>CM052664.1:46716166-46742209 GCA_028533165.1 Leontopithecus rosalia | reverse complement strand
GGTCAATTTTAGAGTAGGTGTGATGTGGTGCTGAGAAGAATGTATATTCTGTGGATTTGGGGTGGAGAGTTCTGTAAATGTCTATCAGGTTTGCTTGTTCCATGTCTGAGTTCAGGTCCTGGATATCCTTGTCAATTTTCTGTCTGGTTGATCTGTCTAACATTGGCAGTAGAGTATTAAAGTCTCCCACTATTATTGTGTGGGAGTCTAAGTCTCTTTGTAAGTCATTAAGAACTTGCCTTATGTATCTGGGTGCTTCTGTATTGGGTTCATATATATTTAGGATCATTAGCTGTTCTTTTTGTATAAGTCCTTTTACCATTATGTAATGTCCTTCTTTGTCTCTTTTGATCTCTGTTACTTTAAAGTCTATTTTATCCGAGATGAGAATTGCAATTCCTGCTTCTTTTTGGTTTCCATTTGCTTGGTAAATCTTCCTCCATCCCTTTATTTTGAGCCTTTGTGTATCCTTGCCTATGAGATTGGTTTCCTGGATACAGCACACTGATGGGTTTTGGCTTTTTATCCAATTTGCCAGTCTGTGTCTTTTGATTGGTGCATTTAGCCCTTTTACATCTAGGGTTAATATTGTTATGTGTGAATTTGATCCTGTCATTTTGATGCTAGCTGGCTGTTTTGCCCATTAGTTGATGCAGATTCTTCATTTTGTTGATGCTCTATACCATTTGGAATGTTTTTGGAATGGCTGGTACTGGTTGTTCCTTTCTATGTGTAGTGCCTCTTTCAGGAGCTCTTGTAAAGCAGGCCTGGTGGTGACGAAATCTCTGAATAGTTGCTTGTTCACAAAGGATTTTATTTTTCCTTCACTTGTGAAGCTCAGTTTGGCTGGATATGAAATTCTGGGTTGAAAGCTCTTTTCTTTAAGGATTTTGAATATTGGCCCCCAGTCTATTCTGGCTTGTAGGGTTTCTGCTGAGAGATCTGCTGTGAGTCTGATGGGCTTCCCTTTGTGGGTAACCTGACCTTTCTCTCTGGCTGCCGTTAGCATTTTCCCCTTCATTTCAACCCTGGTGAATCTGACGATTATGTGCCATGGGGTTGCTCTTCTTGTGGAGTATCTTTGTGGTGTTCTCTGTATTTTCTGGACTTGAATATTGGCCTGGCTTGCTAGGTTGGGGAAGTTTTCCTGGATAATATCCTGAAGAGTATTTTCCAGCTTGGATTCATTCTCTTCGTTATATTCAGGTACACCTATCAAACATAGATTAGGACTCTTCACATAGTTCCACATTTCTTGGAGACTTTGTTCATTCCTTTTTGTGCTTTTTTTCTCTAATCTTGCTTTCTCATTTTATTTCATTGAGTTGATCTTCAACCTCTGATATCCTTTCTTCTGCTTGGTCAATTTGGCTGTTGCAACTTGTGCATGTTTCATGAAGTTCTTGTGTTGTGTTTTTCAGCTCCATCAATTCATTCATATTCCTCTCTAATTTGTTCATTCTTGTTATCATTTTCTCAAATCTTTTTTCAAGGTTCTTAGTTTCTCTGCATTGAGTTAGAACATATTCTTTTAGCTCACAGAAGTTTCTCATTACCCACCTTCTGAATTCTTACTCTGTCATTTCATCACACTCATTGTCCATCCAGCTTTGTTACCTTGCTGGTGAGGAGTTGTGATCCCTTGTAGGAGGAGAGGTGTTCCAGTTTCGGGTGTTTTCCTCCTTTTTGTGCTCGTTTCTTCCCATCTTTGTGGATTTATTCATCTGTCATCTGTGTAGTTGCTGATTTTCAGACTGGGTCTCTGAGTGGACATCCAGGTTGTTGATGAAGTTATTTCTGTTTCTTAGTTTTCCTGCTAACAGTCTGGCCCCTCTGCTGTAGGACTGCTGAGGTCCACTCCAGGCCCTGCTTGCCTGGGGATAACCTGCAGCAGCAGCAGAACAGTAAGGGTTACTACCAGTTTCTTCTTCTGCTCTCTTTTTCCCAGAATGATGCCCACCAAATGTCAGTCTGATCAGTCTTTTGTGAGGTGACTCTTTGGATATATGGGGGTCAGGGAGCTGCTTGAGGAGATAGTCTGTTCTTTATAGGAGCTCAAGTGTTGAGCTGTGAGCTCTGTTGTTCTTTCAGAGCTGCTAGGCAGGTATGTTTAAGTCTGCTGCAGCAGAACACATAAACCGCCTTGTTTTCCCCATGTGCTCTGTCCTGCAGAGTTAGGGCTTTATTTATGAGTGTCCGTTGTGCTGCTGCCTCTTTTTTTTTTTCAGGGCTGCCCTGCCCAGCAAGGAGGCAGCCTAGTCACTGTCTGCCTGCAGAGGCTTTGCTGAGCTCCGCCCTGCTGCCATTGAGCTTCCCTGTAGTCCTGTTTATATGGGTGTGGTTAGAACTGCCTTGGCAATGGTGGCCTGCCTCTGTAACGACAGGCTCTCTCTGTTAAGGCAGGTTGCCTTGGCAATGGCAAGCTGCCTCAGCAATGGCGGACTACCTCCATAGGGGTGGAGTGCCTCGTAATGGCAGATGCCCCTCCCCTACCAAGCTGCACTCTCCTGGGTTCAGCTGTGCTTGCTGTAAAATTCTCAACCCCGAGCATTTCCAATTGCTGTTTTTTTGTTTTTGTTTTTGTGAGGGTTGGACCCACCGAGCCTGACCACCTCGCTCAGAGCCTTTTTTTTTTTTAATTTGAACGGTTGACTCTCTCCTAGGTGTTCCGGTCACCTGCTGAAAGGGCACCAGGATCTGTGTGATTTCCCATGCAGCGACCCACTGAACCGGCTGAAAGAACAGCACTGCCCAGGAATCTCCTGGCCAGCTTAAAAGGGCAACCAGACCAGTGTATTTTGTATGGAGAGCTGTCGCGTTGGCAAAAACAGCCATGCTGGCGACCTGTAGGGCTCCTCCACCTAGGAATCTCCTGGTCTGTGGGCAATAAAGATCCATCTGGAAATGTGGCATCCACTCACCCTCTGCGCTTTCACTGGGAGCTGCAATCCTGAGCTGCTCCTAAAAGGGCCATCTTGGATCTTCCTCACATATTAGTCTTAGGTCCAAACCCAATTTTGTCTTTCTGACCTATTTTGGGTACTAGATAATGCAAGATGTAAAATAATAAGTAAGCATATTAAATTATAAATCTGAAGTTATGAAGTTTAACTCAAGTCTTGATCTTATTTGATCACAAAGATCCTCAGGAAAAATGATTTCCTGGCTGGTATCAATGCAGTAAAGCATGTAATGAGAGTCAATAAGTTCAGTTCGTCATTATAATTTTCACCTAGGTTTATAACTTCACCAGTAAACATTCTGGTTTAGAGATAGAGAAAAGAACTAACTACCCAGTGTTGATCAAAACAGTAAGTGCATGTCTGTGTAATGTAGCACCTACAGTGAGTAATGCAATAGGATTTTTGTTATGATTTCTAGTTAGAGTCTATGAAGTCCAAAAATATGTGTGCCACTGGATAAGAAGGTTTTTTTTACAGGATAACAAAACAAATAATGGGAAACAACTAAACTCATACTATGGAAATTAATTATATCAGGTAATTCATCAATTAAATTAAACACAGATAATAAGTAGCTCAACTTAAGATGTCTATAAGTAGGTTCTATTTTTAACTTCCAATATTTTTAAGGATTGCTAAAAAGTGTTACCAGTTGACTTTCCTGGCTTTCATTCTGAACCTTTTGGCTTATTGCACAGTGTTCCTGTGCTATGATTTCTTCATTGGAACAGTGGCTTGGCATTTGTATAGATTTAACACCAATTGAGAAATATGTTTCTGTGGTAATTGCTCTCAGTTCAAACTGTGTAGAGTTTGTGCAAAATGTTTCTATAGTGCTAACTCTCTTTGTTCTTTTCTTTGTGTGTGGAGAGCTTAACCATTTTCCTTAATGTTCTCTGCAAAATACCTTACGTAAATGCTCATTTCCTGGATAGGTGCTGTCTAAACTCTACATAATGTCTGCTTTTTATCTGATCAGCATTTCAGGATAAGAGGTGAGAAGCATTTTTTTTATGACTCTAGTCACTGGCAGGAAGATATCAATTTTTAAGTTGAGAATGGCTTATGAATAAAAAGCTTTTCAACATTCAAAATCTTTATATTCTTTGGTGATACTTCATAGGCATCTCTGCCAAACTCCTATTTTGCCTGCTGTTAACTGACTGGATTGTTTTGCCTAACTCATTATCCTTTCACCTATTATCAGAAGAATCCAGATGATGGGACAAAGAAAGATGGCATAGAAGGAAAGTTGTGTTGGAGCTCAATGAATGATACCCCTAAGTGTGGTGTTTTGACATGCAGAATAGGTATGAATTAAAAGAAATTTGAAGGCCTTAGATGCAACCTTGGTAGAAAGCTACCAAAAAATTTCTAACTTTCTCCTGTTTCTCACCACCCACCAAGCACAGGGAGGCGCTTTCTCTGAAAGTTCTTTTACCTAGCTAAGGCAACGTCTTCCAAAAGAAATTCAGTTGTCTTAAAACTCCCTTCCTATAAAATTCATCAAATAATTGGGAAAGATGAACCACTAGAAAAGAGAAAAGACCTAAAGTCATCACCACATCCAGACAGACTTTTCATCTATTCTTCTGAGGGCAGCACTACAAAATTACCTAGGAGACTATCTGCATAATAAGACAACCTTGGCTGGGCAGAGTGTCTCATGCCTGTAATCCCAGCACTTCAAGGGGTTGAGGCAGGTGGCTCACCTGAGGTCAGGAGTTTGAGACCAGCCTGGCCAACATGGTGAAACCCTGTCTCTACTGAAAATACAAAACATTAGCCGAGCATGGTGGTGGGCACCTGCAATCCCAGCTATTCAGGAGGCTGAGGCAAGAGAATCACCTGAACCCAAGAGGTGGATGTTACAGTGAGCTTAGATCACACCATTGCACTCCATACTGGGCAACAAGAGCAGGACTCTATCTCAAAAATAAATTTTAAAAAACAAGGCAATTTTGTTCACAGTGAAATTCCACCCCTTGCCTTTCTGCAATTTGTCATCATCTCTTCTAAAGCTCAGAGAAACTTTGTCCCAAGTCATTGTCTGATTATCTGTCCCTTTTAGTGTCCAAAGAGAATATTACAAACTATTGTTTGCTCTTTGGGCCCATTCAATTCTACTAAAAAATTATTTATACCCCTCATAATTCTCTAAGTTTTCTTATTTCCCTCTCTTCTAATATTGTCAACTTGATTGGATTGAAGTATGCAAAGTATTGTTCCTGGATGTGTCTGTGAGGATATTGCCAAAAGAGATTTACATTTATGTTAGTGGACTGGGAGAGGTAGACCCACCCTTAATCTGGGTGGGCACCATCTAATCAGCTGACAGCATGGCTAGAATAAAGCAAGCGGAAGAATGCAGAAGGACTTGACTTGCTGAGTCTTCTGGCCTTCATCTTCTGTGCTGGATGCTTTCTGCCCTCGAACATCAGACTCCAAGTTCTTTGGCTTTTGAACTCTTGGACGTGCACCAGTGGTTGCTGGGGGTTCTCAGGCCATTGGCCATAGAGTGAAGGCTACACTGTTGGCTTCCCTACTTTTGAGGTTTTGAGACTCAGACAGAGCTGAGGAGACTCCTTTCTCCTCAGCTTACAGAAGGCCTATTGTGGGACTTCACCTTGAGATCGTGTGAGTCAATACTCCTCAGTAAACTCCTCTTCATATATACATCCATTAGTTCTGTCCCTCTAGGGAACCTTGACTAAAGGACCAGAGTATAAAAGATTCTGAGACTCATTTGTTTGTTGGGTCATCACTCTTCCATCATTTTTCCTTATGTACATTAACAATTTTTTATGTCTTTTCTTCTGCTAATTTGTTTATTGTCAGTTTATATCAGCAAACCTTCAGAGGGCAGAAGGGAAGTTTTCTCTTTGCCCTTACATTGTCACTTTCATTCTCTTTTGTTATTTTATTTTGAGGATGAATTATTGTGCTCACATCTTTCTAATATACCTCATAAAGACTGGTATAATGAACACCAATACTTTTAATTTTGTTCAACTATGGTTTACTAAATACCCGTGTCCTCTAGAATAAATTAAATAAGTAAGATGAAAGTAAGGAAGAAAAAGTTGCCTGCAATTCTTTCTCTTATCTTTATTACACATAAGATAATCACTGTTGACATTTGGGTACATATCATCCCAGACTTGTACATAAGATATATATATGCTTCTATATACATAGATATGTGTTTGATGCAAAATATTTTGAACCCACATTTTGTTATCAGTGGCAAATCCATATGCATCTGCAGAAACCTCAATTCTTGCCTCCTCAAAAGAAAGAATTTAACGGAGAGGCATAAAGTAGAAGAAGAGACTGAGGCAAGTTTTAGAGCAGGATTGAATTGTATTAAAAAGCTAGAGCAGAAATGAAATGGAGGAAAGTATGCTTGGAAGAGGGCCAGGCAGGCAACTTGAAGGACAAGTGTACCTTTTGACCTTTTGATTTGGGGTTTTATGTGTTGGTATACTTCTGGGGTCTTGTGTCCCTTCATTCCTGATTCTTTCCTTGCGGTTGGCTGTTCACATGTGCAGTGACCTGCTAGCACTTGGGAGGGGAGCATGTACAGTGTGTTTACTTGAATTGTATGCATGCTCACTTGAGCCCTTCTTCCCTTACCACCCAAATGTCCGTAGGAGGTCATATACCAGTTAAACTCTGCCATTTTTATCTCTTAGTGTGCGTGCTTGAGCCCACTCTTAATCTTAATCTTGATTTTATTGGAAGCTACTGATTACCAGTTTCAGTTTTTCCCCATCTTTAAGAAGACTGCCTTTCCCTGGCACTGGCTGCAATCAATTATTATTTTAGAGAGACAGTTAACAACCACCTGACCATCACTTGATGATCACCTGACATTCCTGGTTGGAGGTTGGGAGGGCACTCTCCTGCCCTGTTATGTCTGACTAGCTACCTGCTATAACAATTACAGAAACGAATTAAAAATTTTGCATCTTTTAGATTTTCAGCTTAAATATATTTCAGATATCCTTTTTATTCTCTCCTAATCTCTCAAATTAAGCTAATAATTATTAACCAGCAAATTGCTAGTTAAACATATTTTTTTTGCAAAGAAAGATGTGAATTTTCTTTGCAATATATTCAAATATATTTAATATATTTAAATATGTACATTGAAGGCTTACAAATTCCAAAATCAACTAGGGACTGGGAGCAATAACCAAAGATAAGCATTGATCACTCTCTTTAAGTTGATTTTAATATTCTCAGGTATACAAAACAAATGTGATGGATTGGAGAGCAGTTAATGCAAAATAGAAGAGAGAAGGGGCAAACACTGAGAATGAATGAAGCTTCTGAAAAAGTTTCAAGAACTAGAAGGGGCCTAGAGGAAAAAATTATTCAAGGTAGAAAAGACAATATCAGCTAAATCATGGCGTCAAGGTTGAGCTTGGCATGACAAACCTTCATAAAGTGGAGGATGTACAGTGGGAAATGGTGGTTGTGAAGTTTGAAGAGAAGGTTAAAGAAAAATATAATCATTATTAGTTTGTTACATTTTGACCTGAATCCATATTTTGCTCCTCTGAGTGATATGATCATGTAGGAGCTAAAGACAAACTTCCCTCTGAAGGTTCACTGAAATGAACTGACTATAGACAGATTAATGGGAGAAAAGTCATACAAATTTATTAAGGTGCATAGGGGAAAATCGCAGAAGAGTGATTATCCTACCTAATGAGGGTCACAATATTAAATATCCTTCTTCACAGGCAAAGGGGAAATGGGGAAATATAGGCAATTTTGAGGGGTAGTAAATGATTTTTTTTTTGAGAATGGAATGGGCTCAAACAGTAGACAGTAGTTGTAAATTATTCTCTTTGGAAACTAAAAGGGATAGGAAAACAGAGAGTGCTCTAGGATAAGGTTCCTCTGAGCTCCGGGTGAGGTGATGAATCACAAAAAAAGTGAAGAGTGGAACTTCACTGTGAACAAAGTCTGTCTTACTATGTCAGATATAGTCTCCCAGGTAATTTTTGGTTGCTGCCCTCAGAGTACATAAAAAGTCTACTTGGGTGTAGCAATGACTTTTAGTCTTTTCTCTGGTGACTTGTCTTTCCTGGTTATTTGATGAGATTCCCAGGGAGGGGGTTTTAAGACAATTAAATTTTCTTTTGGAATAAATTTCCTCCCCAGATAAGGGAACTTCCAGAGAGAGCTTCTCCCTGCACTTGGATGGGTGGTGGTGGAAATGGATTCAGGACCATGACGGGAGTGGAGTGGGGTGGGGATTGAGTGGGGCTTGAGAGGGTGGTGAAAAACAAGAGGTTAGAAAGATTTTGGTTCTGAGGCAGCTCTAAGGCCTTTAAGTTTCCTTTTATTCAAAAGTCCTCAGCATGCCAAGCACCATATTTTGAGGTATCATTTTCTGAGCCCTAAAAATAGTGATTTTTTTGAAAGCTTTATCAAACGTAAATCTTTACATTGATCTTCTTTTTAGCCCTAGATCAAAATTTTACCTGCCTGCCAATGTCTTCCAGATCTTTCAAGTCAAATATGTCCCACAATGCACTTATTATATTCTCTCTAATAAAATTTCTCAATTATCACCAAGGAATCTGTGAAGCAAAATTTAACTAGAACTTGTCAAAGTAAGGAAGAACGCCAGTTTAAGAGTCTTATCTGTGTCTCAGAATTGGGAGTCAGAAGCAGAATATCTACAGAACATTGGCAACTAGGATCAAATAATTAAAGGTGGATTCTTCAAGACTGGAGCTAATTGAGACTGTACAAAACCTATTTAAAGTCTTGATGAGTACTTTTGTTTGGTAAGTGAAGAAACTTTTTGTTCTTGCCCAGGTGAACAAACTTTCTGATACTGTTCATTGAAACAATCTGGAATTATTTTTTGCTGTACAGTCTTATTTTGCCATGGAAAAGTTTTTTTCTAAAACAAAGAACTAAGTCACATTGATATAGGTGGTCTATAGACTGTAACTCAGGTGGATATAGATGGTCTCAGTTCTCACTTCCTAAAACAGGTCACTTTAAGACAGACACTGGTAACACCCACCAATGGCTCCCTAATTCATATGACTCTTCTTACTCTCCCAGAAGAAAGAACTTGCCAGTTTTACTTCCCACCCTCTTGAATCAGGCACTCACTCTCAACTCCCATATTTTGCAACTGCCTCCCAAATGCTCTTCTAGCATCTCTTCGGTCTCCACGCCTTCTTTTAGACAAAGTAGAGTTTCACTTTTGAAATAAACAATTGAATATGTAACTTTTCTCCCTAATGACTTGTATTACTTTCCCAAAACTAAAGAGTAAAACTTGAACTTACTAGCACTGACTTCAATACCACAGGTTAGCTGGTCCCAATCTCTTAATTCACTTTAAACTACATTTTTAATGTGTGAATAATTTCCTGAGCACAGCATGAAACTTTCAGGCTTTTGCTTTACCTCGTATACTCGTCTTACCTTTCACTGCTCAAAGACCAATTTTCTGGCTTCTTTTTTTCTGGGTTGTTACTCTCTGCTTCCTATTTTTTTCTATTTATTTCTGCCTGCCTTCTAAGTTCCTCATTCACCAATTGTTTTAATTAGTGACCCCAGGGTTATGTCTTTGGCTCATCCGAGGGTGGTACTCTGTTTTCTTTTTAGATTATTTCAGTCATTTTAATTGATCTATTTCTTTATACACTGTGGCTCCTCAGTTCATGACTCTTAAACTTTCTTCTGAACTTTAGATGCAGATTCACCTGGGTGATACCTATTCCCTTAGGATTCATATATTTATCTCAAATGTAACATGCTCAGAACCAAAACTGTTCCTTCTCTTACATTCCTTATGAGACTCTTGTCACTCAGGAAATGAATCTGCGTGTTATCTCCCTCACCCCTCACAGCCAGTGACTTAGTTTGCTTTGCTCTTTTTACTTCCTCTGAATTTCCCAGAACTTTATCATCTCTGTGCCTCTACAGTTGCCCTAGCTTATGCCTTATTATGTTTTGTTGAAATTTTGTAACAGCCTCCTAACCTGTCTCTCAGATACCAAGCTTGCTGTTTTCAAATACAACTTTCAGAGTCACCTGTGTTTTAAAAATGCCAAATTGCTGTACTTAAAACCCTTCAATGGCTCCTAAAAGCCTACATAATGAAGGTCAAACTTCTTAACATGTAATATAGAACCTTCTATAAAACTTGGGCCCTCTGAATCTTTCCTGCCTTATCTGCCTTGTGTTTTGCATTCCAGCAATTCGGACTTTTAACTTTTTGCCTTTGAGATTATGTTTATGATATTTCCTTTGCCTGTAGTTCATGTATTTTTCAATTTTATTCTGTTATTTTTCTTTCTTTTTTAAGTGTCAAGTTTTTTTGTATATATTTTTTTAGTTCTGGGGCACATGTGCAGAACATGCTGGTTTGTTCCATAAGTATACATGTGCCATGGTGGTTTGTAGCATCCCTCCCCCCGTCATCTACATTAGGTATTTCTCCTAATGCTTTCCCTCCCCAGTCTCCCCACCTCCTGCTTTCCCTCCCCTAGCCCCCACCCCTCAACAGGCCCTGATATGTAATCTTCCCCTCCCTGTGTCCATGTGTTCTCAATGTCAACACCCACTTACGAGTGAGAACATGCGATGTTTGGTTTTCTGTTCTTGTGTCAGTTTGCTGAGAATGATGGCTTCCAGCTTTATCCATATCCCAGTAAAGGACATGAACTCATCCTTTTTTATGGCTGCATAGTATTCCATGGTGTATATGTGCCACATTTTCTTTATCCAGTCTACCATTGATGGGCATTTGGGTTGGTTCCAAGTCTTTGCTATTGTGAACAGTGCCGCAGTAAACATACCTGTGCATATGTCTTTATAACAGAATGATTTATAATCCTTTGGTATGTACCCAGTAATGGGATTGCTGGGTCAAATGGTATTTCTATTCAATATTCCATTGAGGCATCTTTGGAAGGAATTTATCTTACCTCCTCTTCCTCTTCTCCGTATAGCACCAGTGGCATACTTCTAGACATCCTACGATGAAGTTATTTGTTGTCAGCATCCTACTTGATTCTTTAGGATTTGGACCATGTCTTTATTTTGCCTATTTTAGTATTCTTTACAAATATACAACAAAATAGGTACAGTTGTTGATTAGCACTTTACAAGTAAGAATTTTGAGTTTATGGAAGTTTAATCATTTCCCTGAGTTTATATATATATAGCAGTTGACAAAGTCTGAACTGATGTGGCTGAAAAGCCAGATCTTCTTGGCTTTTAACTACTGTGCTATAGTAAGATGATGTTATAGTGAAATTACCACAGCATCTACACATTTTACATGCTCAATGCACATTATCTATTATCCTAGTGCATAGACTATTACAGGTGCTCAATAAACATTTTTTGAAATAAAAGATGACTCATATTCCAAGTTGAATAAATAAATTTCTTAGAATAATTTCTAAAAGTACTCTGTCTTTAATCTGTATAGCATTCATTTCAGCTGCAGCATTGAGATGTTTAAATGTTTAATCCTCATCTGACCATACTTGAGGTTAAAACAAGTATGCCATTCATATTACTTGTTCATCTATTTTCCATGTGATCTTTGTACATAGAGGTGTTCAAACATTTTAATGGAATTAGATTATTGAATTATAATTTACATACATAGGGATGCATAAATCTTAAGTGTACAGTGTCAAGTGCATACACCTACCCCATTATAATACAGGACATGTTCATAACCCCTAAAGGTCTCTTTATGCCCCTTTTCAGCCAGTCTAGACCCATTCACCATGCAATACTATTTTGAATTTTGTCATTATAGATAAGTTTTGTCTCCTCTAGAGCTTTATATAAAAATAATCATTTAGCATGTTCCTTTTGTGTGTGTCTGGCTTCTTCTTTTTTTTTTTTTTTTGAGACAGAGTCTTGCTCTGTCACCAGGCTGGAGTGCAGTGAGCACAATCTCGGCTGACTGCAACTTCCGTCTCCTGGGTTCAAGCGATCCTTCTGCCTCAGCCTCCTGAGCAGCTGAGACTACAGGCATGTGCCAACACACCCGTCTAATTTTTGTATTTTTAGTAGAGACGGGGTTTCATCATGGCAAGGATGGTCTCGATCTCTTGACCTCGTGATCCGCCTGCCTCTGCCTCCCAAAGTGCTGGGATTACAGGCGTGAGCCACCGCACCCGGCCCATGTCTGGCTTCTTTTGATTACGTTAATGTTTTTGAGGTTTATCCACATTTTATATATGTCAGGAGTTCATATTGACATCTTTATTACTAAATAATATTCCATTTTATGAATATACAGCAATTTGCTTTTCTATCCTTTTATTGGTGGACATTTTAGTTATTTCCAGCTTTTGGCTGTTATTAATAAAGCTGGTAACAGCATTCTAATACATGAGTTTATATGTATATAAGTTTTTATTTCTTTAGGGTGAATATGTAGAAGACTCAGCTGTGTTATTGAGTAGGGAAGTGTCTTAGTCTATTTTGTGTTGTTATAGCAGAATACCTGATACTAGGTAATTTATAAAGAAAAGAGACTTATTTAACTCATTGCTCTATGGCTAGGAAGTTCAGTGGGCAAGGTACCAGCATCTGCCTGGCTTCTGGCGGGGCTTTCATGCTGTCACCACATGACAGAAGGTCAAAGCGGAAGCAGACACATGCAATGGGCAAGGCCTGAGGGGCATCCTTGCTTTCTAACAATTCATTCTCATAGGAAGGAATCCATACCTGAAGGATCTAATCCACTCTTGCCAAAGAGAAAACTCCAGACAGCACCAAGACATTTATGAGGAATCTGCCGCCAAGACCCAAATACTTTCCACTATGTCCTACCTCCCAACACCACCACGTTGGAGATCAAATTTCAAACCGAGTTTTGGTGGGGGCAAACCATATCCAAAACATAGCAGTATGTTTAATTTTATGAGAAATTGCCAGAAAAATTTCCAGATTCGTTGTATAGTTTATACTTTCACTACCAACATAAAAGAATTGCAGTAGCTCTGCATCCTGGCCTACATTTCATATTCTCAGTCTTTTTGAATGATCCTTTTTATTGGATATTTTGAAATATCCCTTTGTGGCTTTAATTTGCATTTGCTGATAATTAATGATGTTTTCATGAGCTTATTGTACATTTGTATAATTTATTTTGTACATGCTGTTAAATTAGCCCATTATTTATAGGATTTTAAAAATTATTGAGGTGTAATTGTTTTACATATATTCTGGATATAGGTTCTTGTTCAATATGGGCATTGCAAATATTTTCTCCCAAGCCGTAGCTGTGACTTTCTTTTCTTTCTTTCTTTTTTTAAATTATCTTTTGACAAACTAAAAATTTAAATTTTGAAGTTTAATTTGTATATTTTTGTGTGTTCTGAGAGTATTGCTTTCTGGATCCTTTGTGAGAAATCTTTGCCTATCAAAAGATCACAGTATTTTCCACCTTTTGTTTTAACAATTTTATAGCTTTAGCTTTTATGTTTAAGTCTATAGTCTACGTTAAATTACTTTTTATGTATGTACTGAGAGTCCAACATTTTTTTTCTCATATGAATATCTAATTTTTTCAGTAGGGTACTGAATGAAAAGACTTTATCCATTGAATAATGTTGACTCCTTTGTGAAAAAGAAAAGAAAAGAAAAACAATAGATTTGACAAGATTGTGTCAATTTTTGGCTTTCCATTCTGTTCCATTCATGTATTTGTCTAATTTTATGTCAGTATTATGTTATTTAATTACTATAGCTTTCTGAGTAAATTGGTTGTGATAGTACCCAATTTGTTACTTTCTGTTTCTGTGTTAGGTCTTTCACATTTCCATAGACATTATTTAGAATCAGTTTGTTGGTTTCTACGAGAGATTCTCCTAGAATTTTCATTAAGATTTTATTGAAACTAAAGATCAATTTGAGGAGAATTGACCTCTTAAAATAATATTGCGTCTTCAAATTGATTAATGCAGTATAGTTCCCCATTTGTTTAGGTTGTGAATTTTTCTCAGAACTGTTTTGAAGTTTTCAGTGTGAAGGTCTTGAATATATATAGTTAAATTTATTTCAAAGCTTTTATGTTTTTTGATGCTATTATAAATGGTTTAATTTTAAATCACACTTTCCAGTTTCTTGTTGCGCGTGCCTGTAATCCCAGCTACTCAGGAGGCTGAGGCAGGAGAATTATCTGAGCCCAGGAGGCGGAGGTTGCGGTGAGCCGAGATCGTGCCATTGCACTCCAGCCTGGGTAACAAGAGCGAAACTCCATCTCAAAAAAAAAAATGTATTTTTTATATTGACCTTCTATCATATGACTGCTAAATTCATTAACTTGTTCTAGTGTCTTTCTTATAAATTTCTTAGAATTATGTACAACACAATCTTGTCACCTGCAAGTAAAAAACCTGCAAGTTTTCTTTCTGATCTATACGCCTATTCTCCCACTTCCTGCCATTCTGCATTAACTAGAGCCTTTGTTATAATGCTGAATGAAAGTGATAGAAGCAGCAATTGTTTCTCATCTTATAAGGACAGTGTTAGGTATTTTGCCATTAAATATGATGTTTGCTATAGGGTTTTAATAGATAAGTTTTATTGAAGAAGTTGCTATTTACTCTTAGTTTACTGACAGTTATAATGAATGGATTTTAATTTGTAAAATTCTTTTTCTGCATTTTTTGAGAGATTATTGTGGGAGCTTTTTGTTCTTATTCTATTAATTGATGAATTACATGGATTGATTTTTGATTATTAAATCAACATCTTACTCCTAAGATTCCTTTATTAGTATGTGTTTGTTACATTTTGCTAGAGGTAAAGTTATTATTTTGTTAAGGATTTTTGGCCATGTGTTCTCATTGTTCAACTCCCACATATGAGCGAGAACACGCAGTGTTTGGTTTTCTGTTCTTGTATTAGTTTGCTGACAGTGATGTTTCCAGCTTTATCCATGTCCCTGCAAGGGATATGAACTCATTCTTTATTTCGTGGCTGCATAGTATTCCATGATGTATATGTGCCACATTTCCTTTGTCCAGTCTGCTGTTGGTAGGCATTTGGATTGGTTCCAAGTCTCTGCTATTGTGAACAGTGTTGCAATAAACATGTGTGTATATGTCTTTATAACAGAATGATTTATAATTCTTTGGGTATATATCCATTAATGTGATTGCTGGGTCAAATGGTATTTCTAGTTCTAGATCCTTGAGGAATCACTAACTGTCTTCCACAATGACTGAACTAATTTACACTCCCACCAACAGTGTAAAAGTGTTCCTATTTCTCCACATCATCTCCAGCATCTGTTGCCTCCTGGATTTTTAATGATCGCCATTCTACCTGGCGTGAGGTGGTATCTCAATATGGTTTTAATTTGCATTTCAATAATGACCAGTGATGATGAACTTTTTTTTCATATGTTTGTTGGCTGCATAAATGTCTCCCTTTGAGAATGTCTATTCAGACATATATCTGTTTTGGTACCAGTACAATGCTCTTTTGGTTACTGTAGATTTGTGTCTGTTCAGACACTTCTCAAAGGGAGAGATTTATGCAGCCAACAAACATATGTTCATATCTTTCACCCACTTTTTGATGGTGTTGTTTTTCTCTTATAAATTTGTTTAAGTTCTTCATTTATTCTGGATATTAGCCCTTTGTCAGATGGGTAGACTACAAAAGTTTTCTTCTGTTCTGCAGGTTGCCTGTTCACTCTGTTGATTGTTTCTTTTGCTGCGCAGATGCTCTTAAGTTTAATTAGATCCCATTTGTCTATGACGGTTTTTGTTGCCATTGCTTTTGGTGTTTTAGTCATGAAGTCTTTGCCCATGCCTTTATTCTGAATGGTATTACATAGGTTTTCTTCTAGAGTTTTATGGTTTTAGGTCTTACATAAATCTTTAATACATCATGAGTTAATTTTTGTATAAGGTATAAGGAATGGATCCAGTTTCAGCTTTCTGCATATGGCTAGCCAGTTTTCCCAGCACCATTTGTCAAATAGGGAATCCTTTCCCCATTGCTTGTTTTTGTCAGGCTTGTCAAAGATCAGATGATTGTAGGTGTGTGACATTTCTGAGGCCTTGTTCTGTTCTATTTGTCTATATATTTTTTTTGGTACCAGTACAATGCTGTTTTGGTTACTGTAGATTTGTAGTATAGTTTGAAATCAGATACTGTGATGCCTCCAGCTCTGTTCTTTTTGCTTAGAATTATCTTGGCTATGCAGGCTCTTTTTTTGGTTTCATATGAAATGTAAAGTGGCTTTTTCCAATTCTGTGAAGAAAGTCAGTATTTTATTTCCTTCATTGGATTTTAGCTGCAATTGTTCATGTATTTTTAAATGGTTACACTAGAATTTACATTAATCACATATAGCTTGTTATCGTCTACTGCCAAGAAATATTGTATGCCTTCATGTAAAATTTTAACACTTTTTAGCATTGTACTTGCATTTATTCTCTCCTATCCTTTGTTCTTATCATATTTTACTTCCATATGTCTTATACACCCTATGATACTTTGTTATTAGTTGTATTTTAAAAAGTCAATTAAGCTTTAGAGGGTTTTTTTTATTTTGTTTTTTGTGTTTTGTTTTTGTAGATGGAGTCTCACTCTATTGCCAGGCTTAAGTGCAGTGGTGCAATCTCGGCTCACTGCAACCTTTGCCTCCTGGGTTCAAGTGATTCTCCTGCCTCAGCCTCCCAAGTAGTTGGGACTACAGACACTCACCACCATGCCCAGCCAGTTTTTGTATTTTTAGTAGGGATGGGGTTCCACCATGTTGGCCAGGATGGTCTTGATCTCTTGACCTTGTGATTCACCCACCTTGACTACCCAAAGTGCTGGATTACAGGTGTGAGCCACCATGCCCAGCCTAGAGTTTTTAAAATAAGAAAAAATAAATTATACTTACCCATATGCCTACTGTTTTTAACATTCTTCATTCCTATGTGAAGATCTGTGTTTATATTTGATATTACTCTCTTTTGTTCTGAAGAACATCCTCTCACATTATTTGTAGTGAGGTTACTGGTAATAAATAATCTCAGCTTTATTTGTCTGAAAATGTCTATTTTATTTTTTTTATTATTTTTTCTCTGGATTAAGAATCTTAAGTTGACACTATATCCCACCCATCCCCCAAGAACCTTAATGAGATCATTTTATTGTTACTGTTGTTTTCTGCCTTCATTTCTGATGAAAAGTTAAAAATTATTTTACCATTTTTTTCCTATTATGTGTTTGTGACTTTTTCCCCTTGGCTGCTTTAAGGATGTTTTCTTTATTATTCATTGTCAGTAATTTGATTATGCTGTGTCTTAGTGTGATTTTCACTGTTTATTCTGCTTTTGGTTTGTATCTTAAATCTATGTGTTTATGTTTCATATAGTATTTTGAAATTCTAGGCTATTGGTTCTTCAGATACTTTTGTGCATCAACCTTCTCTTCTTCTGAGACACTGATTATGTATTTGTTAGATTACATTGTCTCAGAGATCACTGAGGCTCTACCAATTTTTTAAAGACATTTTTATTTTCTTTTTCTTAATTATTTTGATTGCCAGCTTTTAATATTCACTGATCTTTTCTTCTGTAATATCTAACTTCTATCAAGATCCTACAGTAAATTGTTTATTTAATTATATTTTAGCTACAGAATTTCATTAGTTCCTTCGTATAACTTCCATTTAATAGACAGTCTCTGTTCTTTCATTAGAGTCATATTTTACTTTAAATCTTGAACATTAACATACTTATAATGGTGTTTCTCAGAGTCTTTAATTGAATCACTCCTACAATTTCTAGTTCTGTTTTTATTTACTGACTTTTCTTGTGATTAGGGGTTATGCTGTTCTGCTTCTTTGATGTCTAGGAAGTTTTCATTAGATTCTAGATATTTGAAATGTTGTGTTTGTGAAGCTCTGACTTTTGTTTTCTTCCTTAAGGTCTGTTCGATTCTGTTATTTCAGGTGCTTAACATACTTGAATATCAGCCTGATCTTGTGGGGGCTTTTCCAAGCTTTATTATAATGAGTTTAAAGTAGATTTTGTGGAATAAGCCTTATTCTTCAGACTTGGTCTTTCTGGAATCTCTTCTGAATGCCCCAGGTGTTCTATGAGGACTCTCCACTCTGGCTAATCACAAATAAATGCCTGTCTTATGCCAGTTCTGGTAGTTATTAGGGTTTTGGCTTAAGATGTTGTTCTCTCTCCAGCAGTTGTTCTTTGCCTAGTTTTATGTGGTATCATCCTACATTCAACCAAAGATACAAGGGAACCCTTCAGTTGATTTCTGGAGCTTTTTCTCTGTGTGGCTCTTTCTTTGCCCTTCAAATTTCAGGTACCTCCATCTTCCTCACCTCTTATCTCTGTTTCCTAATTTCTGCCTTATATTCTTTATATTTCTGCCTAACATTCTTTAGATCCAGAAGTGTGCTCAGAAAGCAATCTGGGTCAATTGTGGAATCCTATCATTTGTTTTCCTTCTCTAACAGGACTTTACCAAAGTCCCGTGATACTTGTTTAGCCTCTGAAATATTTTATTTTATATATTTTGGTCAGTTTTCTAGGTGTTCTGGGAGGAGGCATAAACCATAATTTAGTTAACTCCCTCACAGATCAGATTGGAAGTCAGGTAAAATTCAATTAGGATAATCTGTACTCTGATGCAGTTAGTATGCATTGTATGACTGTATCAAAATATCTCACATATCCCAAAATATATATGCCTACATATCCATACAAATTTAAAAATTAGATTAAATAATAAAAATTAATTGTTATAAATTTACAGGTTAAATAGAGATTTGTATTGGATTAGGATCAGTCTTATTTATTATTCCTGGAGTAATATGTTGATTCCTTTATTTATCCTGGAGTAATATATTGATCACTTCCTCATTCTTCTTAAAGGGATTTTTGCAGTAGTTATTTGTCTTGTACTCTCTGTATATAAACATTTTAACTTCTACAATGTCTGCTTTGCTCTCATAAGTGAATGGTTCTTTGACAACAGAGCTGCTGAAGAATATTGTTCACTGATGAGTAGGCAACTTTATGAAGTTTTTGTGCTCTAGCTTCTTCTCATTAATTATGAAAAAAAAGCCTGTCTACTGAAAACGACCAGAGAGAGTAGATTTGGGGGATATTGATGGACAGGATGTATTTTGCTAAACTCATCCAGCCCATTGAGCTGTGATAAGCATTTTGCTTCATCTGGATGAGTGAGCACATGGTGTGTCTCATTTAAAAACCAAAACAGTTTTCAGAAATGTATAGTAGAATGAAGCTGTACTGTAGTAATGTCCTTTTAACAATAAGCATATCTATAAAAAAAAAAGCCTTGGGTGGACTAAGTAAGGACCTTTGGGGAAGATGTTAAAAGTGCTGATGTTGCAAAGGCATTGGCCTCAGTTGGCAGGTCATTTTTGACCTTTCTGCCTCTCATGAACTGAGCAGAGAGTATACATGAAACCAAATATGCGGCAGAGAAAATGAACAACCTGTAATATTTACTCTAGACTTTGACCATTATCAAGTATTTTATGATAGACACAAAAGCCCCTTTTGACTCTGGAGAAAAATATAGAGTAGTTAAAGTTTTGAAAACATATAATATATGAGGGTAAGTTTTATGGTTTGAAGTTACTTGGAGATTAGAAGTCTTAAGAAAGAATAAAGCTTTGGTCTTATCCTACTGACTTTGAAGGTTGAATAATCATACATGTTATGAACAGGTAGATCTGTGTTTTCAAAACCCTCTGCAAAGCAGAAAACAGAGGTGAGATATTGGAATCGGTGCCGGGCAAACTTTCTTTGCTTTTCAAATGTGTCTACCACTCCTTTTAATAAACTCTTGAGGAGACAAATTATTCTGATTCGTTTGAACAAAAGTGAAAATGAAATAATTCTTGGATTACTTTGCTATATCCAGAAGTGTGCTGGTAACTAAGCTCTCCTGAGTGGTGGTGGGGCTGGAGGGTAAAAAACGCTTATTTGTAGTGCTTTCTGATTTCCATGGTGAAAATATTTCATGGCCAAATTCAAATCACCAGATTTTAACAATCGATTAGCAAAACTGCTGGACATTTAACAGTTGGCATGGTCTCTCATGAGTGGCTCCAGCTTACCAATGGCTAAGTCATATTTTGCAGTACAGGAAATGTTACACTGATCCTACTTTAGACAAACAGGATTGGTCCTACTTTAGAAAAAAGAGTTCTGTTTGTCCTGCTTCAGAATTCTGCACCCACATTTTGTGCAGTATGACTTTGGAAGCATAAACTATCTGGCTATATCCAATAATCTGGTTTATTAATATTACCAAGGATTACTACAAAAATTAAATGAGATAAACATTAAGTGCCTAACACAACTCCTGAAACATAATAAACATTTGATGATTGGTAGCTATTATTGATTGTATGTAGATTTGGGATATTCTAGTGCAGTTACAAAAAGCAACTGCTTTTAAAATCTGATGTTAGAGAAAATAAATTTAAAAGCTATGATGAGTTATATAATTTTTGAAAAATATTTCATTTTAATCACAGCAGGTTTTATCTGTACTTGAAAAATATTTGTATGAAAAATTATTCTGAGTTCAGATAATGCCTGGATGCATATAAATTTTTAGATATTTTAAATAAATCAATGCCTCACACTAGTCAAAGATCCATAGTTTGGAACTACCTGCTGGAATTTTTGCAGTAGAGAGTTAAGTGTGAGAGAACAGTCAACACCTACAGAAACAGGTGAATGGATAAACTGATAAAACCTCCTAGAGTCACTTGCACTTTCATAAATGCAGTTCTCCAAACATCTAAGCACTTTTGTGGACTTGATAATGGAATTTCAAGCAAGAGCAAATTGTATATAAATTAGGAGGAACTGACTTCGTTGTTTAAAGATTTTATTAGTTTTCATAAAGAGTAAGTGTTCTTTTACTTTCAGAACCCTGCTTGTTTGAAGAGAACATCAATATATTTTGACTCATGAGAAAAATAACAATGAAAGTGCATTATGGAGTCATTTACCCAGGATGGAAATGTCTTTTTGCCAGAACCCTTTTGGAGCTTTTGAAGTCTGAAGTTCACTAAAAAAATTACCATTAGATATTTTGTTCATATAAGGTTCACCTGAAAGAATTCTCTTTGAATCTTTAAACATTGTTTTTTTAATAATAGAAATACCGTAAAAATTTTATAAAACATTTCAAGGGGTAGCACGAGAATATTTGTAATGCTGTGTGTGTGTGTGTGTGTGTGTGTGTGTGTGCACGTGCACACGCCCGTGTGTGTGTGTGTGCATGTGCGTGTGTGTCTGTGTGTTGGCAGAAATAATAAGATCTCTTTTTATAATACTATTGTGCCAAACTTATCAAAATACATATACTTCAGTTTTCTTATTCTTATTTAACAAATGACTCTGATTATATCTGAATTCAGGCCTGTCAGTGGTGGTAACAAGACTGTAGTCACAATAATTTAAAACAAGATAGACAGTATTCATAGATTTCTCTAGCCTTCCACTTTTGTTTAATCTTAAAGCTTCCCAATTACACTATTGGAAAAATTACTGAAAAATGCAAATGGATAAGAGGTTGTCAAGCAGCCATGTGAACTGGCAAGAATAATAATGCTGGCAGTTCTGTAATCACTGAGCATACAAAAGCTGACAGAACCAATACTTTCTTTCCACCAATGGACTAAATGTATACGATTGCTGCATGCTTTTAAAAAGCACAGGTGAAAACACAGCATCCTCTAAGTTGGCAATTTAAGCATTTTCAGACTCCTCATGGCTTGCTGACTGGTGGAAAGAAAGACTGCTGTTTAACATGGAATAAGTTATTCTATAATCAGCTGTGTTGAATGCATTATAAGGACACACACTGTTTTCAGCCAAAGAGCAAACAGTAGCCAGTGTCTCCTCTTGCTAGTGGCCTTTGTTAGTCCATCTAACCTTACCCATTAATTGGACATCATCCCAGGAGACACAAGGCCATTGTCCTGTCTGGAAAGCCCAGATTGCTTGGTGAGCCAGGTGCAGGACCTGGAGGGTCTCCCACCTGGCTGATGTTTCAGAGTACCTGGGCTGCTAGTGAAGTGAGTCCCATATATGACAGGACAGGAAAATCACTGAGTGTCAAAGATGGTTCTGCAGTCTGTCCACTTGCCCACATTCTCAGTTTATCTGCCTCTGAATTCTTTTCTGAAAAGACTTGCATTGGTTTGCCATAACAAAGTACTACAAATGCTGGCTTAAAGTAACAGAAATGTATTCTTTTGCAGTTCTAGAAGTTAGAAGTCAAGGTATTGTCAGGGCTATGCTCCCTCCAAAGCCCCTAGGAAAGGATCCTTCCTTGTCTCTTTCAGGTTCTGGTAATCTTGGGTGCTTCTTGGCTTGTGGCAACATTCCTCCTCCAATCTCTGCCTCTGTCTTCACATGGCCATCTCCCTGTCTTTACGTGGCATTCTTCTCAGAGTGTTTATGTCCACATTTTCATTGTATAAAGACACAAATCATATTGGATCAGAGGCCAGCCTAATGATCTTACATTACTTGTATTTGGAACAGGGTCTGCAAAGAAATATCTGCAAAGACTCTACTCCAAATATAAGTAATATAAGATCATTAGGGTCACATTTATAGGCACCAGGGGTTGAGGATTTCAGTATATCTTTTGGGAGAACACAATTCGACTCATTAAAGGACCCAAGGAAACAAATTACATCTCCTGGCACTACCCAAGGGGTTTAGGTCAGTTATGGCAATAGGATATGAGTGCTCCAAGATGTTTGAGACAAAAAAAAATGAATGAAGAGCAGATTGTGATTCAAGAATCCAAGGAGACAAATTACATCATCTGGCACTACCCAAGGGGGTTAAGTCAGTTATGGCAATAGGATATGAGTGCTCCAAGATGTTTGACACACAAAAAAATTACTGAAGAGTAGATTGTGATTCATTCACTCATTTTAAACCTTAGCATTATGTCTTACGGACCTAATATGATGCACCAGGCCTAGACTAGACTTGCCTGTAAAAGACAACACACTCAATGAAGTACCTGCTCTCATGGAGTTTGGGGTTTTGTAGAGGATTATACAAATAGTTAATTAAATATAGTTGAGTTAAATCTAGTGAACAAAGACTTTGGGATGTCGCAAGAGCATATACTTGGAGGATTTGATGTGGCATGGGGAATCAAAGAAGGCCTTCCTGAAAAGGAAGATAATAATGGCAGTCATAGTAACAATAATAAAAATTATATGCTAACATCTATTAAGCATTTACTCTATCTAGGCACCAGTTTAACTATCTTTCTTGTATTAACTCTCTTCATCTTCATACCTATCCCACTTTACAGATGAGGAAAGTGAGGCAATAAAAGGTTAGATAAATTACCAAAGGCTGTACAAAATTTAAGATTTTTTCTGATACCTGATTAGGACTTAGAGAGGTAAGGAAGTGGAGAAAGAGAGCTCTATTGGAGGCAGCAGCATATGTGAAGGCTCTGAGACAGGATGATTCTTCTGTGGCTGGAATGAGGTGAGCAAGGGGGAAAATGGTACAAGAAAAGTGAGAGAGGCAGTCAGCAGCCAGATCCCAAAGGTCCTTGGAGGCCAAGGAAAGGTATTTATCCTAAAAGTAATGTGAGGCAATTGATGAGTTTACATGAGACAATGACTTAAGGAAAGTTGTATTTTAAAAGAAATTGGTTGTAATGTGGATGAAGGATTAAAGGAAGGTAGGAGCTTCCAGGAAGGCTAACAAGAAACTTCAGGAAGAAGATAATGGTGTCTTGGACTAAACTTGTTACAATGCAGATGGACAGATATGGACATATTTGCAATAAGTAGGAAATGGAATTGAGAAGACAGGACCAACACTATGTTCATCTGGGTATATGGCAGCATCATTTACTGTGATAAGGGAGTAATGGAGATGAAGAGCAGGATTTGAAAGGAAGATCGTAGCTTTGGTTTGGACACATTGAGTTTCAGGGCCTATGTGACATTGAAATCAGCAAGGGAAATACAGTTTGCAGTTCAGAGAAAGTGTCAGAATTGAACAGTACTTTCATCATGATAGTGACAGCATATGAAACTGTGGGAATGGATAAGTTTGCCCAGAGGGAGAAAGAAGAATACGAAGAGGTTAAAGGCTTTGATCTGAGTTCTCCAGTATTTAAAGATAAAGAAAAGAAAGAGTAGAAAGTTGGAAAGGTGGCTGAGAAGTAGGAGTAGGTAAATCAGAAGAGTATGATGTGATGGAAGCTGAGGGAGAGAGGATTTGAAGATGGTAAACATGTCAAATACTTCTGAGTAAGATGACAAATAAAAACTGTTAATTAGACTTATATTAGTAGCATAAAAGTCATTGGTGACCTTATCAAAATAATTTTAGTGATTTGGGGATGACGGAAGATGGCGGGGTAGGAGCAGCTCAGGATTACAGCTCTCAGTGAAGGCACAGATGGTGAGTCCAGGCTGAATTTCCAGACGGATATTTATTACCCACAGAATGGGGAAATTCCCAGGTGCAGGAGAGACATGAGACACTGGCACAGCTGTTTTGGCTCCTGCTGCCATTTTGGCCAGCACCACAGCGCAGCGACACTCTGCACAAGGCGCACAGGACTGGGAGCCCAGTTAAACCGGCAATCTGAGATTTGGGAGGGCAGATAAGCATATCCATCTGATTGAATGGGACTTGGATGCTGAACCAGATCAGGTGATTCCTGGGAGGCGACATTTGATCCAGTGCAGTGGGTCGCTGCATGGGAAATCACACAGATCCTGGTGCCCTAACAGCAGGAGATTGAAATACCTGGGAGAGAGTCAACCGATCAACTTAGAAAAAAAAAAAAAGGGCTCTGAGGCAGCAAGCCAGGTGATCAGGCTCAGTGGGTCCCACCCCCACAGGGACAAGCAGGGCAGTGATTTGACACACCCGCCGGGGTTGAGAGTTTCACTGTGGACAAAGCTGAGCCCGGGACAGTGCAGCTCGGTGGGGGAGGGGAGTCTGCCATTGCCAAAGCATTCTGCCCCTATGGAGCTATACTCCCATTGCTGACACAGCCTGCCATTGCCGAGGCAACCCGCCATAACAGAAAGACTCCACCAATACAGAGGCAACAGAGCAGAGCCCACAACAGCAGGGCGGAGCTCACGGCAATAAGGCGAAGCCCACAGCAACAGGGCAGAGCCCAGGTCAGCCGGGCGAAGCCCAGGACAGCAGGGCGGAGCCCACAGCAGCAGGGTGGAGTCTCGGCAGGCAAATAGTGACCAGACTGCCTCCTAGCTGGGCTGGACAGCAGAACAGATACTCATAAAGAAAGCCCTAATTCCCCGAGACAGAGCACCTGAGGGAAAAAAAGGGGGTTTTATGAGTTCTGCTGCAGCAGACCAAAACATCCCAGCCTAACAGCCCTGAATGAACAAAGGAGCCCACAGCTCAGCACTCGAGTTCCAATAAAGTACTGACCGTCTCCTCAAGCAGCTCCCTGACCCCTGTATATCCAAAGAGTCACCTCAAAAAGGACTGATCAGACTGACATTTGGTGGGCATCATTATGGGACAAAGCAGAAGAAGAAACTGGTAGCAACCCTTACTGTTCTGCAGCTGCTACAGGGGTACCCCAGACAAGCAGGGCCTGGAGTGGACCTCAGCAGTCATAGAGCAGAGGCGATAGACTGTTAGAAGGAAAATTAAGCAACAGAAATACTTCATCATCAACAATCTGGGCGTCCACTAAGAGACCCAATTGAAAAGTCAGCAACTACTCAGATGACAGGTGGATACACCCACAAAGATAGTAAGAAACCAGTGCAAAAAGGAGGAAAATACCCAAAACCAAAACACCTCACTTCCTACAAAAGACCAAAACTCCTCACCAACAAGGGAACAAAGCTGGATGGAGAATGAGGGTGATGAAATGACGGAATCAGACTTCAGAAGGTGGATAATGAGAAACTTCCGTGAGCTAAAAAAACATGGTCTAAATCAATGCAAAGAAACTAACAACCTTGAAAAAAGATTTGAAAAAAGATTTGAGGAAATGATAA
>CM052664.1:46700120-46715666 GCA_028533165.1 Leontopithecus rosalia | reverse complement strand
ATCTTTGATAAACCTGACAAAAAAAAAAGCAGTGGGGAAAGGACTACCTGTTTAATAAATGGTGTTGGAAAAACTGGCTAGCCATGTGCAGAAAGCAGAAACTGGACCCCTTCCTGACACCTTACACTAAAATTAACTCCAGATGGATTAAAGATTTAAACATAAGACCTGGCACCATAAAAACCCTAGAAGAAAATCTAGACAAAACCATCCAGGACATAGGAGTAGGCAAGGACTTTATGACCAAAACACCAAAAGCATTGGCAACAAAAGCCAAAATAGACAAATGGGACCTAATCAAACTCCACAGCTTCTGCATGGCAAAAGAAACAGTCACTAGAGTGAATCGGCAACCAGCAGAATAGGAAAAACTTTTTGCAGTTTACCCATCTGACAAAGGGCTGATATCCAGAATTTATAAAGAACTCAAACAAATTTACAGGAAAAAAACAAACACGCCCATTCCAAAATGGGCAAAGGATATGAACAGACACTTTTCAAAAGAAGACATACATGAGGCCAACAAACATATGAAAAAAGGCTCATCATCACTGGCCAGTAGAGAGATGCAAATCAAAACCACATTGAGATACCATCTCACGCCAGTTAGAATGTGTGATCATTAAAAAAATCAGGAGACAGATGCTGGAGAGTATGTGGAGGAACAGGAACACTTTTACACTGTTGGTGGGAGTGTAAATTAGTTAAACCATTGTGGAATACAGTGTGGCAATTCCTCAAGGACCTAGAAATAGAAATTCCATTTGACCCAGCAATCCTATTACTGGGTATATATCCAAAGGACTATAAATCATTGTACTATAAGGACACATGCAGACGAATGTTCATTGCAGCACTGTTTACAATAGCAAAGACCTGGAACCAACCCAAATGTCCATCCATGATAGTCTGGACTCGGAAAATGTGGCACATATACACCATGGAATATTATGCAGCAATCAAAAACGATGAGTTCGTGTCCTTTGTAGGGACGTGGAAGAACCTGGAGAACATCATTCTCAGCAAACTGACACAAGAACAGAAAATGAAATACCGCATATTCTCGCTCATAGGCGTGTGATGAAAAATGAGAACACATGGACACAGGGAATGGAGTACTACACACTGGGGTCAACTGGGGGGAATAGGGGAGAAACAGCGAGGGGGGAGTGGCGGAGGGATAGCCTGGGGAGAAATGCCAAATGTGGGAGAAGGGGAAGAAGGCAGCAAAACACACTGCCATGTGTGTACCTATACAGCTATCTTGCATGTTCTGCACATGTACCCCAAAACCTAAAATGCAATAAAAAAAATTTTAGTGATTTGGAGAGGGCAAAGAGCATACTGAAATGAGTGAGCTGGTGGAATCAAGGTAATGAGAAGCCAGAAGTTTGTACCTTCTTCAAGAAAATTTTGGCTTTCAATGGGAGATGATAAGGCAGGGGCTAAAGGTGATGTGGGATTGTGTGTGTGTGTGTGTGTGTGTGCGTGTGCGTGTGCGTGTGTGTGTGTGTGTGTGTGTGTAAATAGGGGATTTTAGTTTAGATCAATCATAAATGCTAAAAAGAAGCATTCATTGGAGAGGGAAAGAGAGTTATTTAGGACACAGAATGAAAAGGAAATCGATAGTATAAGGCCCTAGGAAGTTTGAAAGTGATGGGATTCATAATCGATGGAGAGTAGAGAAATAGCACAGACGCAGATTTGGTAGCAGAAATTCAAGAGAATTTGTATTTCCACATTTGTTTGCAAAATAGGTGTTGCGATGATTTGCCCTGAGTGAGGGTTAGAGGGGCTTGGCAGTTTCAGGAAATCGAAATAATTATTGCAGAGTGGGAAGGGTACTGTAGAAATCTAGGTGAGAAAGCAGCATGGCTTGGAATCTTTGCCATTTTGTTTTACAGATATGTTTTAAACGTCTAGGTTGAGGTCTGGTGCATAGTCCACACTTAACATATTTGTTGAAAGAATGTTGTATGAATTTGAGCTTGCAAGCTGACCATTATCTTAAGGCCAAAGCATGGGGATGACTTCCCTCTTGGTTTATATTTTCTATTGAGTCTCTTTACACAAATTGAAGATAGTTCTTAGCAGGCTGAAAAAGGACTTATGTTGAGCCTCTTTACACAGTTTGAAGATAGTTTCTAGCAGGCTCAAAAAGGACCACTGACTTTAAGGATTTAAGATGATGTGAAGAAATGTAGACTTTTCTGTCTTAACAATCTATATCCCCCCAAAAAATTACACATATTTTAATCCTAGTTCTCCTAGAAAGGCAGCCCATTCTCTGTAAGTCCTTACATTTTTTTTCACACAATCTCTCCTTTTCTTTAAGGGATCATTGCCAAGGTCATTTCTACAAGTAAAACACTTTTGTCAAAGGATTATAACTTCTTTTTGAGAAAGGTGTCCACATTAGAAAGAGATTTTTCATGAAATGGGTGGCAATTATTCCATGTTTAGAATTAGTATTGCCTTTGGAAGAGATAATGGCATGTATCTCATGTGTTTCCATGTGTAGTCCTGTCTTCACTAATGATGTACCAAATGACTTGAGTCTGTTTTCACAAGTTTGGCTACTACTGATAGAAACTTGACACCTACACGGGCAATGATAGAAACTTGACACCTACACGGGCAATCTTCATCTTTGTCAACATTGTTGATTAAGTTTAGCAACTCAACTTTCAATTCTGTAGTAAATATCCTTCTATCACCACACATTCTGGTGGGGTTATTTAGGCTTCTCTTTTAAATGCTTATATATTTATCTTGAAATGGAGACTAGCATCATCTTTTAGTGATTTTTGTTCTTGATAATGACTCAATAACTTTGGATTAATAACTTGGATTCACAGAGAGAAAATCTACTTAAATAACTCTAAAAGCATATATGTGGATACACCTGATATCTTGATTAATTACTGCATTTTTTCTCTTCCTTTTTCCAAATAATTTGTGTCTCTTCCTTATTTCTCAGTACATTTGCAAATGATGGCTCTCTTTCTCTCTCTTTATATATATGTGTGTGTGTATATATATATATATATATATATACACACATACATATATGTGTGTGTATATATATATATACATATATGTGTGTGTATATATATACATATATATATACACACACATATATACATATATATAATTAAATTTTATATATAAATATTAATATTTTATAAACATATTTTATAAATATAAAATATATAAATTTTATATAAAAATACTTTATATATAAATATTTTATATTCTCTATATTTTCTTATTACACTTTAGGTTCTGGGGCACATGTGCAGAACATGCAGGATTGTTGCATAGTTACCTACATGGCAACGTGGTTTGCTGCCTTCATCTCCCCATCACCTATATCTGGCATTTCTCTCCATGTTATTGTTCCCCAACCTCCCTGCCCCCTGCTGTCCCTCCCCTATTCCCCCCCCAACAGACCCCAGTGTGTGATGCTCCCCTCACTGTGTCCATATGTTCTCATTGTCCAACACCCACCTATGAGTGAGAACACGTGGTGTTTGATTTTCTGTTCTTGTGTCAGTTAGCTGAGAATGATGTTTTCCAGATTCATCCATGTCCATACAAAGGATACAAACTCATCACTTTTTATGGCTGCATAGTATTCCATGGCATATATGTGCCACATTTTTCCTGTCCAGTCTATTGTTGATTGGCATTTGGGTTGCTTGCAGGTCTTAGCTATTGTAAACAGTGTCGCAATGAACATTTGTGTGCATGTGTCTTTAAAATAGAACGATTTATAATCCTTTGGACATATACCCAGTAATGGGGTTGCTGGGTCAAATGGAATTTCTATTTCTAGGTTCTTGAGGAATCGCCATACTGTCTTCCACAATGGTTGAACTAATTTACACTCCCACCAACAGTGTAAAAGTGTTCCTATTTCTCCACATCCTTTCCACCATCTGTTGTGTCCAGCTTTTTAATGATCGCCATTCTAACTGGAGTGAGATGGTGTCTCAATGTGGTTTTGATTTTCATTTCTCTAATGACCAGTTATGATGAGCATTTTTTCATATGCTTGTTGGTATCATATATGTCTTCCTTTGAAAAGTGTCTATTCATATCCTTCACCCACTTTTTAACGGGTTTGTCTTTTTTCTTGTAAATCTGTTTTAGTTCTTTGTAGATTCTGGATATCAGCCCTTTGTCAGATGGGTAGATCGCAAATTTTTTTTCCCATTCTGTTGGTTGTTAGTTCACTCTAATGATTGTTTCTTTTGCTGTACAGAAGCTCTGGAGTTAATTAGATCCCATTTGTCTATTTTGGCTTTTGTTGCCAATGCTTTTGGTGTTTTAGTCATGAAGTCCTTGCCTATGCCTATGTCCTCAATAGTTTTGCCTAGGTTTTCTTCTAGGGTTTTTATGGTGTTAGGTCATATGTTTAAGTCTCTAATACATTTGGAGTTAATTTTAGTGTAAGGTGTTGGGAAGGAGTCCAGTTTCTGCCTTCTGCACATGGCTAGCCAGTTTTCCCAACACCATTTATTAAACAGGAAATCCTTTCCCCATTGCTTGTTTTTGTCAGGTTGGCAAAGATCAGATGGTTGTAGTTGTGTGGCATTGCCTCCAATGCCTCTGTTCTGTTCCATTGGTCTATGTCTCTGTTTTGGTACCAGTACCATACTGTTTTGATTACTGTAGCCTTGTAGTATACTTTGAAGTCAGATAGTGTGATGCCTCCAGCTTCGTTCTTTTTGCTTAGAATTGTCTTGGCTATGTGGGCTCTCTTTTGGTTCCATATGAAGTTTCAGGTGGTTTTTTTTTCCAGTTCTGTGGAGAAGGTCATAGGTAACTTGATGGGGATAGTGTTAAATCTATAAATTACTTTGGGCAGTACAGCTATTTTCACGATATTGATTCTTCCTAACCATGAGCATGGAATGTTTTTCCATTTATTTGTGTCCTCTTATTTCCATGAGCAGTGTCCTCTTATCTTCCTTGAAGAGGTCCTTTATATCTTTTATTAGTATTCCTAGGTATTTTATTCTCGTTGTAGCAGTTATGAATGGCAGTTCATTCTTGATTTGGCTCTCTTTAATTCTGTCATTGGTGTGTAGGAAAGCTTGTGATTTCTGCACATTAATTTTGTGCAGAACTTTGCCAATGTTGCTTATCAGGAGATTTTGGGCTGAGATGATGGGGTCTTCTAAATATATAATCACGTCATCTGTAAATAGAGACAATTTGGCTTCCTCCTTTCCTAATTGAATACCCTATATTTCTTTTTCTTGCCTGACTTCTCTGGCTAGAACTTCCAATACTATGTTGAATAGGAGTGATGAGAGAGGGTATCCTTGTCTAGTGCCAGATTTCAAAGACACTGCTTCCAGTTTTTGCCAATTCAGTATATTGGCTGTGGGTTTGTGGTAAATCTCTTTTATTATTTTGAGATACATTCCGTTGATACCTAGTTTATTGAGAGCTTTTAGCATAAAGGGCTGTTAAATTTTTTCAAAGGCCTTCTCTGTGTCTATTGAGATAATCATGTGGTTTTTGTCTTTGATTCTGTTTATGTGCTGAATTACATTTATAGACTTGTATATGTTGAATCAGACTTCCGTCCTAGGGATGAAGCCTACTTGATTGTGATGGATAAGCTTTTTCATGTGCTATTGCAATCAGTTTGCCAGTATTTTATTGAAGATTTTTGCATCTAAGTTCATCATGGATATTGGCCTCAAGTTTTATTTTTTTGTTAAGGCTCTGCCAGCTTTTGGTATCAGGATGATGTTGGTCTTATAAAATGAACTGGGAAAGATTCTCTCTTTCTTTATTGTTTGGAATGGTTTCAGAAGAAGTGGTACCTGCTCCTCTTTGTATGACTGGTAGAATTCGGCTGTTAACCCAACTGGACCTGGGCTTTTTTTGGTTGCTAGGTTATTAATTGCTGCCTCAACTTCAGCCCTTATTATTGGTCTATTCGAGGTTTCAATTTCTTCCTGGTTTAGGCTTGGGAGGGTCCAAGTGCCCAGAATTTATCCATTTCTTCCAGGTTTACTGGTTTATGTGCATAGAGTTGCTTATAGTAATCTCTGATTGTAGTTTTTATTTCTACGGAATCAGTGGTGGTATCCCCTTTATAATTTTTTGTTGTGTCTATTTGATTCTTCTCTCTTTTCTTTTTTATTTATCTCGCTAGTGGTCTTTCTATTTTGTTGATCTTTTCAAAAAACCAGCTCCTGGATTTATTAATTTTTTAAAGGGCTCTTTTATGTCTCTATCTCCTTCAGTTCTGCTGTGATCTTAGTTATTTCTTGTCTTCTCTAGCTTTTGAGTTTTTTTGATCTTCCTCCTCTAATTCTTCCAATTTGGGTGGTAGAGTGTCGATTTTAGATCTTTTACTTGCTTTTCATGTGGGCATTTATTGCTATAACATTTCCTCTAGATACTACTTTAAATGTGTCCCAGAGATTCTGGTACGTTGTGTCTTCATTCTCATTGGTTTTGAAGAACATCTTTATTTCTGCCTTTGTTTCATTGTTTATCCAGTCAGCATTCAAAAGCCAGTTGTTTAGTTTCCATGCAGTTGTGCGGTTTTGAGTTAGTTTCTTAATCCTGAGTTCTAATTTGATTGCACTGTGGTCTGAGACACTGTTATTATTTCCCTCCTTTTGCATTTGCTGAGGAGTAACTTACTTCAAATTATGTGGTCAATTTTAGAGTAGGTGTCATGTGGTGCTGAAAAGAATGTATATTCTGTGGATTTGGGGTGGAGAGTTATGTAGATGTCTATTAGGTTTGGTTGGTCCAGATCTGAATTCACGTCCTGGATATCCTTGTTAATTTTCTGTCTTATTGATCTGTCTAATATTGACAGTGGAGTGTTAAAGTCTCCCACTATTATTGTGTGGGAGTCTGAGTCTGTTTGTAGGTCACTAAGAACTTCCTTTATATATCTGGATGCTCCTGCATTAGATGCATATATATTTAGGATCGTTAGCTCTTCTTGTTGCATTGATCCTTTTACCATTAGGTAATGCCCTTCTTTGTCTCTTTTGATCTTTGTTGGTTTAAAGGCTATTTTGTCAGAGACTAGGATTGCAACTCCTGCCTTTTTTTTCTCTCTCTCCATTTGCTTGGTAAATCTTCCTCCATCCCTTTATTTTGAGCCTATGTGTGTCCTTGCATGTGAGATGGGTTTCTTCAATGCAGTACACTGATGGGTTTTGACTTTTTATCCAATTTGCCAGTCTGTGTCTTTTGATTGGGGCATTTAGCCCATTTACATTTAAGGTTAATATTGTTATGTATGAATTTGATCCTGCCATTTTGATGCTAGCTGATGGCTTTGCCCATTATTTGATGCAGTTTCTTCATTGTGTTGATGCTATTTACCATTTTGGTACATTTTTGGAGTGGCTGGTACTGGTTGTTCTTTTCTATTTTTGGCGCCTCTTTCAGGAGCTCTTGTAAGACAGGTCTCGTGGTGATGAAATCTCTCAGCAATTGCTTGTCCATAAAGTATTTTATTTTGCCTTCGCTTATGAAGAAAATGAAATCACTGGAAATGAAATTCTAGGTTGAAAGGTCTTTTCTTTAAGGATGTTCAATATTGGCCCTCACTCTCTTCTGCCTTGTATGGTTTCTGTGGAGAGATCTGCTTTGAGTCTGATGGACTTCCCTTTGTGGGTAACCTTTCTCTGTGGCTGCCCTTAGCATTTTTTCCTTCATTTCAACCCTGGTGAATCTAACAATTATGTGCCTTGGGGTTGCTCTTCTTGAGGAATATCTTCGTTGGTGTTCTCTGTATTTTCTGGACTTGAATATTGGCCTGGGTTGCTAGGTTGGGGAAGTTGTGCTGGATAAAATTCTGGAGAGTGTTTTCCAGCTTGGATTCATTCTCCCCATCACATTCAGATACACCTATCAAATGTAGATTTGGTCTTTTCATATAATCCCATATTTCTTGGAGGCTTTGTTCATTTCTTTTCACTCTTTTTTTCTCTAATCTTCCCTTCTTGTTTTATTTCATTGAGTTGATCTTCAATCTCATTGTTTCTCCTGCTTGGTCAATTCGGCTATTGAAACTTGTATATGCTTTGTGAAGTTCTTGTGTTGTGTTTTTCAGCACCATCAGGTCATTTATATTCTTCTCTAAGCTGTTCATTCTTGTTAGCATTTCGTCAAACCTTTTTTCAAGGTTCTTAGTTTCTTTGCATTGGGTTAGAACATGTTCTTTTAGCTCAGAGAAGTTTGTTATTACCCACCTTCTGAAGCCTGTTTCTGTCAATTCATCAGACTCATTTTCCATCCAGCTTTGTTCCCTTGGTGGTGAGGAGTTGTGATCCTTGGAGGAGGAGAGGCATTCTGGTTTTGGGTGTTTTTGTCCTTTTTGTGGTGGTTTCTTCCCATCTGTGTGGATTTATGTACCTGTGGTCTTTGTAGTTGCTAAGTTTCAGATGGGGTCTCTGAGTGTACGTCCTTTTTGTTGATGATGAAGTTATTTCTTTCTGTTTCTTAGTTTTCCTTCTAACAGTCAGGACCTTCTGCTATAGGACTGCTGGAGATCCACTTCAGACACTGCTTGCCTGGGGATCACTTGTGGCAGCTGCAGAACAGTAAGGGTTTCTGCCAGTTTCTTCTTCTGTTATCTTTGTCCCTGAAGGATACCCACCAGATGCCAGCCTGAGCTCTCCTTTATGAGTTGTCTCTTTGGATATACAGATGTCAGGGAGCTGCTTGAAAAGACAGTCTGACTCTTATAGGAGCTCAAGTGCTAAGCTGTGAGCTCCATTGTTTCGTTCAGAGCTGTTGGGCAGGTACATTTAAGTCTGTTGCAACGGAACTCATAACTGCCTTTTTTCCCAGGTGCTCTGTCCTGGGAAGGTGAGGCTTTATTTATAAGTTCCTGTCATGCTGCTGCCTTTTTTCAGAGATGCCCTGCCCAGCTAGGAGGTAATCTAGTCACAGTCTGCCAGCAGAGGCATTGCTGAGCTATGGTGGGGTCTTCCCAGCTGCTGTGTGAACTTGTGGTTTTGTTTATAGAGGTATAGTTAGAATTGCCTTAGTAATGGTAGTCTGCCTCAGTAATGGCAGACTGCCTCTGTGACGGTGGACTGACTCAGTAGTGGCAGACTGCCTCGGTAGTGGTGGCCTACCTCAGTAATGGTGGATGCCCTTCCCCCCCGCCCCCCCCCCACAGAGCTGGACCATCCTGGGTCCAGCTGCACTTGCTGTAAAACTCTCAGTCCAGAGTGTTTCAGATTGCTGGTCTTTGTGGGGGTGGGACCTGCTGAGCCAAATCACCTGGCTCCCTGTTTCAGCCCCCTTTTTTTCAGTTGAATGGGTGGCTCTATCTCCCAGGCATTCCAGTCACCAGTTGAAATAGCTGCCCAGATTTGTGTGAGTTTTTGTGCAGAGACCTGCTGCACCGGCTGAAACAGCCATGCTGAAAACTCGTGGCACTTTTCAGCCTGGGAATCTCCTGGTCTGTGGGTAGTAATAACTGGTTTGGAAATGTGGTGATCGCTAACTCTCTGTACTGTTCTTGGAACAACTCCAGAGTTGTTCCTGTTCATCCATCTTGGATCCACCCTCTGGGTACTCTATTTTTCAGATTGCATTGTTAGAGAATAATTTAAAATTTTTATATTTTAAAAGGTAATGTTTGTGTTTTTCACAGAACCAGGAAATTCTCAGTAAGATGTAACATACCACCAATGACAAAATACTGAGTATGATTGTCAAATATATTCAGTTATGAGACTGATGTTTCTAGCATCATATTAGATTTTATTTCTTAGTTTAGAAGAATGCTATCCATCTTCCAGAATTATCAGCTTTTAGAAATTTCAGTGCCATTTGTTTTTGCCAAGGAATGACTTGCACATGAAATGCATTACAGAATAGAGACTAATACTTCATGAATGGCTTGAATATAAGTGACTCATTATGGGCTAAGTGACAATTCATTTTCATCATTCTTAGATTCGTTTCAGTTTTGGTTAGGCCAGTTAACCACCTGAGAAGCACCTGTTTGGATGCATGTGTTAGGTCTGCATATGAAGTAACTACAGGAAGAAAATAATCTATTTCTACATCCTACAGAGATAAGCAGAGTGCACTGCGTGAGGTAAATTCTTGATAAACAATTACTAAATAAAATTTGCTGAAATTCTCACTACTACTCATTGTAGCTAGAGTACATATCTCCTTTTTCAAATTTACTTGCATACTCTCAAATATCTGCTGTCATTAAAACAACTCTTACTAAAATATTCTTTCAGTTACTATCTATTAATTTAGGGTAACAGGATCTTCAAGTATTTTACTTGCCTACAAGAAACATGTGTCCTTTAGTTACAGAGAAAACTTTAACATTCTAATGGCTTTAGCATGTGGGACCGTCTACAATCTGACTTCAGGTTGCTGCCAATGGTCTTGGGTAGCTCAATAATCAGGCCAGAGCAGAGGCCCTGAAATGTATTAAAAGAATATCACCTTTTTACAAAGAGGATTAAAATAGTTATAGCAGCCACTTTGTAGATACAGAATGGACCCTCTTTCCACATTTGTTTCAAGTATCAAGAGTGATGGCACCACACACACAGTGTATGAAAAGATTTATTGCTAACCTCTCAAGCAGGGCCAAAACGATTTGAGAGAGCAGGGAAAGAGGACTTTCCCGGAGTTTTAAAGTGGTTAATGGAAAAATCAAGGTGAGGGATCCTTCATGGTTTCAGCTCCTTGCTGGTACCACAGGTAAGAGCACCTAGGCTTTCTTATCAGCTTGCCCAGAAGAGGGGGGCAGAGGGGAAGAAGGAAGAATTAAACTGAAATGATGTCTGCAGTTCCACAACAAAAATAGAATCAGACTAATATTAAAGTTGTCATGGGAAATATCAGAATTTTGTGGGGAAACTGAAAGCTTTTGTCTTTGTATTGTTTTTAATAATTATTTCATAGTGGTTGGGAAATCATTTCAGTTTGAGTTTTCAAAGCCTCAAAGGTTTTAATTGGTCCTGGGCTGTAACTTACCTTTTAATTTTCTTTTCCACAATTCCCCTTCTTTGAACCAGAGCTGTAGTCACACAGAATCATAAGTTTAACTTCCTATTTGCGTGTCTTTGCTCATGCTCTTCTCTTGTCCTCCAAGCTTCTTTTAATATCATTTTCAGGTGTGAGTTTTATTCATTCCTTAAGTCCAGCTCAAGGGCTTAAACCTTGTAGTAGTCCATTCTCACATTGCTATAAAGAACAACCTGAGACTAGGTAATTTATAAAGAGAAGGCATTTAATTGACTCACAGTTCTGCAGGCTGTACAGGAAGCATGGCTGAGGAATCCTCAGCAAACTCACAATCCTGGCAGAAGGGGAAAAGGAAGGAGGCACATCTTACATGGCCAGAGCAAAAGGAAGAGAGAGAGAAGGGGGAGATGATACACACTTTTAAACAACCAGATTTAATGAGAACTTACTATCAAGAGAACAGCAAGGGGGAAATGCAATCCCTTGATTCAGTCACCTCCCACCTGGCCCCTCCTCCAACACTGAGGATTACAATTTGACATGTGATTTGGGTGGAGACACAGATCAAAACCATATCAAACCTTTTTCTGGTTCTGCATCTTGGAAGCAATTACAGCTTCTTCTAAAGTCCTGTAGTATATCTATATTTTTCTCTTGTGTCATTTGTCATTGTCTAGCCAGTCTCCGAAAGTACCTAAAGGCTGGAATCCAAGTGACTAACTGATTTGTATATCTTCCACATAGTCTCTCACATAGGAAGTCACATAGGAAGAGGGCAGGAACTTGGTTTTGCACACTATTGCTCCTTTATCACCTAGCACAGAGTTGGTGCTTACTAAATTCTTAACAAAAATAAATAATTGAAAGCTAAAGTAATACAGACTATCTGATTCAAACTTGTATTCATTTCTTAAATTTCCTCTTTATGCATTGCATAAACAAAAGAGAAATATATATTTTGAGAATTTACCATTTCAACTGATTTATTTGGAAGTTGAACTAATTTGAAGGGAAGATAAATGTTGGATCAGGAATTCACAACTGAACATCTCTGATATGGTTCTGTAACAGAGACTCTAGCATTTCCAGGAATTGGGACAGACTGCTTAAAACAAAATGTATTAGATAACCTGAAGATTATTGTGAAGGTATTTGACAAGCATACACATTTTGCTTTTGCCCTGTCCCTGGTTTTCAGAGTTTTGTGCTAAATCTGTTCTTTTGTCACAGCTGTAGGAAAAATTGTAGCTGATTAGTGAGCAGAGTAAGAGGTTCACTTCATTAGGCTGTGCACAGACTTTCCTTAGCTGTACTTGTGGTACAGTATTTATTGGAGATTAACTTATGACAGGCTATAAAACAAGAAGTGAGGTCAATTACAGATCCATGAGAACATACAGGATATCAAGAGGGTAAGTCTGAGTGAGGGAGACTTCATAAGAAAAGAGAAATCTGGATTCAGTACTTCCAAAGACAGTTTGCCCCAGGGCTCAAGGCCATTCACTCCTCCAGGTGAGTATAAACCAAACACAGTCGGTAAAGTTGTGCAGTATCCGAGCTCAGATACCCATTCTTCAAATGAAGGGTGTCAATATCCAACACTGGAAATTCCTAGCTAACCCAGCTTTCATTTGATAGTTGTTTTTTGTTGTTGTTGTTGTTGTTATTTTGTTTTGTTTTTAAAAAGCCTCCTTATTTTTCTACTTCTTCTGTGTCTCTTTCTATCAAGAACTTGCCTGCCCATCATTCTTAGATTACACATGTCACAGTAGAAAGGACAAAGGAAAGATGTAGGGCGGTGGAATATAGGAGGGATAATCAATGAGACTGTTAAGCTTAATAGGAGGACTGTTAAGCTGATTACTGAGAAACCTGGGGTAGATTCTATTTCCCACTCCTTGAGTCTTGGCTAGTCTTGTGATTTGCTTTGCCTGAAATGAGATTGTGTATACTTCAAAGCTCAGGCCTCCAAAGGCCTTGCAAAGGCCTACCTTTACTCTCTTGGATGCTGTCCTAAAACTTCATGGAAGAGGCCTATCTAGCTTGCTGGAAAATGAGAGGCCGCCTGGAGAACAGCTGAGACACTCAGCCAACAGCCAACACAAACCACCAGGCATTTGAGAGAAGCCATCAAGGCCCTTTTGTTTTAGCTGAATGCAGCTGTGTGAGTGAACGCAGGTGAAACCATTGAGGGACCAATCAGCTAACTCAGATTCATGAGAAATAAATCCTGTTGTTTTTAGCCACTAAACTTTGGAAGTGATTTGTTACATGGCTAAAGATAACAGACACAGGTTGCTTGTGAGTTTTGTATTTATTTAGTCTATCTGGCAAATCATAATCATTTCTTCTATTTTCCAACTTCTTAGGTTTTTCAGACAATACAATTTCAGCATCTTTATGAAATCTCTGAAGTATCATTAATCTGTTCATTTGTTCATTCAGTGTGGTATTATTTGAGTATCCTATATATATGGGAAGTAATAATAGCAAGATGACACTTTAGAGGTAAACTGACACTAGACCAGAGCTTTTCAAATCAATATAGTCTGCCAATTAAAAAAAAGAGAATAGACTAGAAATTAACATCATATATAGTAAAGGTAAATGTTGTTTTAGTTACTTAAATGTATGTGTATACTGAGACATAACAAAGATATTTCTCTTATTTTGGGTCTTTATTTTAAAAAGTATAAAAGCAACTGAAGTAGATAACTGAGAGCTTTGTATACTATCCTAAAAAACAAACAGACAAACCTGGACTTACCCCTATAGTCTGAAGTGTCATTGAAGAGTTTTAGTCGTGGTCAGGTGTGTGTTTTAGACTTACTGTGCTAGTGACTGTGTGCTGGTGGATCTCTCTGAAGTGAGAGTGACAGAAATAGGGAGAGGAACTAGAAGTCTAGGGTGAATCAGGGATAAGCAGAGAGAGTTTCTTTTAAGGAGGCTTCACTAGGTTTGTACAGAGAAAAGTCGATTTGAGAAATATTTAAAAATTCAAGTCAAATATACAGCATGGAATACTATGCAGCCATAAAAAGAACTGCAATCATGTCCTTTGCAGAGACAGACCTAGCTGGAAGTCATTATCCTCAGCAAACTAACACAGGAACAGAAATCCAAACACTGCATGTTCTCACTTGTAAGTGGGAACCAAACAGTAAGAATGTACACAGGGAGGGAAACAACACACACTGGGGCCTGCCAGGGGGTGGAGGGAAGGGAAGACATCAGGAAAAATAGCTAATGCATGCGGGGCTTAATACCTAGGTGTTGGGTTGTTAGGCTTAGCAAACCACCATGGCACATGTTTACCTGTAACCTGCACATCCTGCACAGGTACCCCCGAGCTTAAAATAAAAAATAAAAATAAAAAAATCCAAGTAAGAAAAATTCAGAAAACTATTGAAAATGGGAGTGAGGGGGAGGGTGAAATCAATAAAGCTATTGATACTAGCAGATCCTGCTAGATTTTAAGTGGGAAGTAACTTTAGGTAAGACATCAAGGATGACTTATAGATTTCTATCTTGTATAGATGGCATAGTCACCACTAAGGATAAATAATGTAGAATAAAGTGGCCATTGTATTGTGACTCTATTAATCTATTTTGGGGCATGGCAAGACTGTGTGGTTTGCAGGTCATTCAAATATCAGGCAGCTGGATGTATGAGGCTGAAGCTGGAGAAACAGATGTGGGCATCATTAGGTAGTTATTGGATTAAGATGGCAGATCTGTAAAGAGGCTATATGAAAAGAAAACAGTGGGCCCAAGGAAAGGACCCTTAAGTGCTGGGGAAACAATTAGTGAAAGTAAAAGGAGTCTACATGATGGCAGAGGAGAAAGGCCAGAACTGCAGGGTATCAGAAATCAAAGGAAGGGATATTTTCAGAAAGGCTGGGTTTAAGAATGTCAAATGCAACAGAGAGATATAGGAAGATGAAGGCCAAAAATTATTGTTTAGATTTGGCAATTAGGAGGCCACCTGTAAACATGTCAGTAGAGTGGTTGGGGCAGGAGCCAGATGGCAGTGGGTGGAAGATTAATAGAAAGAGAAAAGACTACTCTTGTAGAGTGGCTGGATGAGAGTAAAAGGGGATCTAGTGTATGGCTGTGGAGTTCAAGGAGGTTTCTGGATTTTGGATTGGTGTGTTTTACCTGAGATATTCAAGAACATTTAAAGCCTAGGGAGAAGGAATCAGGAGAGGAGAGAGAGAACATGAACACAGAGAGGCAAGTAGGGATGAGTTAAAATACAACCCACCAACCTCCAGAGGCAGGGGCCAAATTTTGTTTCCGGTTACTTCCCCAACCTCCCTTGCAGGTGTCTCTTCATTGCTTTGGCCCTGTCCTATTTAAGGCCTCTGATGGCTCTTGCCTGACTACTGTCTCCTCACTTTTTGATTTAAAGACTGTAGGATTAACACACACACACACACACACACACACACTCACTCACACACACACACACACACACACACACACATTGTGGCAAGTAGAAAAGAGAAATATATGAGTTGTCCTTACAGCTCTGACAAA
>CM052664.1:46636251-46700020 GCA_028533165.1 Leontopithecus rosalia | reverse complement strand
GTGGCACATATACACCATGGAATATTATGCAGCAATCAAAAATGATGAGTTCGTGTCCTTTGTAGGGACATGGATGAATCTGGAGAACATCATTCTCAGCAAATTGACACAAGAACAGAAAAGGAAACACCATATATACTCACTCATAGGCGGGTGATGAACAATGAGAACACATGGACACAGGGAAGGGAGTACCACAAACTGAGGTCTATTGGGGGAAATAGGGGAGGGACAGCGGGGGGGCAGAGTGGGGGAGGGATAGCATGGGGAGAAATGCCAAATATGGGTGAAGGGGCAGAAGGCAGCAAAACACACTGCCACGTGTGTACCTATGCAACTATCTTGCATGTTCTGCACAGGTACCCCAAAACCTAAAATGCAATTAAAGAAAAAAACTCCACCTACTGTCACACAGGGCTGGTGGCAGTGTTAGGGTAGGAGCATGTAACATAACCTTTCCAGGGAGGTTCAGAAAACTCAAACTGCGGTTTGAACTGGATCTTAAAGGATGAGGTGTTTGTTTTTGCCAGAGGAGCAGGTCATTTGAGATAGAGGAAATTGCACATGCAAAATGAACAACAGATCACAACAGCCAGGAGGTAAGTGGTTATAGAGGGGCCTGTGAGAACTGAGATTGGATGGGCAAGCTTCTGTGGAATTTTGCTTGCTATATCTTAGTTAAAAAGGGAACATTTTGCCATCTTTGATCAGGAAATACACAGGATCAGAATCGTGTTTTGGTTTTTTAATTAGTATTAATGGTTGAGAATTTTCTTCAGAAATTTATTCTAAAGACCCAGCAGTCTAATTAGGGCAGAACTATATTTAGAGCTGAGCACGGTGGTTCATGCCTGTAATTCCAGCAACTTGGAAGGCAGAGGCATGCGGATAACTAAGGTCAGGAGTTTGAGACCAGCCTAGCAAACGTCATGGTGAAACCTCGTCCCTACTAAAAATGCAAAAATTAACTGGGCATAGTGGTGGACACCTGTAATCCCAGCTACTCAGGAAGCTGAGGCAGGAGAATCACTTGAACCTGGAAAGCAGAGATTGCAGTGAGCCGAGATCATGCCACTGCACTCCAGCCTGTGCAACAGAGCGAGACTCTGTCTCAAAACGTAATAATAATAAAATAAAAAATAAAAAGTACTATATTCAGAGGCAGTTAGATCTAGAGTTGCATCCCAACTCTAGCCTTACTGCTTGTTTGAATTTGCCAAGTTACTTAGCCTCTTTCTAAATCTCAATTTTTCCATCTGCAATATGGAAATTACAGAGGATTATTACGTGGGTTAAATGCTATCATGCCTACAGTGTCTGAAAAGAGTACTTTCTCCCTCAATGTTAGCTCTCCTACTCTATCTTTAGACATAGTCAGCCTACATTTTTTAGCATATTTTCAGGCTTTACCAATATAGGGATCGCAGTGTGAAATAATCATAATTCTGCATTTGAGCTTCTGTTTATAGAAAGAAAGCTGACTGATAGAAGCAAGTGGATTGATTTTGTTTTATTATAAAAATTCAAACATATGCATAGAGAATAGTATAATCAACTCCCATAAACATCACCCATAATTATTAAGATTTTTGTACATTTGCTTTACTGATTTCATTTTGTGAGGCATTTTAAAGTAGTCAGACATCACCTATACTCCAGTATGCATGTGATACAATATACCCTAAAAAATGTGAGTATACTGCTACTTAATTAAAATGCATTATCATACCTAACAACATCCAGCAAATATTCACATGACTCCAACAATAAGGACGGTTCTGTGCACATTAGAGCTATTCATATTTTAAAAATTTTGTTAATAAATGCATAGAAATTAGCACATGAAGACAATTTATTACTCTCAAATGTAGGCATAGTTTTAATAGTACAAAAAAGTATTGTACAGTTAGGTTGGCTTCTGATTCAACCTATAGTCTTTAGTGTGAGTTAATAATATTCACATAAAGACTAGTGCCATTAAAGATGATGACAGTTTAAACTTGAAAATAAATACTGACGTAAATATAGATATTTTTTCCACGTGGAAAGGCTTCAAAACTTTATTAACAGGCTGGATTTGCTTGTATTCTCTGTAAAAATATGTATCTTACCTGAATTAAAAGCCACCGACATTCAATTCTGTGATCTCTGTGTGTGTGTGCATGTGTGTGTGTGTGTGTGTGTGTGTGCGTGTGTGTGTGTGGTGTTGAGGGGGGAGAGAGGTTGTGTATACTTTCCCTTTTTGTAAGTGAAGTTACTGGAGGGTAATAGCTTTCTTCATAAATTACACATAAAATAACAAAGGCTTATTGTTGAAATTGTTTTTATGCAAGTGTAACAAACTACTCAATTCAAAAATGTCTTTATCCTTGAAACTGACCTTATCCTAGTCATGGATTGCTGGCATTTAATATTCAAGCTTCCTAATTCTTTTTTGAAAGGCTGTCGCAGGAGAATTGCTTGTGGAATATATAATGATTTATTTAGTCTCACAGTCCTTAATATCTGGGAAACTAAAAAAAAAAAAGACAAGATGATTCTTCCATATTAATGGAAACAGTTGCCTATGAATTGTTTTTAAGAAATTGACAGTAGAAAATTAAAAATAACATAAGTATGTGCTTTTAAATAATGTTTTTGCTATTCATACCATCCATTCATATTGCAGCATCGATATTTTAAGTGCTTCAGGATAAGATGTTTTATAGTCTTGCATTGTTTCCATGAGACTAGATTCACCTGACCAGATTGCCAAAACCTTAGAATTAATTTGTTCTTCACAGTGAATTTGAGAAAATTTATCTAGGAAGGTAATATTCACAAACCTGAAGATTGCTATGAAATAAAAGGATAATGATGACAAAGGACATGTAGGTCATTTTCTTTCTGACATAAGTCTAATAAAACAGGACAGAAAATTAACTGAATCTACATTTTTAAATGTTTGAAAAACTTTAATCAAACAACTGGTTATCTTTAACAGGAAATAAATATTTAATTCAAGTGGCTTATTAGTGAAATTTTATCTCATTTTGTTTGTGTTTGTGGTTAAACAGGTAGTAGATAGGCTCTACCCTCTGGTTTGGGTAGAATAAGAAAGATGATTGAGAAATGATCAGTCAATCCTTTACTTCCAAATACACATTTGGTACCTTAGAAATACTTTCTGAACTTCTGTTTCCTGTAAGCCAGTTAACTCTGCAAGTGTCCACCAGACATTAGTGTTACAAGGAGCCAAGCCTATCTTGAATATGGGTTGGATATGATTTTGGCTGCAAAAGGACAATAGACCACTTGACATCTGAATTAGAATGTCTAATAGGTGTCTCAGACTTGAACCAGTCTAAAACTCATCTCTTCTAAATCTACTCCTCCCATGATTTCCTCTGCCTCAGCTTCTCAGGCTAAAAAGCTCTGCTTAAAGTCATTCTTGACTTCTCTCTTTCTCGTACAGCCCACTTCCAGTATGTTAGATAATCCTGTAGGCACTACCTGTAAAAATCTTCAGAATCCAGCTACTTCATCATCTTCAACAGCACCCCAGTCCAAGCCACCTCATCTCTCATGTCGATTATTATTGTAGCTGACTAACTGGTGCCTCATTCTGGTCTCTCTATGGTGTAGTCTCAACAGAGCAGCCAGAATGATATGCTTTAATAAAGAAACTCACCACTTGAAACCCTCCAAAGGCTTCCATCTCACTCTGAGTAAAACCCAAAGGATGCATTATAGATGCAAGGCACTGCTAGACCTGACCCCCAGTTTACTCTGCTCCTCCTCGATTATATCTCCTCGTGCTAATCTCTTTGTTATTCCTCTGACACTTCAGGCCCAATCCTGTCCCATTCCTGTACTTACTAGTTTCTCTGCCTAGAACATATTTTTCCCAGATATTCACATGGCTAGCTGTCTCATCAAACCTTTAATTAAATATCATCTTCTTAATGAGGACATCCCTGGCCTCCTCTTCCTTTAAAATTGCAGTCACCCCCAGTGTTCATTATTTCTTTTCCCAGCTTTCTTTGCCTTAATAGCACTTATCACCACCTAAGCCATATTTTTTACTTATTCACTTTTATATAGTCTGTCTTCTCAGCTAGAATATTGGCTCCCTGGAGACAGAGAGAATTTTTTTTGTTTGTTTTACTGCTGCATTCCTTGTGTTTACAAGAGAACCTGGTGTAAAGTAGGTAATAAACATATATTGAATAAATGAATGAAAGTGCTCATAGAGCTGTTTCATACAATTTCATGTTATGTGTTTTAAAGACATGCTCACATACAATACATATAATTTCTGCCATGTTAATCCATATCTCAACCTCATTAGTTGGAATTGCAACATGTCTTATGTGGATGTAGCTCATGTATTAAAGAACCTTTAAATGGTTTTTAATTTTTCATAAACAGAATGTAGCCTGCATATACTTGGGAACATGATTCTCTATTTCTCTAGGGTAGTATTACAGATTCCTGTTTCAACTTTACTAAATTGGAATTATGCTTCTCAGAATTCCCTTCTTATGTAATTCCTATACAGGGTGGGCTCTGAGAGACATTGTGCATGAGATTGGGAAGGTGGAATTTGGCAGGAGCCATATCCCTTTTATGCTTGGAAAGGCAGAGCTAAGCACCAGGCTTCATCATTGGAGCTCACACACATACAACAGGCTTATCTACTGGCTCATATGACCAGTATGGAGCAGGAGCTGGGCCACAAGTAGGTCAACTCCAGCTGGATGGCTGGCTTCAGTTTCTTACTCCTGGGCAAGGTGCACATTTAGCTTCATGACAATACATACCAACCTCTCCTGCAGGACAACCTAATCATCTACGTGAGAAGTTTGGTGGTGTTGAGAGACTAATGCAGGTTTCTATCCCTCCTTGTGCTTTTAGGTTCAGCCTCCAGGTTCTAGAATCTAGGTCATTCTGTCTTCCCCTACATTACTTCCTGTCTTCCCTTCCTCCTAAATTCCCTTCCTGACTGCCCTGTGAGCTGTACCTTTCAGACACAAACATAACAGTCTCATACAGACTGTGCAGCGAGCTCCCACAATTGCATAAGGTCAAATTCCTAATATGTATGTATGTGTGTATATATATATATATATATATATATATATATATATATATATATATATATATATTTGGTTGGTGCAAAAGTAACTGTAGTTTTTTAAAAGTAATGGCAAAAACCACAGTTACTTTTGTATAAACCTAATACTTCCTAATGACTCTGCCTTTGTGATGAAATGCTGACTGATACAGTAGCTAGCAAAAAAGAAATTTGCTAGGTCATAGAATTTGTACATTTTGCATTTTAGTAGATTAAAGTTTAATTCTTATTCTTTGAAATGTTGACAGCATTTTTCCCCAGGGATCTATAAATTGTGAATCCATTTCATTTGTTGGCACCTAAACGACATTGAGAAGATAGCAGAATGTGTTTGCAGGTGTGCTGGAAGGGTACCTAGGAGGAAACTCAGGAAGGGAGAGTAAATGAGAACAAATGACGTCGAGCTCTCATCTGCACAGCTGGCCTCAGTTAACAGGACCACTGTGAATCAATTTACATTTTAAATACTCTTTTTGTAATGCCAGAAATCAGAAATCAAAAACATAATTTCAACAAAATAAAAGCTTCATTTTTTAAAAAGCTCACTGTCATGAAAAGGTTTGTTGTTCATGAACAAAAGCAAGTTTCCTCAATGTGTTCATTCGTAACTCTTGGCAGATGTTGGGCAGATGTTTGTACTACAGCCACATGGGGACTTTTAGAAAAAACACCCTCTTAATTATTCAAAGCAGCCTAAAATTGTTGCATAACTTAGTGGTGGAATTTTAAAAAATGTCTCATATCTTCAAACAGTCATATTGAGACGCTGCAGCACTGTTATTCCTTTGATTATTCCATTGTTATTCCACATCCTAGGAGCAAGGTCCTTAGACCTCTGCACTTACAGAGGCTCGGCAAAATATTTTAATCTCCTGTTCCTTTGTTATTGATTGAAATAGGTTCTGGAAGACTAAAGCAGTAAGCCACTAAAGATATAGGTAATGGCTGGGCACAACGGCGCACACGTGTAATCCCAGCACTTTGGGAGGCCGAGACCAGTGGATCACCTCAGGTCAGGAGTTTGAGACCAGCCTGACCAAGAAGGTGAAACCCCGTCTCTACAGAAAATACAAAAATTAGCTGGGTGTGGTGGCAGGCACCTGTAGTCCCAACTACTAGGGATGCTGAGACAGCAGAATTGCTTCAAACTGGGAGGTGGAGGTTGCAGTGAGCTGAGATTGCGCCACTGCACTCCAGCCTGGGCAATGAAGCAAGACTCTGTCTCAAAAAAATATATATATATATATCAGTAACAAGAGGTCATTCCAAAAAGTTAAAGAAGCTTCCTCTTTGGAAGAATGTGGGTGGAGGGATGTGGTTAACAGAAGCAGAGTATCCCTGCCCCTAATACTGCATACATGAGCTTCATGGCCCACCCCTACCAGCCCAGGCTTTACAATGGAAAATTGTGGCTGGCCTATAGAATTCCCAAAGTAGGGCCCATATATGTCTCTAAGGGAATCAATTTTCCTAGATAACATCAGATTCAGCAACTAGGAAAAGCAAATTCCTGTATGAAATACAATTTGTTTTGCATGTAGATGTGTACAAGTCACTAAGTAAAGGGTTAATAGTCATCTCTTCCTTGAAAGCTAAACTCCCTGCAGCAAAGCACACTGACTCTGTGGGTCTCTGGGGAGCTCTGTCTTTTCTCTCTGCTGGCAGCCAAGTGCCTGAGCACAGCTGGGAAGGAGCTGCTCTGCAATGAGATACTCTACTAGCCAGTTTTGCTTATATCCCAAAGGGTACAGAATATTATGTGCTCTCAAGTCACTCTCCAGGGAATCTTAGAACATGTTCTAGTCTCCTCAGGTGGGGATTAGGATGCACTCAAGCTTTGAAACAGCTTTGCTGATAATGTATAAAATCTGAACAGATGTACAACAAGTCTTCCCTTCTCCAGTCCCTAATAATTAGGTTCTTAATCTTTTCATTTCTTTTAAATTCATTTTTCTTTTTTAAACATAATTAAAGCTCACTAGAGTTAAGAAATAGCTTTTCTTCAGAGCACTTTTGATCCAGGGTTCTGTGATTTGTCCTTCTCTTCCTCTAACTTTTTTATGAGTAGGGGTGCATTCAGCATGGCCATTCCTGATTGGTTCTAAAACACCCTCTCTCGGCAGACTCTTTCCTACTCTTGAGCAGAAAATAAATCTACTTCTTATGTTTGACTGATGTCATTTTCTCTCCCCTTCATCCCACAGAGGGTTCGCTTTCTGGGAGGCTATATTTAGGCTTATGGGAGGAGTGGGTGCTATACACAAAGCATATACCATTGATACGTTAACTTTGGATCCAGGGTTGACTGTGGGCACAGTAGTAACCTCAAATGCATATTTGATATCAACCAGCTCATTTCACTTACCTCCTCCCTCTACCTGACGGCATCACCAACACAGACAATCATCCTCTGACACAGAGTTCCATTCTATCCTTCTCTGCCTAATTTTCTCCTATCAGTGTCTAATAACAGAAAAAGATACAGACCTGAGCATGGTTCTCTATGGACCCCATTTCATGGATTATGGATGAAAAGCAAGGCTCATAGAGCTGCGTTGTGTAGATTTGAGACCAGGCTCTTCATTTACTAATTGCATAATCTTGACCAAATTAATTAATCTGTGCCTCAGTTTCCTCATCTATAAAGTGGGAAATGAAAAACAGTATATTTATCCATAGTGTTGTCACCAGTATTGATGGAATTAACGTGTGCCTCTTTTCTTGAATAGTATGCTTGACCAATAGTAAGTTCTATGTAAGTATGAACTATTATTTTCTGACACATATGAAATGCTGCGGGGTGCCAAGGTATTTCTTCTTTTGTAAAGGACAATTCTAGTTTATTGATCTTATTAAGTTGAAAGAACATTCAGACTCTTCAACTTTCTCATTCCCCTTTCCTTTTCTCTTTCTATTAATTATATCTCTGTGTCTGCATAGGAAAGTACAGTACAGAAAAGTCCATGTCACTGCCTATCAGTGCAAAGGGGCCCTTGGGCAGCACTCTGAAATCTTTGGCCATTCTAATGGTATGCCTCCTGATGCATTCCAATGCTCATAACATTACTTAGTTAGCTTTCTTCATTTAACATGATGATGACAGCAACATACAACTACTTACCATGGTAAGAGCAGCTACTTACCGTGAAATGGACCCTATGATTAGGTAGATATACTACAGTCTGTCTCTTAAAAATTAATCTTTACTTTTAGAAATATGGTGGTAAATGTCAGATGAAACAGCTAAAAGAGTAAAAGTAGTTTCCTTTGGGAAGAAGACACTGGGGATGGGAATGGATAGGGCAGGGAATTGCAATAGTGTTGTTATATCCTTTGCAAAATTACTTTACTCTTAGCTATTTCTTCTGGTATTTATTGTCATTATCAGAAAATGCTTATAGGTCCATTTCTTGATTTTCTTTTTCAGTTTTATTTATTACTTATGGCTTCCTGTTACGAGGAGATAAAGATTTATCTGTCTTACACCTCTCCTTCCATCATTTCAATATATGTATACACACACACACACACACACACACACACACACATTTATGAGAGAGAGAGACAGTCTTGCTTTGTCACCCAGGCTATAGTGCAGTGGTGCAATCTTGGTCCACTGTAACCTCCACCTCCTGGGTTCAAGCAATTCTGTTGCCTCAGCCTCCCAAGTAGCTGGGACTACAGGTGTGTACCACCATGCCCAGCTAATGTTTTGTATCTGTCGTAGAGATGGAGTTTCACTGTGTTAGCCAGGATGGTCTCGATCTCCTGACCTGACATTCTGCCCGCCTCAGCCTCCAAAATTGCTGGGATTACAGGTATGAGCCACCATGCCAGACCCATCATCCCAATATATTATGGTTAGTTCAATACTGTAGATAGTATTCTGACTGTAAATATTAGTCACAGCAGAGCCATGTGGCATAATTTTATGTCCTTTTGTCGTAGTGTTGACTACCCTTGGAGTTCAGAGCTATTATTTTTGTTTACTTCTATGTTTCAATCAGTTATTTACACCCTCTTCACATCTTCAAACACAATAGGTACTCTATCAGATTTGAGTTTTTTTCAGCCATGTTCTTCCTCTTGCCCTCCATCTTTCTGCTCTAATGTAGTAGTTAACGTGAGTCTCCTGTGAACATCCCTGCAGACAGGGTGTATGATTCCCTCTGCTTCACTCCTTGGTTGAATTTCTTGTTTCTTGAATATCCTGTTTTCCTTTTGTTGGTCGGGTGAAGACTCCTGAGGAAGGGAAAGGAGAAGACATATTTTTGAGACTTTCCGTGTGTGTATCTTTTGTTACTTACACTCACAACAGTTTGCAAGATAGTTTTATTGTACTCATTTTATTGATTAAGAAACTGACCTCCAAAGAGGTTTAAAACATTTCCTCAAACTCACATAGCTATTATGAAGTAGAACTGAGAGGGAAATTTGCAGAGTTATGTATATAATATATGACATGTATGCTGCTCTGTGGGTATAATACATGACCTGTATATGATTCTGTAGACATATACAATGTACATGTGACTATATATAATACACAACCTGTATACAACTCTGTATCTATAATATTACAACCTGTATACAACTCTGTATATGTAATACACAATGTATATAACTCTGTGTATATAATATACATGCAACTCTGCCAAATATAACTTTGCCAATGTGCTTGTACACACACACACACACACACTCTCTCTCTCTCTCTCTACAGAATTGACTAGTACCATTTATCACTAATTCATTCCATCTTTACAGAAACAAATTTTAGAGAATTAATCTTCATATTTAGTGTATATTTTTATTTTATTAATTTAATTTTTGTATCCCCTTTCCAGTTTTGCCTGGCAAATTGGTTCTTCACTCTTTTGAAATAATTATTCTCGATTTTGAAATGTCATTTTTTTGCAATTAGGATATCAACTTGAATGTTAAAAGATAATAATGGAAAAATTTTCACAAACATAAAAATCGAGTTTGATTATAATACATCATATGAATGCTTGTTTGGATTTTACACAGATATAATACAAATAGCAATAGGACTGTGAAGATTTTAACTTCTAGCTGAGTAATTAGAAAACTTATCTAGAATTGCTGACCACAATTCTAATAGTATCAAAACAATTCTTCATCCTAATTCTTTATTGAGTTATTTGACAATTGAACCTGAAGTCCAAGCAATGACCTAGATAACTTTTACCTGTCTTTTTAGACCTAACATATTCAAATGGCTTCATATTAAAATGATGGACTAATATAAAAATGGTAGAGCAATATCTAATTTCTCCATAAATTATTATGGACTGAACATTTTTTGTGTACTGCTCAATGTGATGGTATTTGGAAGGGAAGGCTTTAGTATGTAATTAGGTTTATATGAAGTCCTAAAGGTAGGTCCCCCTTCATTCTTCTTTAGAGTAATTAAACAGATCTCTGAAGAATACAAAGATGACAGATATAAGGAACAGCCACTACCCCTAAGGTGAGATACAGCACCCAGGAAAAGGCCCTCCTGACCCAGGCTGAGATCCAGGCCTCCTTGGAGGGGAAACAGAGGTGGCTTACTGGCTCTGCTTACTGGTAGAGAAATCATAACAGTGTTACGCTATGGGAACTTCCCTGAAGTCTTCCTCTCGGTTGTTGGAGAAGGCTGTCTGCAGGAAGCTGTGGAGCCTCAGAACTTTCTAGGTGCTGAGGGAAGCTGTGGGCTGCTGAGCACTGGTGGAACTGAATGCTGGAGAGGCTACCCTCTACAGCATTTAGTTCACTTTTGTGTGTGGATTGGACCAGGATATCTCTAGGACATTTGCAGGGATAAAAGTTAGGTGGTCAGCTTGCTAGATGCCCAGCCTTATGCAGTCCTGAGCATGTGCATTCCTGAGGGTTGGAACAGTGACCTAGGCTGGGGCATGCTCTTGGGCTCCCAGATATATTACCACTGCTTGAGTAGAGCTGGAAGGACTGCATTGCAGCCAAATATTGGAGAAAGGAACATTCCTTGGGAACTCAGCACAGGAGAAACTGCGTGGGCCAAGCAATAGAGAAAATACTCTCTGCTGGAGTCTGGCAAGAGAGCCATGCCTGAACCAAGAAGAGAAAACTCCTTTATCCCCAAGTCTCCTTTCAGCATCCTTTATTGACCAGCATGAACATCTTGCTGGGTGGCAGAAGAAAAATTTGTAGGGCCCAATTCTTTTATCACAGAGCATGGAAGAATATGAACTTGCAGTTTAGCTGCGAATACAACAATAACCAGTATCATGTCACAATCAGAAACATACATAGAAAGAAATAATCAATTCATAAGCATTTTCCAGTATGCTTGGCACTGTATGCTCTGAAGACATCAAAAATTATAATCTCTAGTAGAATGGTGAATGAGACATGCACCATAGTTGGTATCTGGCATCCAAGAGACATTTAAAACCTAGTCTTCAAAGAACTTAAGCTGTGGCTGAGGAGGAAAGAATATAATACAAGAAACAATCAAAAACAAGCAACAATATGAAGTCGAGTGTTAAATAGGGTCATGCAAACTTTAGGCCAAGAAACTATAGAAGTGATACGCTTTTCCCCATTGTTCTTATGTTTTTATGCCTCCCTAATTCTCCACAGACACACTCCAACTACTTTCTACTTAGGTATTTTTTCAGTTCCACATTAAATTAGAGTGTATTTCCCTATAAGCCTTAAAAACCACAAATAAACATTATCTTGAAATTATATAAAATATTCTACATTCACTAATTCTGAATTTTTCAAAACTATAAGATCATTACTTTGTAGATTGGCCAGAACTTTTTGTGGTTAAATTAGCATTGTTGCTCCATCACAGTGACTTCTTGTTTGCAGCCAATTTGTCACGTGGTTTTCTTACTATTGTTTCTCTTAAGAAATCCATCTTGAGAGTAAAGAGAACATGTTTGAATCCAGTGTACCTGGTTTCAATCCAAGCTCTGCTACTTGTTAGTGTTGTGGGCATGGCCAGCTTACCTATCTCAGGAATTTCAGTTTCTTCATCTTGGAAAGGAAAATAAAAATACATGTATTATCATATTCTTATAAAGATTAAACACTTGTGTAGCTTACATACATAGAGACACACATATGTATTTATGTAGTCTTTAGCGTATTGTTGGCACACTGTATATAGTAGTTCTTTCAAGGATTAACTAGCATAAGAAAGGAGAGAACAAAAACTAATCAGTTTATTTTCTACTTGATAATATCTGTGATAATAGAAGTAAGGGGAAGACATTTTGAAACTCACTGCCAAATGGACATCACTATGCTGCAGAGTCTCCTATATATTGACAGAGACACAGAATTTACCCTACAACCAAAATGTCCTAAAAAATCAAGTTGTGGGTTTGGGTGATGGCTTGTCCATTTATTCATTTCCCTCCCTCTCATAGGACTGTGGCTGCTTTGGTGCCCTCAGAAAGTGACACAATATTAAATTTAGATATTGTGTGTAAACTTAGATCCTGGGATTACACAGAATGTCTGCACTCGGAGCTATCACTTTCTTCAGGATGAGCCAAGATCAACTGGAAAGTCCATGCAGTTTGCATGATATCATGATAAGCTTGCAGTTACCAGGTGTTCTACTTTCTGCTCTCTCCCACATGGTAATTAGTGAAACTGTCTTTCAACTACTCTAATAAATGAGTCTTATCCGGAATGCTAACTTTATAAATCATCTACTCCACATATTCTTTGCCTCACATTCCCCCCACTGCATCACAAACCTTAAACTCCACAAAATGCTGGGGAACAAATACTGACAAATTTCTGAGAGAAAGAGCTTATTCTTTGGTCTGCTTCCATTTTATCTATCAGAATAATGTAAAAACTATAAATCAAAAGAAAAATATAATTGAGAAGGAATTGAAGCCTAAGATGTATAAACAGATAGAAATCACCAGGATTGGTACCAGCTCTTTCTATGTTTGGTAAAATTTGGCTGTGAATCCATCTGGTCCTGGGCTTTTTTAAATTAGATTTTTTAAAATTATTGATTCAGTTTCATAATTCACCATTGATCTGTTCAGGATTTCTTTGTTTTTCTGGTTCAATCTTGGGAGGTTGTATGCGTCCAGGAATTAATTCATTTCCTCTAGATTTTCTAGTGTGTGTGCATGGAGATGTTCACACAAATTTCTGATGATCTTTTGTATTTCTGTGGTATCAGTTGTGGTGTCTCCTTCATCACTGTGCTTATTTGAATATTCTCTCTTTTTTTCTTGCTTAAATTATTAATACATATAAGTCTATCTATTTTGTTTGTTCTTTCAAAGGATCAACTTTTTGTTTTGTTGATCCTTTGTATCTTTTTTTTTTTGGTCTGATTCTTATTTAGTTCTGTGAACTTTGTTATTTGTTTACTTCTGCTAGTTTTGGTTTGGTTTGTTCTTTATTTTGCATTTATTTTGTTGAGACAGGGTCTCATTCTGTTGCCCAGGCTGGAATGCAATGGTGTGATCTAGACTCATTGCAGCCACTGCCCACCCAGATTCAAGTGATTCTCATGTTTCAGCCTCCCAAGTAGTTGGGACTACAGGCGTGCGTGCCATCACGCCTGGCTAATTTTTTGTATTTTTAGTAGAGGCAGGGTTTTGCCATGTTGGCCAGGCTAATCTCAAACTCCTGACTTCAAATAATCCATCCGCCTCAGCGTCCCAAAGTCCTGGGATTACAGGCGTGAGCCACCGCACCCAGCCTGGTTTGTTCTTTCTTTTGTAGTTCCTTGAGGTGTAACATTAGGTTGTTAATTTGAGATCTTTCTATATTTTTATTTTATTTATTTATTTTTTTGAGACAGTCTCACTCCGTCACCAGGCGCCAGGCTGGAGTGCAGTGGCGTGACCTCGACTCACTGCAACCTCCGCCTCCTGGGTTCAGGCAATTCTCCTGCCTCAGCCTCCCGAGTAGCTGGGACTACAGGCGCGTGCTACCACGCCCAACTAATATTTTTGTATTTTTAGTAGAGACGGGGTTTCACCATGTTGGCCAGGATGGTCTCGATCTTTTGACCTTGTGATCTGCCCGCCTCTGCCTCCCAAAGTGCTGGGATTACAGGTGTGAGCCACCGCGCCCGGCCCTATATTTTTAATGTAGGCTTTTAGCACCATATCCCTTCATTTTAGCACTATTTTTCTTTATCCCGGAGATTTTAATATGTTCTCTTTTTTCAATTTTTTCAAAAATTTTTATTTCTGTATTAATATTATTGTTTACCCAAAAGTCATTCAGGAGTATTGTTTAGTTTTTATGTACTTGTGTGGTTTTGAGAGTTCCTCTTGGTATTGATATTCCTCTACTTTTATTTCACTGTGTTCTAAGAAAATACTTGATATACTTTCAAGTTTTTTGAATTTCTTGAGACTTGGTTTATGGCCAAGCATACGATCAACTTTGGAGATTGTTCCATGTGCAGATGAGAAAAATATATATAATGCAGTTTTTGCCCAGAATGTTCGGTGAATGTCTGTTTGGTCTAGAGACCATTTTAAGCCAGAGTTTCTTTGTTGACTTTCTGCCTCAATGACCTATCGAGTGTTGTCTGTGGGTTTTTGAAGTCTATTGATCTCTTTTCTTAAGTATATTGGTATTTGTATCATAAATCTGAGTGCTCTGGTATTGGGTGAATATATAGTTAGGATAGTTACATCTTGTTTTATTGAATGCTCTATTATTATATAATGCTGTTCTTTATTTTTTAACTGTTGTTGATTAAAGTCTGTTTTATCTAATATAAGAATAGCTACTGCTGCTCACTTTTGTTTTCCATTTGTGTTATATGTCTTTTCCCATCCTTTCAATTTGAGTCTGTATACGTCTTCAGCCATTAGGTGGGTCTCTTGTAGGCAGCAGTGGTTGGCTCTTGTTTGTTTAATCCAACTTGCTGGTCTATCTTTTAAGTGTAGAATTTAGACCATTTATGTTTAAAGTTAATAATGATATGTGAGGTTTTGTGCTAGTCATAGTTTTGTTACCTACATTCCTTAGAATCTCAAATGTGTAATTGCTTTGTAGGATCTATCAGCTTTCTACTTATATGTACTTTTTTGATGGTATCATGCTTTTGTTTCCATGTTTAGAACTCCTTTGAGTATTTCTTGTATTTCTAATCTAGTGGTGACGAATTCCCTTAGCATTTGCTTGTTGGGAAAATACTTTATTTCTCCTTCATTTATAAAGCTTTAGTTTGGCAGGATATAATATTCTTGGATGGCTTTTTTAAAAAAAGAAGACTAAAAATAGGCTCCTAATCTCTTCTGGTTTGTAAAATTTCTGCTGAGAATTCTGCTATTAGTCTGATAGGATTTCCTTTATAGTTGATCTGTTGGTTCCCTCTAGGTGCTTTCAAGATTTGTTCTTTCACAATTACCCTGTATAGTCTGATGACTTTATGCCTTCATGATATTCCTCTTGTATAGTATCTTCCAGGTATTCTCTGAGTATCTTGTACATATATGTCTACGTCTCTGGCAAAATTAGGGAAATTTTCCTGTATTATTTCCTTAAAATATGTCTTGCAAACTTCTTAATTTTTTTCTTCACCCTCAAAAATACTTATAGATTATAGATTGGTCACTTCACGTAATCCCATATTTCTCGAAGGCTTTGTTCAATTTTTTAAAATTACTTTTTGTTTCACTTTTTTTTAATTTAAAAGATTTGTCTTCAGATTCTGCAGTTCTTTCTCCTGCTTTGTCTAGTCTATTGTTAAAGCTGTCAACTGTTATTTGAAATTTCTTCAGTGAATTTTTTATTTCCAGAAGTTCTGTTTTATTAAGAATACGTATCTATCTTGACTTTCATCTTCTGAATTATTTTTCTAGTTTCTTTGTGTTGATTTTCACCTTTTCTTGGATTTCATTGAGCTACCCTATCATCCATATTTTAAATTATTTATCTGTCATTTCAAAGTTTTCACTTGGTTAGTCTCCATTGTTAGAGAGGTATGGTGGTCCTTTGGGGGAGGTCACAACATTCTGTTTCTTTATGGGGCCGGAATTTGTGTACTGGTTTCTTCTCATCTGTAGAAGCTGTCACTTCTTATTTTTGAATTTTCCTTCTTCTTTGCAGGATTTTTTTCCTTCCCCCTTGAGGGTGTGACTGTTGCGTATCTTCAGTAGGGTCCTTTGGCTTTGCTTCTATTTGCTTTTAGGGGACCAAGGCTCTGTATTAATTCCTTGGTTATAGATAGTCATAATGTAGAAATTTTCTCAAATGCTAGTTGTTTGCAGGTTGTAGGAGTGATATGCTGTGCATGTAGTAAGGCTCACTGTCTCCTACAGTAATTAGGAGGTGGAGGTCTTGGGAAGGTTATTTCATTCCCCAGCGCTGTGCAATGTCTGCCACGAGAAATTACATTGATTTATGCAGTTCACCCTACAGGCCAGTAGGTGGTGCTTATGGCTTAAGCTGGCTGTACCCTATACAACGACAATAGAAGTGATGAACTGCAGTTTGATCTCTGGGCCAGTAGTGCTTGCAGGTGAGAGGTGGTTGCAGTAATGATAATTGACATTTTACCTAGTCTTTGTTAATCAGAGAAAGTACCAGTGTGTTCCTAGAAATGAGCAGGACATGGGGTTCCCAGAAGTACAGCGGTATGCTCTACCACCAAGGCAGCTGGAGAGGGCAAAGCTAGGTGAAGCTGATTCAGGAGAGACTGCAACCAGGGTCTCTGAGGCAGGTGCAGGCTCTGACCTTGGCAGGGTTTATGGGTATCTCTTAGGCCACCGGAACAGCCATCTAGGGAGGGGCAGAGGTGCATTTCCTGTACCATGGAGTTTGCTCCAGGTAAGTGGGGAGGCTCCAGCAGGTAGCCAAGGGGCCCACCCAGTTCCCACATCCCCAACCTAGTGCGTCTCCATCTGGGGTCTAGCCATGGCAACAGATCTGACTAGTTAGGCTAGTCCCAACCTACCTGTACCCAGATCACCTTGTCATTTCAGGCATCTTGACCATTTGACTCCCTGCAGCAGAAACTGCAGCTATCAGTCCATGGCTTTTCCAACCAGGTCTCATGATATTAGCAGTGTCCAGTTCCAGTGCCACCACGTGAACCAGCACCACACTCTGTGTGCATACAGTGGGGGTACTTCCCCCTCTCAAGATCAGGCCACAGTTTTCATCAGCATGCACCTGTGTGGTATTCTTAAGTCCTAGGGAACTAGAATCAGGCCAGCAGTTTTGTCCTCCAGCCCCTCAGGGTCAATCACCACCTGTGAACTGCTCCCAGGCCACCAACAAACCACTCAGGCAGGTCAATGAAGGCTATGCTGTGGGCCCTCTCCTGAGGGAATGGCAAGGTGGGCAGTCTTGGGAAGAACTGGTGGGCATGAGGGTGCATGGTTCAGATGCACCTCAACCCATGGCATTGGCAAGGGGCCTGTGTGAGCATGCGACAGCTCTGCTCTCTCCTGATAGGAGACAGCAGGAGCTGCAGCCACTTAGGGCAAGATACAGAACCTTGGAGGGTGGGCTCCCAGAGTTGTGTTTTGCTACAGCTGTGGAGCATATGAAGGAAAAGTAGGACCCACTTTTGGGTCCTACCTAGGCTTAGGTAGTGTCTTGCATGTTCTTCAGGTAGTTCTCCTGCTGAGACCTGTGGGCCATGGGAACTCTATTAGCTAGGATCTCAGAGGTCTGTGCCCCAGTGTTCCTTCATTCACCCCTTCCTTGGGTCTGATCCAGATCTTAGGGCTGGTCATCATACCCAGGGTTGCTGTGCAGGCAGACACACTTCCTCCTTCTTCAACCATGGTGTCTTCTGTTGCCTTTCTATTAAACGTCAGTGTTTTCTCTCAAAAGATCTGTTCAAAGTATGAAGGTTTACTTGATCATTTGTTTCCTCTCCATGGAAAAGGCACATCCTAGCTGTGTCTAGTCAGCCATCTTCTCTCTTTGACAGGTGTTTTTAATCTGAGTATTCATGCTCTCTCCTACTGTAAAACACTTTTCAACATTATCTCTTTAAGGGCCTTCTCTCATTTTCTGGAAGTTCTAGAAATAAGTTGGAACATCGAATTCTTTCTCTTAACATTCACATTTTCCATCCCTTTTATTTGGCTATGCTGCATTCTGAGTAATTTCTTTATATTTATCTATCATTTTATCATCTTTCTCTTTGGCCAGTTCAACATAACTGCTCAAACTTTTGAGTTTTTAATGTTAATGAATATTATTTAATTCTAGAATTTGCATTCTCTTCTTCAGATCTGACTCCTCTTTTTTCCTATTATGTTTGTTCTTAAATTTTGGTTATGCTACTTTCATCTGACTATTTTACATCTGTTTCTTAATATCTCTTTTAGATTTGTTCTAAAAGGACTGATGGGACATGAAATTTTTCCATTTTTGCAGGTGCCAACTCCAGCCTAAGCAATGTTTTTTTTTAAAACATTGTTTAAAAAAAATGGTGGCCTGAGAGATGCCCATGGACCCCCGCCAAGGTCAGAGCCTGCACCTGCCTCAGAGACCCTGGTTGCAGTCTCTCCTGAATCAGCTTCACCTAGCCTTGCCCTCTCCAGCTGCCTTGGTGGTAGAGCATACGCTGTACTTCTGGGAACCCCATGTCCTGCTCATTTCCAGGAACACACTGGTACTTTCTCTTATTAACAAAGACCAAGTAAAATGTCGATTATCATTACTGTGCAGTGATGATTACTGTTCAGATCAAACTGTGCAGTTTGATCTCTGGGCCAGTAGGTAGTGTGTGTACATGCTGGAAGTTTTACTATGAGCTCATCAGTGGGAGTTCTTTTTTTTTATAAGGAAGACTAAGTGACCTGAGTTATGAGAATGTTCTTCCAGCTTTTAGGTAAATGTCTTGGTTCTCTGCATCCCACACTGAGTAAATGTGCAAATTCAGTAAATGTGTAAATGTGCATGCATCCACAAGTTTGTGTTTTCTATTTCCTTCCGGTTACAGTTATTCTTCCAGAGATCCATGGAGATCAGACACGTTTTTACCCAAAGCCAGTGGTAGTCTCTCTAGCCTTTTAGAATAGACAGGATAACTCTTGCAGACTGTTCTCTTTAGGTATAAATCTCAATTTCATCTCCTGTGCACCAGGTCCATAGACACCCTAAGCATCTCACTGAAGTTGTTGAAGATCCAGGCATGTAGAGACATGTCAAAGTAAGATATTCTATAAGACATTTGTTTTCATTCTCACTCAATATTACTTTAAGTATTCTCTTATTTTCTAGTATCAGGAATATCTCATTTTTAATTTTAAGCTTGCCCTTGAATTTAAATTTTAACCATTGTATTTTATCAATAAAATGTGAATGTATCATTTCTACATTTGAAGTGGGAGGAAAGGTCTTCTACATTAGCTAATTTTTCAAATTGATTAGAACTTATTTGATTTTCTAACATGTCAGTTTTTCTGGTTATTGCTTTTCCTTTTATATCTTTAATTTTTTAAAAAGGAGTCATTATTTTAGCTAGCTTTACCTACCTCTGAATCTTTTTCTCTCCTTACAAGATTTCTGTTTCATAGAGATTTGTTCTTTTTGTATCCTACTTTGAATACCAAGCCTACTTTAAAATGCTCTTCTAATTCAAATAGTAAGTATTTTTTAGAAATCTGTACTTCTTTTTTTGCTTTAGCATGAAGTTTTCTTCCCTTTCATCTGCAGTACATTTTTCATGGGTTCTGTTCTAGTCTTTTTCTGTTTGACCCTCTAGAGCCACTCTTTATTCTTTTCATTCTTTGTGCCCTCACAGTGTGCCCTGTGAGGCTAACATCCATGGACTGCACCAACAAGCTAGAGGATCCTCTGTCTTCCAGTTGAGTTCAGCCAATGGAGCACCAGCAGGAGACTAGAGGGCAGGAGGAGAATGAAATTAGAATATTTATGTCCCTTCATCCATTCTTTCCAGTTCCTTGAGACTTGGCAGGACTTCTGTGAGGAGTCCTTTCCATATAGATATCCTTTCTAGTTTCTTTACCTTGAGCTGTTTCTTGACCTTGCCCTTTCAGACTTAGGGCAGAAACAACTCCCTGTGGCTGCTAACCCTGGAGATCTGCACTGTCCATGCCTTTATAAAGTATTTTTTTTGTTTCCAGCTTATTTATTATTTCTCTTTTTTTGTGGAATCCTTGATTAATAAAGGTTTCACTTTGGATTTTATTTTTTGTTATATTTTTCTTCATTCTTTATGGGGAGGTGATCTATCTATCTAGAGCTGCCAAAGAGTATATAGAATGTTGTTGGCCATAGTCTGTTAAGGTGTGTTAATTATATTTTACAGATTCATAGCTTGAATTTATTGCATTCATATTTTATGGCTTTACTAATTCAAGTAGGAATTTCTCCTGTCTCATTGTTTGGCTCTCCAATACTCTTCTCTACAAATGTAATGCCATTTGTGCTACTCATATTTAACTAGCCAAGTTGATTTTTATAGAAAGGGAATCGAATGGTATTTGGGGGCATATATGAATTCAGAAAATATTCTGTTTATCAATATGCATTGTGAAAATGATTACTTGAAGATGTACTTCATCTGTCCGTGAGGTTAAGACAAAGAGAAGGACTTAAGACTGAAAAAGTTAGACTATAAAAGGTCTTGCAGAAGCATTCTGCTTCCAGTAGGGCCAAACAGCTCTTATTATACCATTCCTTTCAAGGGTTTTTATCAACCATTGAAAAAACATATGAAACAACCATCTTATGGCATTGGAGAGTGAAAAAAAAGCAGGCAGAAATTAGATGGGAGATGACACTCTAACTTAGAATTAGAGAGAAGATGGATGAAGGGAACTGAATCTGGTGAGATTCCTGTTTTTGAAACGTCTAGCCTGGGGGCAGGTCCCAGTTGGTACTTGTAGAGGGAAAAAAAAACTGATGAAAATTCTGCAAGTTTACTCGCTTGATTAACCAGCAAAGAGGTTCATCAGGAATTGCAACCACTGGAAATCAAGGGGGGACATACTAGAAAAGGAGATAACTAGGAAGAGGTTGTATTAGTCCATTCTCACACCACTATAAAAAATACCCAGGATTGGGTAATTTATTTTTTTTAAATGTTCAATTAACTCACAGTTCCACATAGCTGAGGAGGCCTCAGGAAACTTACAATCATGGTGGAAGGTAAAGGGGAAACAAGGACCTTTTTCAAAAGGTGGCAGGAGAGAGTTTATGAAGGAAGCAAAGGGTGAAGAGCTCCTTGAAAAATCATCAGATCCTTTGGGAGGCCGAGGTGGGTGGATCATGAGGTCAAGATATCAAGAACATCCTGGTCAACATGGTGAAACCCCGTCTCTACTAAAAATACAAAAAATTAGCTGGGCATGGTGGCGCGTGCCTGTAATCCCAGCTACTCAGGAGGCTGAGGCAGGAGAATTGCCTGAACCCAGGAGGCAGAGGTTGCGGTGAGCCGAGATCGCCCCATTGCACTCCAGCCTGGCAGCCTGGGTAACGAGCGAAACTCTGTCTCAAAAACAAACAAACAAACAAAAAAACCCATCAGATCTCATGAGAACTCACACACTATCATGAGAACAGCATGGGGGAAACTACCCCCATGATCCAATTACCTTCCCACAGGTGTCTCCCTCAACACCTGGGGACTAAAATTCAAGATGAGCTTTAGATACTGGGCTTAATACCTGGCTGATGAAATAATGTGTACAACAAACTCCTGCAACACAAATTTACCTATGCAGCAAACCTTCACATTTCTCATTGAACCTAAAATAAATTTTTTTTTTTGAGATGGAGTTTCGCTCTTGTTACCCAGGCTGGAGTGCAATGGCGCGATCTCGGCTTACCGCAACCTCCGCCTCCTGGGTTTAGGCAATTCTCCTGCCTCAGCCTCCTGAGTAGCTGGGATTACAGGCACGCACCACCATGCCCAGCTAATTTTTTGTATTTTTAGTAGAGACGGGGTTTCACCATGTTGACCAGGATGGTCTCGATCTCTTGACCTCGTGATCCACCCACCTCGGCCTCCCAAAGTGCTGGGATTACAGGCATGAGCCACCGCGCCTGGCAATAAAAGTTATTTTTAAAAAAGAAAATACTTCTGGTTTAACAAGTCTAGTAATGCACTCACCATTAAATTAATTTAACTATTGTCGTTAAGTGCTGTACCATTATACTTACCAATCACCATTTGTTAATTTCAGAAGTCATGATATATTTGACATTGTAAGATGTTCCCTTATAGACTTGATTTGGGTGGGGACACAAAGCCTAACCATATTCAAGGGAGCCCCAGATTCTGAATATAAGCTCTGCTCAAATTTCTGGCAGCCCAGCAAAGCTAAACAAATTAAACTGAGATTTAAGGTAGTGCTCACAGCAAAAAGTCTACATTTTGCAGTTTGTATTCAAACTATCTGCTTTAAAAATAATACGTTAAATAAAAATTTAAAAGATATTTGCAGTATTTTCTTACTGAACTTTGCAGTGCAGGGCAAACCTTGCTTGTGTGAAGAGAGTTTTCTCCTCTTTAATTGTATTTATTTTTTATTTGTCTTCCTCTCCAGTTTTTTGATGCTTTTTTTTTAAAAAAATTCCATTTATCTTTCTACAATTCATATAAAACCTCTTATCTCTTTCCCTGCCTTGTACCCCATTCAGTTGTTCCATGCAAAGTACAAAAATATACTGAAAATATCTCAACAGAAAGAGAAGATAAGTGTTGCTGAAAACAGAGAAATCCAAGACAGTAGGGACAGTAGAGGTGAGATTTGTGCAGATTGAACCTGAGTATGAGAAAGTCATCCGATCTAGAAAAATGAGTATCTTTCTCTGTCTGAAGCTACATGCTCTTTTGCCTTTGTTTCTCTTTGAACATGGTCCAATATTGCAACCCTAAGAAGAGAAGTCTCCACCCTTGAGTCTACTTGGCGTGCACAGTAATGTGATCATTTTCTGAGGCCAATTTTTAAGAAACATTGAAAACCAAAACTAAGGAAAGCTACTTTATGTGTTGGCCAGATTTGAGTTATGATACTAACAACTGGTCCCATCAGCAGTGGATGGTGAGATAGTCATGGGGTAGGGGGTGCCGTTGAAGGAGAATGGAAGAAAGTAACATGGTTCCTCCAACAGCAGGCCTCTGAGCTGCCAACATTTGCCAAGAAGACAGGCAAATTGTTGGCAAGTATTTCACCATACTACTTTCCACAATGGTTGAATAATTTACACTCCAACCGACAGTGTATAAGTGTTCCCTTTTCTCTGCCACCTCCCTAGCATCTGCTATTTTTTGACGTTTTATTAATAGCCATTCTGACTGGTGTGAGAGGTATCTTATTGGGTGCTTATTTGCATTTCTCTAATGATCAGTGATGTTGAATTTTTTATTTGCTTGTTGGCTGCATGTATGTCTTCTGTCAAAAGTGTTTTCTTTCTCCATCATCAAAGGTAGAGTTGCATAGATCAAGGTAATCGTTACTTTGATTGCTAAGAAATCTAGGTCATGATTTTCTTTATCTGCAAAATGTGTATAATGTGATTTGATTCATTATCTTATTTTCTAGTGATGGTAACATGAATCACGGCAGATTTATTATTAAATAGACTCTTCCTTTGCATTACATTCCATCTAGAACTTTTTATTTTCTTTTGTAAATTCTACTAGACAGGTAGGTAGGCAGGTAGGTAGTATCCTTTATCTACTGGGAAGCAGTGTTAACACCCAGAAGAAATCAATAAGGAAACACATAACAATAATAGCAATGATTATCTTTGAGAATAAGATTTGGGAAGTATTTTTTCATTTAAAAAACATGTTAAAATAATTTTGTAAATAATTTGTATTGCTTTACCAATAGAAAAATTAACTCTGTAAAAATAATTCTAAGTGTACAAGGGAAAATATTTTTATAAACAAGAACTGTGGGAAGAAATAAGTGATTAAGGTTGTGTAAACATCTAAGGACAAATGAGAAATACACAGAAGTAAAAATCAGGCCAACTTGGAGAAAAGAGAGTGTTACAAAATAGTAAATACATTTGGAGTTACAATAAAAAGAAAAAGTAAGACATAAAGGTCAACATAAGGAAAGCTAGAAGTCGTTTTTGAAATATATCCTTAAATACATGAAACAGTGTCAATAAAAACTGCTTCTCCAAAAAGAATGTACAGAAAGCTTCAAAAAGGCTGAAAAGTTGAATTTTTTTTTGCACTGATAACCTATATATTAAAAAGAACTCTTGGCCAGGTACAGTGGTTCATGCCTTTAATCCCAGCACTTTGGGAGGCCAAGGTGGGCAGATCATGAAGTCAAGAGATCAAGACCATCCTGGCCAATATGGTGAAACCCTGCCTCTATTAAAAATACAAAAATTAGCTGGGCATGGTGGTGTGTGCCTGTAGTCCCAGCTACTTGGGAGGCTGAGGCAGGAGAATCGTCTGGACCCGGGAGGTGGAGGTGGCAGTGAGCCGAGATTGTGTCACTGTGCTCCAGCCTGGTGACACAGTGAGACTTTGTCTCAAAAATAAAGAAAGAATTCTCAATGACCTGGTAAGGGTGATCAAAATAAGACAATGTGAGGAAGTAAAAGTAATTTTGATTTTATTATTTAGCTAATTGATAGTTCTTTCACGACTTCAATGGTATATTCACATGCCAAAAGCTAACAATTAAATTCATTCAAATGAAAAAAGTCAAGAGAGCAGGTGAGATTTCCCCTTGACTTTACCTGCTGCATGGTTTGATCAACAAGGAGCAACACATTATAATGCTGGGAGGGAGTTAAAGAGATTTTCATGTTCAGGTTACATATTTAGGTAGATGAAATCAGTAATATCCAACTAGCTGGCATCACATCATCAATCACGTAGCTGATATGTGGCACAGTGTGGCAGTGTCAAAGATTGTAAGTCTCACCAGTGGTAGGAGATTTATCTAGAAACTGCTACCACATACCTCTCCTTTTATATACTTTTTGGGAAGCCATTCATCCTCCCTCCCCCTCTCCCTCCCCCTCTTTCTCCTTTTCCCTCCCTCTTTCCTTCCTATTTGTATTATAAGTAACTACCACAAGTAATTTAAAGACTCCCAGCTTTTGGCTACAATGGAAGAACTTACAGCAGACAAAACACTCACTGAGAACAACCGGAAAATGGATACAATATATATACACAGTCTCTCAAATTCAACCTGCCTGAAGGTGTTGCAGAGCTTTTCAGAAGCCAAGCCAGGACCAGGACCAGTATCTTCGAGATGGACAGCTCACTGAGGAGAGTCCACAATGAGTTATGTGGACTACATAATGTAGCATTACTCTTGGGGCACGTGCCAGTTCTTAAGCGTGGTGCTGTGAGAGGCTGAGGGCAAATGCTAAGAGGCCACAAACCCAGCAGAATTTTGAGCAATTCCACAGGGCTTAGGAAACAAAAATGGAAGTAGAGGCCTGTGATGGCAAGCAGAACTTGAGGTCCAAGATTCTGGGGATAAATGAAGTACAGGGAGGTGTCTTGGAAGTGGTAAAATGTAAGGGGGCGATTTGCCTTTCAGGTTTTTGTTTTTAATGTGTAAGCTTCACAGATCAAGAAATCCAAATCTAAGCAAAAAATGGAAATGAAGCAAAGATTTCAGCAGTCTTACTTTTTGCTGGCAAGACAAAAGTTGGAGTAAAGAATATCCCACAAGGAGAGGCCCTGGTAAACATCCCATGCTCTCAGTAAGGAATGCCTGGGGAGAAGGGTGGTGGTCCTACATCTGAGAGCATAGAGTCCAAACCTTACAATATCTGACACAGTCTCAAGTCAGTTATGTTGAGACAACCTGCCAACATTCCAGTTGTCTGTCAGAAAATGAGTTGAATGGCTTCTGGAGAAAGGTATCATCATCTAGAGTGTCTCATTTTTCTTTTCTTCTTTTTTGAGATGGAATCTTGCTCTGTTGCCCAGGTTGGTGTGCAGTGGTGCAATTTTGGCTCACTGCAACTTCTGCTTCCCAGGTTCAAGAAATTCTCCTGTCTAAGCCTCCCGAGTGGCTTGGATTACAGGCATGCACCACCACACCTGGCTAATTTTTTCTTTTCAGTAGAGATGGGGTTTCACCATGTTAGCCAGTCTGGTCTTGAATCCTGACATCAGGTGATCCACAGGCCTCAGCCTCCGTAAGTGCTGGGATTACAGAAGTGAGCCACCATGCCCGGCTGAGCCTCTCACATTTTCTATGCACAATGACTAGAATTCATTATTAAAATATCAGGCATACCGAGAAACATGTCCAGAAGGAAAAGACAATAGAATTAGCCTCAGGTCTGATATAGACTAGTGCAGAAGACAAACCAAGACTTTAAGAAGTTTCTGCTAATTATTACTGTATTTAAGATAATAGAGGATGAGATGGACAATTTAACTGGAGACATAGAACTTAAGAGAAATTGTAGAACTGAAAGTATAAGTGAAAGACTCAATAGATGTGTTTGACAGCAGATTGTCATGGCTGAAGAAAGAGTATACAGTTGCATGTTAAGAAAGACTGAAGCCCAGAAAGTCAAAGAATGGGAGATACAAAAAGTTCATAAAAGACACTAAACACAAAGAGGAAGTCCTATATATTTTTTTATTTTATATATTTTTTATTGCATTTTAGGTTTTGGGGTACATGTAAAGAACATGCAAGATAGTTGCATAGGTACACATGTGGCATTGTGATTTGCTGCCTTCCTCCCCTTCACCTATATCTGGCATTTCTCCCCATGCTATCTCTCCCCAACTCCCCACCCCCTGCTGTCCCTCCCCTATTCCCCTCAACAGACCCCAGTGTGTAGTGTTCCCCTCCCTGTGTCCATGTGTCCTCATTGTTCAACACCCACCTATGAGTGAGAACATGCGGTTTTTCATTTTCTGTTCTTGTGTCAGTTTGCTGGGAATGATGGTCTCCAGGTTCATCCAAGTCCCTATAAAGGACACGAACTCATTGTTTTTGATTGCTGCATAATATTCCATGGTGTATATGTGCCATATTTTCCCTGTCCAGTCTATCATCAATGGGCATTTGGGTTGATTCCAGGTCTTTGCTATTGTAAACAGTGCTGCAATGAACATTTGTGTGCATGTGTCATGTGAAAAAATGCTCATCATCACTGGTCATTAGAGAAATGCAAATCAAAACTTCATTGAGATACCATCTCAAACCAGTTAGAATGACGATCATCAAAAAACCTGGAGACAACAGGTGCTGGAGAGGATGTGGAGAAATAGGAACACTTTTACACTGGTGATGGAGTGTAAATTAGTTCAACCATTGTGGAAGACAGTGTGGTGAGTCCTCAAGGACCTAGAAATAGAAATTCCATTTGACCCAGCAATCCCATTACTGGGTATATATCCAGAGGACTATAAATTGTTCTGCTATAAGGAAGTCCTATATTTTTTAGTTGAAATTACAGAAAAAGATAGTGAATGCGGCAAAAGCAATATTTGAAAACAAAATGGTTGAGAACATTTCAAAATTGATGAGAATAAACTAAAGTTTCATGAAGAGGTGTGAACCAAAGTAGAGACAAATTTGAAATTAAAAAAAAAAAAACAGTTTCAAACCAAAGGCAAGGGAAGCTAAAAGATGTATTATTCTTCACAATATCAGCATTAAAACTAATTACTGACTTCTCAAAAGAATCAATAAAAGTCAGACAATGGAATGATATATTTAAAATACAAGAAAGAAAGTGACTGCCAACCTAGAATTCTTACTTAGTGAATAGCTTCTTCCAAAGTAGAGGCAAAATAAAACAATATCTGTGGGCAAAGATTCTGAGAATTCTTTACCAGGAAACCAGCACTATAAGAAATACTAAAGGTGATTCGTATATAAGGGAAGATATTTCAGATAGCAACATGGAAATCCAGGAGGGAATGAAAAGTAACAAAATGGTGACTATGTGAGTAAATCTAAGCAATTATTCACTGTACAAAGCAAAAATAATACAGATGGTCTCCAACTCATGATTTTCTTCTGATCTTTCAACTTTATGATGGTGCCAAAGTACTATGTACAGATAAACCCACCCTACACTGAATACTTTCAACTTGTAATATTTCAACCTATGATGGGTTTACCAGGACCCAACCCCATTATAAGTTAAGGAGCGTCTGTATAAGTTTCCTGAGAAGTTTATCATTTTTTAACTTAATATAGTAACTTAATATAGTAAATATTTGTATTAGTCATGTATTTCTTCTGCTATGAAGAAATACCCAAAACTGATTTATAATGAAAAGATGTTTAATTGACTCATGTTTCTGCATGGCTAGAGAAACCTCAGGAAACCTACAATCATGGGTGGAAGGACAGAGAGGTGTGCAAGCAGGGGAAATGCCAGACACATAAAACCACTAGATCTTGAGAGACTAACTCATTATCATCGGAATAGCATGGGAGAAACCACCCCCATGATTCAATTACCTCATCTGGTCTTGCCCTTGACCCATGGGAATTATTACAATTCAAGGTGAGATTTGCGGGGTGGGGGGACACAGATCCAAACCATATCAGTCATCTTCACAAGGAAATTCTCTTTCTTTTTCATGTTCTAGCTAATGTTTATTTTCCTGTGGGCTAGAGAAAATCTGCTTCAAGTAGTTGAACATTGAGACATCACCTAGTCTTGTCTTAGTTTAGCTAACATGTATGATACCTGCTGTATCTCAACCTTTTCCTTTCCCTTGAGTACTGGTAGAATCCCTTTGTCAGATTTAGGTTGTGGCTGGACAGGGAGAGTGTCATTGTTGTGTATGGCAGAGCTTTGTCTTAATTTTGGTGCCCATCTTGCTGTCCTTGTTTGTTGGTTTTTTGTTTTTATAATTGCAACACTCATAAACCCCCATTGCCAAGAACAGCTCCTAGAACTTTTTCTTTCTGCTCTTGCACATCCACTTATTTTGAGGTGACTTTATATCCTGGAATTTGCTACTATCTTTATAATTTGTATGCTTCCAGGTTTGTAAATATGAATGAGAAGTTTAAAGAATATTTCTCACGCAGGAAAGAGGGTGCTTTATTGGATGTGTGACTAGAGAAACCACAGAATCCCTGAACTACAGACAGACACTGAATGCCAGACAGGGTCTTAGTGTTTTATTGATTCTAAATATCTATATCTTATTTCCAGCCATAGCTGCTATGCTAGTGCAGAGGTTTCAATGTACTTAGTCAAGGATTATATATTTAATAGAATCTGCCTAGAATACAATACTACATTGCACAGGCTACTGATTTATTGTCATTTCAAGTAGACATTCTTTAAATATTTATTTATTTACTGTGGACAGGAACAGGCCTAGCTTTTAAATTAATGAACTATCTACCTATTCTTTATGTTCAAATTAAGTAACATATTTTATGTACTGAACATGACAGAGTATTTTATTTAGAATTACCTTTTATTTTACAGTCTTTCTGTTACAGGTTATAGAATGTTAGTCACTTACAGTCACAAAGGATAGAGGTAAATTGGATAGAATTACAACCTTATTCAAAATACATTTAAAGGTTCTTTTTGCTTGCTTTCATGGTGGAAAAAAATATTCCCTACTGGTCTGTATTTATTGTTCTGTTTTCTTTTGAAAGTCCCTGAACCAGTTGCCTTTCTGGAAGGCGATTAAATGTTTAAAACTTAAATGATGAAATCTGCAACTCACCCCTGGTCATTGCTCTTTGTGTGTATGATTTTGGCCCAAAATTCCTGCTGACAGTGTCTCCTCAATGTTGGCTAGCTCTCAGCTGGCTGCTTTCTGAGTTAGGGGTGGGCTTGCCAGCAGTTGCAATGTGTACATAGCACACTTGCTGTGTGAATTGCAGAACCACTCAAGCAAGGTAGGATGGTGCAAGTGAGGAGAGTTTTGAAACAAGTGTCCACATGAGGGCACTGTCTACTTCAGTGGTGGTATAATCAAATATCATTTCAGCATTTACATAAGGGAAGCCCAGTAAACTTGCACTGATGTCTGCTTGATTGTGGTGGTACTTTCACATTTTTTATTGGTATGGTGTCAGGTAGCTTCCAATGGGTTGTGACTGACCCAATAGTGTTTCTCAGTCTAACCCTACTGTTGCCACAACTAGTAGAACTGCCCAACCCTTTTTCTCAACACCCATATGCTTGTTTTTCTGTAATCTTGAACATTTTTGCCATTTAATATATGTTTATGAGTATTTAAAATTAGATGATGAGAGTGTTTCAGATCATACCACCATGAAAAATGGGCCAATCTGAAATTGTTTATCCAACACTATTGATGCTTCTGTTGTTTGCAACGTAGTATCATTCCTTGTGAATAAGAAAAACACAATGTATCTTTGGGGTAAAATTTCACATTCTATAATCCCAAGAGTTTATACATATACAACTCTTTATACATTGTATAAAGAGTTTTTTCACTGTGGAACCAACCTGGCCTCATGAAAGGCACAAAAGAAGAAGGATTAAAGGGTGTTGACTATGGGCATTGGTTGGTTCCCTTCTCAAGTACCTGAAATATAATATACTTTGACAAATACAGATTAGATAGATAGATAGATAGATAGATATAGGTATAGATATAGATATATTTGAGATAGAGGTTCAGTCTTTTTGCCCAGGCTACAGTGCAGTGGCATGATCTTGGCCCACTGCAATCTCTGCCTCCCGGGTTCAAGCAATTCTCCTGCCTCAGCCTCCTGAGTACCTGGGATTACAGGTGCGTGTCACCACACCTGGCTAATTTTGCTTTTTTAGTAGAGACAGGGTTAAACCATATTGGCCAAGCTGGTCTCAAACTCCTGACCTCAGATGATCTGCCTGCCTTGGCCTCCCAAAGTGCTGGGATTACAGGCATGACCCACCACATCTGACTGACAAATAAAAATTATTTTTTATATTCCCCGGTCGAATTTACATGGGAAACTTGTATTCTTTCTAGGGATGGATGGTCACTGATTTTTTGTGTCTGTGTGTGTGTCTGTGTGTGTGTGTGTGTGTGTGTGTGTGTGCAAAATAGCTACTTTAGCTTTATTAATAATCTATTTTGTCCTCTTTCTGTTTTGTTATACATTTTAATATTACCTGTCAATTACTGAACATAAATGGCACCATGCCTATAACTGCTTCTTTCTAATTCTCAAGTTGTTGTTTTGACCACATGGATAGCAGCAGGACTAGATAATTAGAAGTAAGTGTCAGTTCACTCTAACACATTTAACATATTTAAAAATATTTATAGTACATGTGTTTCAAATTTATAGCATTTTATGAAGACGAGAGTACCATTGTTTATTTATTCTCCCATTATATCTGTTTTTGAACACTTAATTTGAAGTATTCCATTTTTAAAGGGTTAAAGATGTTTTGGGTTCATAGCATGTCAAATGAGATTTACAATTTTTCAATGTATTTATTCTATAAAGAAACACTTGGTCAATTCATAAAACAACTTATAATTAAATTGCATCAAGATTGCAATTCCACAATTGATTATTATTAATGACAGTATTGTTGGCAGAAGTTGATTGTTAACCCTTTTTATTGAAAAGAGGTTTTTCTAGACTAATTCAGTATTCACATATTAAAAAATGAATAAACATTAAATAAAACCTACAAACAAAATATTTCCATATTTCCCAAAGTGTTACAAATTTAATATTTATTAGATATATAAAATTAAAAGTATCCTGAGAACTAAATAATTAAAAGAATAAATTTCTCCCAAAATGTAAAAAATAAAGAATGGATCATTCAGTATATACGAACACACTGAAAGGGGGATTTCAGTATTTAGAAAATGACCTTTAGACAAAAGGGTTTTAGGTAGAGTTCCTTTAGGAAAATTGGTGTATTTTCATGACTGTAACGTTAATGTTTCAAAATATACCATAAAATTGCTTCAATATATGTAAATCTTACTCATAACTCTTCCAAAAAACATTTTTTTTGCCCTCCAACATATTTTTAAGTATTTACACTAACATGTGTGTATATGTTTATGTACATATACATTTTGTATCTATACACATAGATACAGCTATCTATTGCCACAATAATATTGCATAAGAAAGAACTACAACACCTTAAAAGCTTAAAACAATACATTATTTATTTGTCTCACAGTAATTACTCATGTGATCTTGGCTAGGCTTCTCCATCCATCTTCAGGCAGTTGGAGTGACTAAATAGCTCTGCTGATCTTCGCTGGGCTACTCAAATGTTTGTGATGGATGAGTCTTATGTGATGGAGGATGACCTTGGCTGGAATGACTAGGTTGATGTGGTCCTACTCCATATGTCTTGCGATCACTAGCAGCTAACCTGGTTGTATTCATGTGCAAGAACTATGGCAGAGATTTAAGTCCTTTCTTCTCAAGCCCTGCAGATGTCATCACTGTTAACATCCCATTGATGAAAGCATGTAGTAAGCTGAATTCAAATTCAAGGTGTATGGAAATGTATTTCATTTTGGGGGGAAGTCATGCAAAATCATATGGCAGGTTGTTGATGAAGGAAGAGGTAAAAAATTAGAGATAAAATTTAAATACAAAATTAATATATAAAAACATAGAATAATAATACATTAAGTCCAGTGTAACAATCTACTGTATCTTTTGTATTTAGATTTTTAAATAAGACTCACCTTAATAGGATTAAGAGATTTTATGGGCTAGAATTCAGACAAATCATTATCTATAATGGAAAACAAGAAAGACTTGAAATTTCCCCAATATAAAGACAACAGTTTTAGTTTGTCAGACATTTTAATGTTAAATTTGTATTTTAGTTATTAATAAGTAAGATTCAATTAATGAAGCTAGTATTGACTATACCCTAAAAGGATTAGAGGGTAAATGGCCGAAAGTAGAGAGGAAAATATTGAGCATGTGTGTGACAGCTTTCTGAAATTCCATGACATGACTGTTCCCTCTCCTCTTGTAGCATATCTTGTTGTTCTCTTTTTCCATTATGTTTAGACATCTAGAAACACTTAATGGCAATTAAGCTACACCAGGCCAAAGAAAACAAATGAACAAGCTGAAACAAATGAATTTCACTTCCAAATTCAAAGCATGAGATGGGAAAAGAATTCAAGGGTTTGGAAAGTAGTCCTGGCAGTCAGCCATTTAAAGGGCGTCTTCACGGGCATTTAATGCCTACATAAGATATACCAGAATAGAGGAGAAAGAAAATAGATCAAAGCTGTGTAATCTATATCATAAAACTGTGGAGATATAAAATAATGAAGTGAAGCTAGTATCAAATTAAAGACATAATAAGCTTAGCTTTCAGAACAATGGGACTTGAAGCTCACCCTTCTACATCTTGTTATTTCTAAATGTTTCTAGGCTTGAAAGGCAATGCCAGAATTATCTCTGCCAGTTATTAAAATCATTTTGCATTAGTAATAATTTTGGAAGCCTCTGTACTGAAGTTGCCTTTCTGTGGGAAAGCATGATTTTTTCCTTCCTGGCAGCCTGAGAAAGAATAAGGATAAGTGAAAAAGAGGACTAAAAGATAAAATATGCAAAATGTATCTGAAATACGAGTTCATTTTAAGTAAAATGCCTTTTAACAAAAGGTCTTCTGGAATGCAAGAGTAAAAACAGCTTACTAGTAAAACCAAGGAAGAGAACTCTTACCTATTGTAAACATGGAATATTTGGAAAGTTCTGGTTTGACGGCTGGAATAATTTGTACTCAACTTGTAACCATGAGAAATGGTTTCTAATTAATTAGTCTGAATCATTTATGCTTGGCATCATTCTTAGGTTGGTGCACTTATTTTAGAAAAGAGGAGAAGTTCAGGGACCTAGAAATAATGGAGATAATATAACTACATTTAAAATCTGTAGCTTCTGTGACTTAAATACTTACCTCCAACAATTACCTAGGCAATTCATTCCACTATCAGTGGTCCTTAAAAATTTTGAGATAAAGATCCCTTGAGAGATTAACATGAACACTCCTTCCACGGATCATTCATAAACCAGAATTTTAGATTCACTTTAATGTAGGCTATTATTATTATGATACATATTCAATCAGAATTCAAACTGTGATGGTTAAACAGAAACTTGATGCATAAAAAAGTGCTCAGCCTGAATTTATTTTCAAAACCAAGAAAATTTTCAGTTTGTCTAGAATTAGCAAATACTTATTCTGGTGACTACTAACATAAACATTAAAGATCAACACAAATTGATATTGGAAATTATGTGGGCTTATTAAAAGATTCAGTTATATTTAACCATGCCTTTTATGAAACTAGTGATCCTCTCAGTTTTGGAGTCCTAGTAAACTGGTATGTATTTTCTCTTAAACCCTGGAGCCAATTAATAGGAGAGTGTACTTGATGCTTAACCAAGTTGTGCTCTAGAAAACTAATGTATAGGAGGTGCCATATTATTCTGTACATCTGCCACCAGGTTCAGTTTCTGAGAAAGAATACACAGAATACACAAACAAATATATTGGTCTCATTTTTGTAAGGTCCTTTTACCTGAGCCTCACATGCCTTTCCTTTCTTGGTAATCTAAGCCAAACATAACTTCTTTATAACTCCAGCTTACATTGTCTCGCTACTTCTTTATCTTTGAGGTACCCCTGTATACTCAAGGATTTTCTACAAATGGAAGATGTATTTCTACTAAATATGAGAAAGAGACCAAGCAAGTGAAAGAATTCTGTCAGTATTTTTAAGTTTCACATTTTGTTCTGTAACTGCCATCCTTATAATTTTTTAGCCTTAGAGTTAAAGGAAATCCACATTTAGTCTTTTTTATAATGCTGTCTTAATTTATTTCTTGAGTATCTAAAATTTACTCTTGAGTCGTTTCTTCCAGATTTCTAACATACTGTATATTCTGAGTTCTTGCATGTTTAAAAAGTTTGCTGCCTTCTCTGTTGCATGAGAATTTGGGTGTGTATAAAATTATTGTCACACATTCCCTTCCTTTGAGAACATTGTAGACATCACTCCACTGTCTTCTAGTGTTACTGTGAAACTTTGAGAAACTAGCCTGATGCTTTACCATTCATAAGTACTGTTACCTTTACACTTATACATTTATAGTATCAATTAAAAATATTAGTATACTTACACTCTTGCATTATCTTGAAGTCTAGTTTCTTTATTTTTTTAATGTCAATAGTTCTATAACCATTTTCCCCTAAGATATGCTGTATTCTTTCTACTTTTAGATGTATCATTATAAAGTTTTATATTTCTGAAAAGTTTTCTTGTGTTATATTTTTAAATATTTGTTGTGTTTTATCATTTCCATTATCACATTTAGGAGAACAATTTATATGTATACTGGTTTGTTTCCCTTGTATTGTAATCACTTTTTCTCTAGTCTCTTTAACTTTACTTCCATTTAATTTTGCTTTCCATTCTCAGTATTACTCTTCATGTTCCTTGCAGTATTTTGTACTGTGTGATTCTGCCAATGTGTCCTGTATTTCCATAGTGATCTTACTTCCTATTCCATTTTCCTAAGTTGGTTTTTGCCTATAAACTCTCATATATCATATCCTTTTGTACCTTTTATTTGAATGATTGCTTTATATAGACAATTTTATTAAATATTTTTATTTATAACAATATTTTGGCAAAATTTCTAATCTGTGGCAAAATTACTTTGGTAAATGTTCTTTGCGGTTTGATTTTTATATTCCTTTTCTCATTTATGATCTTTTGCTCTGTCTCACTGACTAAATGCTTACTGAAAAAATGGCATGTCATTAGGATACTTTTCAGCCTTACCTGCCCTAGTTTTTTTATTGCTATGTTGGTTCATAGAAGCTCTCATGCTTAGCCTAAACATTCTGATGTTTCCATCAGGATGCTGCACTGTATTGCCTATTTTGGAAAGGCTGGCAGATTGGTCTGAGCTCTGCAATCATAGTCATCTTCCGCTGATTATTTCCATTATGAAAATAATATATTCTCGGAATGAGAATTATCTGAATTACAATATTCTTTGAATTTACTTATATTATTGTTATTCTGACTCATAAATGTATCTTCTAGGTTTATTAAAAGTAATTTTTTCTTTACATTTTATATTCTCTTTATTTTCTAGTATAGTACCCTCTTTACTTTGTGTATTTAATCAGGGTGATAAAGATTGATTTTAAAAACAATTTTCAGTGTTATCCAAAAGCATTGGGAAACAATTATGAAGTTGAATTAATTTTCAGTGTAAATAACATCATTTCTGTTCTTAAACACATAAGCCTCCTGTGATAGGAAATTTCACAGTGTACACTTATAAAGCATAAGCTCCTACATAATAACCTAAATCCATTTGTTCATTGAACAAAGGAGAATTATATCTGGAAAGCACTAAAGAGATTATGAAAGTGAAACAAATTAAGAATCTAATGTGCTCCTGCCTAATATGGCTAACAATAGGAGAATCTTCTCAGTAATTAACCATGCTGAATTCAGACTTCCACAGTATTTATAAAGATTCTTGGTTACAAACGGTTTTATTCTGATGTATAAAGGTTCTCCACAGATTTTTTATGATGAGTGATGTTAAAAACTCAATGTTTGCTGAGAAGTGGATTTTTTTCCAGCATCATCAGGGATGTGCCCATGAATAAAATCCCATTCAAATAATATGTGAAGCCAGAAATTTGTAGAAAGAAAATTTGAGAGGTTTTTATAAATAAACCTATGTTTTTAGAGGAAGGACTTGTTTGAATTACAAGTAAATTTGACTGTGAGGCTGACACTGTGAGGGTATGAGACAGTGCCTTCCAGATTCCTGTAGTTCAGGATCTGATTGGTTCAAATTCCGGCTCCTCCTATAGGAAGTATGGAGCTGCCTATTTAAATGCTTATTGTAAATGCAAAGGAGGTCATGACTCTGATATATACTGTATTACAATATTAAAACACCATAATTATGCTTGAAATTATTATTTAGTTTCATCAGCCTATGACCAAGAGCAATTTTTTCCATACCATTCTGGTGGCAACCAATTTAGTTTTTTAAAGGGACTAAAAATATATTTGCTGAATTTACAATAAATGATTACACTTGTAAAAACAAAAAAAGACGCTTCTATAGAAGGCAACTCATTTAGTCTTGGGATTTGCAAAATAAATCTTTACCTGGGAATCTGTACTCTTCACTGATGTTAAAAATTTTTGTGGTTTTACTTTTTTGTCCCTTAAGACTTTTATGCTGTGTGAGTTAGTTTTACCAGCCTGTATTTTTCATATTAAATATGTTGTCATAGATTTTCAAAAGGTTAGTAATTTAACTCTTCTCCAATTGTTAGATACTTCATCATTCTAAAGATATATTTTATAGAACATACAGTGGCTTGGTAATGCTTTCAGCTGGATAAAGGGAAAAAGGGGCTAAAAGAGTGCCTGTATTTAATAACACAAAACCCAACTATATATATTTAAGGCTTATATATTTCAAGAACACTTTATCTTTCCTATATTTGAAGTACTTTTTTTTCTTGACCTTACTGTGATAAGACTTTTTTTCTATTTTCACTCCTTCTTTGTAATCTGCCCTACTTTATCACTCATTTTTGTCTGTATGTCCTTAAGGACCCTATCACCAACCTCAGCCATCACCTGTACGACTAGAAGGATTAGTACCAGTCATTTCTTTGTACCCCTGTGGTGCTTAGCATAGCGCTAGTTCAAAGAAACTTCCTTATAAACATACATGTGCTTCAGATCACTTGATCATAGCTTTACCAGTGATAGGAAACTTTTAATGGGTTCATGATTCTGATATGTTTTTTTCTACTGTCCCAGCTTTATTATCCACAGGACTGACTCTCCTTTATCTCTCTCCATTTATAACTGCTTTTCTGTTTTCTACCCAACTCCTTTAGACTATTTGAATTCACTAGATGACATATAGTCTTCTTTTACAAAGTTCCAAGGCCACCATTGTTTGAAAATTATTTTTGCCTATGCTATTGTTTCTTTTGGGTTATTACTCACATTTTGCTTTTACACCATAGTGGTTTTAAAGTAAAAATAATGCAAGAAATCCATATTCTTCTAAAAACTCTATCCCCTTTTGGATTCCCAACATAGGCGCAGTAGATTGTCTTGAATAACCCATGCATCCTTTTCCTCCTTTTTTCTTATAATGGTGTTGGTGCTAATTCCTCTGGTTGCTAACACCAAGGCAACAATGTTGCTAACCATGCCTACTAAAGATTCTCTTGCTGTTCCTGGTCTATGCTGAGACTCCATATCAGGGACCCTGACATCTACATCGAGGTCACTCTCTGGCATCTTTCAAGAAGCACTGGTGCAATTTCCTATTGTTGCTTCAGTGATTAGCCCAGCTCCCAGTACTGCAGAAACTAGAACCACTGTAGTGAATAACTTGTGCTTGCACATTGCTTTTACTCTTTTAGGTTTTACTTACTCTTTTATTGCAAACTGTTTGGCCTAGGAACCTGCTTTTGCAGTCTGGCCTAAAGAACAACCTGAGTAATAAACACCAAGCTATTCTCAGAATCACCGTTACAGTTACTCTATTTCCAGTCTGATTCTATGTCGAAATTTAACTATACTGAAAGGATAATGGTTTAAATGTAATTTCTTCTTCTTCTTCTTTTTTTTTTTTTTTTTTTTTTTTGAGACGGAGTTTCGCTCTTGTTACCCTGGCTGGAGTGCAATGGCGCGATCTCGGCTCACCGCAACCTCGGCCTCCTGGGTTCAGGCAATTCTCCTGCCTCAGCCTCCTGAGTAGCTGGGATTACAGGCACGTGCCACCATACCCAGCTAATTTTTTGTATTTTGAGTAGAGACGGGGTTTCACCATGTTGACCAGGATGGTCTTGATCTCTTGACCTCGTGATCCACCCGCCTCGGCCTCCCAAAGTGCTGGGATTACAGGCTTGAGCCACCGCACCCAGCCAAATGTAATTTCTTCTTTAAAAAACTATTACTGAGACAACATAATGTTATAAAATTAGAAATTAACCATTCGTTTATAGACACAAATGATGAAGCGCTATTTTACTCAATAATTTTTCTGTATGTACTTCCTCTTCATTTATAATATAGAATTAGAGTCAAAGAATCTACTCCCTTTGAGGCTCATCTATGCTTAACGTACAACTCTGAAAATAGGAAATATGCTATAAATGGTGATGATGACCTTCCCTTTTAGATGCAGATACTTATTTGAAATACATTCGTATGATGTAAGCATTTCACTTGTTGAGTACCTTAGTCTATTAGTTTGTCACAATCATTGCTGATGGATTGACATAAATTCCTTCACATATATGAAAGAAAATTTGAGTGCTTTTCTCTGCTTATTATAAGCTAGAGGAAAAGGAGAGGTGGCTCAAATAAAGTAAGAGAGAATGGTGACCAAGTGTTCATAATATTAAAAGTTGGGGAACATAAACTTCAAAGAAAAAGAAAAGCTATATAATTCTCCCTTATGTTTCTTGAAGAATTAAATAAATCATCACCTGCATTAAGTTTCAACAAACCATTACCCTGGATGAATTACAGTAAAGAAGAAAGATAATTTTCAGAGACTTTTGCTGAAACCCTTCAAAGGATGCTATCTCTTTGAGTAATGGCTTATGTCAATAATTGTCACTGGTAACAATGATAATTGCTCCCTAAGAAATATGACGTTCAGAAACAATTATGACTATGAACATAGCCCTTTAGATATTTAATTATGTAATTACAGAATGCTAAAATTTTTTGCCTTCTGAGATCTCTAAATGTTTACTAAAATGTGGTCATTAGGTTGCTAGTTCATAGAGAAATATCAGGTATCTCATAATCAAATATTTCTGATAAATTAGTATTAAATAAAATTAAGTGGGTGTTCATATTACAGGGGCTTTTCAGAGTGTTTATCATGCAAATAAAGATGTACTATATGACCAAAGGAAGGACTTTATGAACCAAAGATTGGTTCAGTTGCATGGAACAGAAACTCAATTATACCGGTTTACCCAAAAAGACATTTTCTTTTCTTTACCCTATGAACAGAAGTCCAAGGAAAAATAGTTCAAGCCTGGTTTAATAGCTTAATTAAGTGATCATGTGTGAGATCCTTCAATTTTTCTGCTCTGGTATTTTTTTTTAGACAGGGTCTTACTCTGTCTCCAGGCTGGAGTGCAGTGGCATAATCTTGGCTCACTGAAACCTCCACTTCCTGGGTTCAAGTGATTCTCCTGTCTCAGCCTCCCAAGTAGCTGTGACTATAAGGTGCCTGCCACCACGCCTGGCTAATTTTTGTGTTTTTAGTAGAGACCGAGTTTTACCATATTGGCCAGGCTGGTCTTGAACTCCTAACCTTTTAATCTGCCTGCCTCAGCCTCCCAAAGTGCTGAGATTACAGGGGTGAGCCATTGCTCCTGGTCTCAGCTAATGCTTTTAGGTGATTTTCAACCTAAAGTTCTTAGGAAGACTCACACATCTATTGCCATTGTGTTACAATTGCTTATGTAGGGATTTCACCCAGTAGGTTTTTGCTTAAATTTCATAGCCAGAACTCAGTTACATGCTCCAAAAAGTCCAAAATTTTGTGGAAGTGAGATTTTAAACCAGGGACATTTTGTCACTCTGAACCAAATCAGGATTTTGCTGGTGACGAAGTTGCAGGGAATGGATATTGGGAGGCAAATAGAAGTGTCTGTCACTTAGTATTCTTTAACTAATTTTATCCACAGCCTCCTCCTTTCTCCTCCCCAAATTTTAATGGATTGTCTGACAAGACATGGGGGACATACTGATTCTAATGTAACTCTTAAGATACACATTTTACAAAGAACCCCAAATACATTAAAAAATACTTGTGTAAGGTCACATGCTTTCATTAATTTTATTTTAAATGGAATTGCAGAGAAGTTGAAGTAAATGCCTGAGTAATAACAAGGAGATAAAGATTAATGTGTCTCAACAAGTTTGTAAGCATTTCTTACAGGTGTTTCATTGTTAGCCACTTTAGTTCTCTCTTTATTTTATTTCACAATTCCTAGTTTTAAAAATTATCTTAGCATTTATCTTCATTTGCAAATTGAGAGGTTTTGTTATTGAGAGCATCATAAGAAGCAACAATTTTAGAACTTCAAGCAGACATTTTTAATGTGGACCATTTGTCTCTGATACCAATTTTATCTGATTACTTTATTACATATGCATGCTACAAGTGACAGATAGTTTTAATATCACCATGATTAATAGAATATTTTTCTTAGGTTTTCCTGCAGAGAAGAATATCATGATGAAATATTGATAAAGTTCTTCCAAGAACAGCAAAATTGTTATAATCCTTTAAAAAGTCTTTAAAACTAAGATTGTATTTTCTCTGACTAAACAGCAAAGGTACTACATTTTACAGGTGAAGATTGAAATACTTTATTTTGTTATGGGAAAATCACCTCATGAAATTTGTGTTAATCAAAAAAAGGGTCTTGCCAATGGCATTGGTCCTCATAGAATTAGGTCATAGCTGACTAAGATTAAATTTGTCAATGACATCAATTTGGGAGCTTAGTGACTTAGAAATTTATATTAAAATCATAACTTTTGCTCTAATTTTTTAAAAAGCTAGTTAAAATATGGACTACTCTCAGGAGAAACAAGTGTAGTGTACTTTACATAGGGAAGAGAAAATTGATAAAATATCAATACCAGATTGCTTCTGGTACTATTTCTTAATTTTTCTGTATAACTTTGTCCTTATTCTCACAGAGAAATTCTTAAGGAAAGTATGCTCAAAGAATAGAACAATGCATGTTCTAAAATTATACATTCATATACTCAGAAAGCACTTCTTAAAGGACTGCTGTTGCCAAGCACTGCTCTACACACCAGGGAAGACAGCAATGAACAAAGCTGACAAGTCCCTATTCTCTTGGAGCGTAAGTTCTAGCCAGGGAAAACAAGTAACAAGAAAATCAGTATATCAGTGATCAGTTGTATTAAAAGAGAGCAGAGAAACCACAGGTGACTGGGGACAGGGTCTGGAAACACTTCATGGGGTTTAGCTGAATGAGCTGCTAGTTACAATGGCTTTACCTGCCATTTATTAGCCTGATCTACATGTATCATTGAATAAACATCCTGATTCTCTAGCCCAGGACATTACTGTTCTAATTGCTCACATTGTCCCAAAGCCACAGTGTTAAGAGTGAAAATTGGCAATTAATTGGTGTAAGAAGACTTGGATTCACATCTTAACTTCACAGTTATCTTAGTTTTTGTACCTTAAAAACTACTTCATGCAATTCCATCAAGAGTAAAGTGCCAGAATGTGTTAAAATCTTATAAACTGAAAAAGTTCTATTCAAACATCTGTTCTCTCCCCAGAATAAAAGTTCATTCACTGTTCATGTTTTCACTGATGTACTCATTAAATACTAGTTGACTTGGGTAAGATATAATTCCTACTTTTAAAGATCTTTGAAGTGGGAAAAACAGCAAAGCTGTCTCACATCTTTATTGTAAGAAACGAACAAACAAAGAAATATGCCGTGAGTGTGGCCTGGTGGGAATATGAGCATTCCCACCTCTTTTTTTCCTGTCTAACACCAAGCACAGTTTTTCTTCTCCTCTGCCCATTTCAAAGGAAGAACAGGTTTGAACACCTAGAAAATCCTTGTGTGCAAATATGAGGAACTAGTTTTTCTTCTTTCAGAGACTAGCAAGGGTAGCAACTCACAGAGGAAAGGAAGGAAGAACAGTTCCTTGTTGTCTCTATGGAAACACCACCATAATTCTAGCTACTTGTGAGGCCCCTGGACAGAGGGCAAGAACTTGGATAACTTGCATAGGAATGAAGGCTAAGAGAAGATGAAAACTCCATGAGGAAAAGTAGAACTGGACAGAGTCAGTGAACAAACCTTTACTTTTACATAAAATTCACTATTGTATCTTTCTTTTATCCTAAGTAATACTTGCAAAGGCTCTTCTGTTATTTCTACCTAAATATATGTGTGTGTCTGTCTATCTGTGTGTACATACACATTATTTTTAATATGAATACTTTAACAATAAAAGTAACTTTGGCTTCTTTTCAAAAGTTTAACCAACCTAAGAGATCTACCATCTAACAGGAATGATTAATTAACTTTTAAAAAATTATTATTTATTAATATTTTTACAGTTTATAGACACATTTTCTTTCAAAAACACAAATTCAGATAATGAAATAGTTAAATAATGTCAACAAGTAGAAAATGCATTTTCTGAAAGCGCACTTAGAAACACCTATCAACCTTATTGCCTCTATGTGTACAACTCCCGAATAATGACTGTCCACCTCCAGTCCAAATTCTGCACATCTCTCACACTCCTAACTGCAAGCTGTACACCCATATTTGGGGCTCCCATTCTTATCACACATTTAATTGGTTTTAAGTTGAATTCATTTCTAAAACTTGATCCTTATTCTGGACTTTTTGAGAAACTCATGCTTAAAATTTTTTGTTCTGTTTTGTTTTGTTTTGTTTATTCTAAAAATAAAAGATATATGTGCAGGTATGTTACCTGTGTATACCTGTGCTATGGTAGTTTGGTGCACCTATTGACCCATCTTTTAAGTTCCCTTCTTACCCCCAACAGGCCCTGGTGTGTGGTGTTCTGCTCTCTGTGTCCATGTATTCTTGTTCAACTCCCACTTATGAGTGAGAACAGGTGGTGTTTGGGTTTTATTGTTGTTGTTGTTCCCATTCTGTAGGTTGTGTGTTCATTCTGAAGATAGTTTCTTTTTCTGTGCAGAAACTCTTTAGTTTAATTAGATCCCATTTGTCAATTTTTGTTTTTGTTGCAGTTACTTGGCATTTTCATCATGAAGTCTTTGCCCATGCCCTTGTCCTGAATGGTATTGCCTAGGTTTTCTTCTAGGCTTTTATGGTTTGAATTTTTACATTTAAGTCTTTAATTCATCTTGAGTTAATTTTTGTATAAGATAGAAGGAAAGGATCCAGTTTCTGTTTTCTGCATATGGCCAACCAGTTTTCCCAACACCATTTATTGAATAGGAGATCCTTTCCCCATTGCTTGTTTTCATCAGGTTTGTTGAAGATCAAATGGTTGTAGATGTATGATGTTACATCTACACATCTGAGGTCTCTGGTCTGTTCATTGGCCTATATGTCTATTTTGGTACCAGTACCATGCTGTTTTAGTTACTATAGCATTGTAGTATAGTTTGAAGTCAAGTAGTGTGATGCCTCCAGCTTTGTTCTTTTTGCTTAGGATTGTCTTAGCTATACGGGATCTTCTTTGTTTCCATATGAAATTTAAAGTAGTTTTTTCTAATTCTGTGAAGAATGTCAATGATAGTTTGATGGAAATAGCACTGAATCTATAAATTACTTTGGGAAGTATAGCCATTTTCTGGATATTGATTCTTTCTATCCATGTTCCATTTATTTGTGTCCTCTCTTATTTCCTGGAGCAGTGGTTTGTACTTCTCCTTGAAGAGGTCCTTCGTACCCCTTGTTAGCTGTGTTGCTAGATATTTTATTCTCTTTGTAGAAATTGTTTGCTTCCTTCCTCTCTGTGGATCATGCCAGCCTCCTAATCAGTTCTGGTGAGAGAACCTGAATACCTTGGTTGCCAGTGAAGGATTCACACACTTATTATGGTTCTTTTGATGGGAGCTTTCTGAACACTGCTGTTTCTAGTCGGCCATGTTAGCCCTGCCCCTACAACTTTAGGGTTATTTTAAACTAGTCTCTTTTATTTTTCATTCATCACCTGTATCTTCATCCTATTTCTACTTGTGTTACTGTCACCACCATTCTCTATGTATGTTTACTGTCACTATCTCATGATTCCCACTAAGACAATTACTACCAGTTTCCCTACCCCCCATCTTCCACCTACCAAATGTAGCTTCTGGAGCATACTTCTGATTGTATCAACTCCAAAAATGTTGAAAGCTTTCCTATTGCTAACTCTGGAGTGGTTCTCAACATATGCATAATGCATAATTGCAATCAATCGTGCATTTTGAACTAATAGTAATTTTTTTTAAGTTTTAAAGGTATTTGCTGTTTAAAAAATTTAGATGATCCAAGATCAGCTTATAGAAATGTCATTCTCATTTACTTACATTCCAATATGTTGCTTCATGTAGGTAAAAGAAGGTTAAAATATACACTGATACATGGAAATTAGACATAACCCACTCATAGGAGTGTGTCACAGATATGGATGTCCTTGTCCATGTAGAATAATGGATGTTCTTATCCATGTAGAATAATGGATGTCCTTATCCATGAGTTTGAAAACTCTTCAGTTTCAAACATCTAAGGGGCTGGGGAGAAAGCTAAGGATTAATTAAGGATTGAACCACCTTCTTTGCATGGGTGGTTCTAGCAACTCACTTTGGAATATAGGAGAGGTCACACATATTGTTATAGGGAAATCAAAAGTGAAACAAATCGAGTTTCATTTAACATCTTCTTTCACTAAAAGCAGATCTATAAATAATATGAGGAGGTAAAATATTCCCTGAGATTCCCAAATCTCTGGCTATGGACAAATATAAATTTCTGATTGCAGCGGTTGCTGGAGCATGTTTCCCTACTGACCCTGGTGTTTGGTTCTGAATGTGACATTCTTGTATTTCTTTACTCCCTGAGACTTTGGCTGTGCCACTATGCAGAAGTGAACTAAGTGCTATCCTTTGAAAGATCTGTTTATAAGGTTGGCCTTTGGCTGGTGTCTGGGAACTTGGATTTCAGGAGGATTCCCACCATTCCCAGAACCCATAAGAGTGGCTCATTGTAGCTAAAATGTTTGTTCAACCAATTCATTTGTACTAAACATGTGCTTTTGTTCTGGGAGTCTGGAATTTTGATCTGTGCCTGGTAGATATTATCTATGTTAAAATAAAAGCTTTAGACAAATTAAATTTAGCAGCGTTTATTCGAGGAAAGAATGATATGTGAATCAGGCAGTACTCTGAACCAGTAAAGGTTGAGAGAGATCTACTTAGTAGTGTGAGAAATGAGCTTTTATAGACCAGACACAGAAGTAAACTAGAGAATTTATTTAATCAGCCAGAGCAAGGCATCTGCCTTATATGGGCATGTTGTGATGAGTTGGCAGGCTGTAATTCATTGCGCTTGGCTGCTGCAATTGGCTAAGATTCAGCTATTTGTTACAGGAATATTCTCTCAAGTTAGGCTTTTAATTTAAGTAGTAAGCTAGGTTGCAGTTGGTACATAGAGACTCAAGGTACAGAGGTAGGCTTGGGCCAAATTTAATTTAATTTAATTTAACACCTATATGACCAGCTCTCCATGAAAACTCTGGGTGCTAAGGTTTTAAAAAGCTTCCCTAGTTAGTGACATTTCACATGTATTGTCACAGTTCACAGAGGAGGGGAATTAAATGTGTCTAGTGTAAATCCTCTGGGATAGGACCCTTGTAAGCTCACAGCTGGTTTTTCCTGATCTTTGCCCCATGTGCTCTTTCTTTTTGTTGATCTTGTGAATCCTTGTACTAGAACAAGCCTTAGCCATGAATATGACTATACACTAAGTCCTGTGAGTCTCCCTAGTGAATTATTAAACCTGGGAGTGGTCTTAGGGAAACCTAACTCCCAACATAGTCACCATTGCCAGTTCTTTTGAGAATCACAGTGTTCTTGCTGAAATAATCTTAAAAGTATGCTTTGCTTTTTCATATGTTTAAAATTTACCATTCATAAAACCATAATCCTAGCCAAGAAAAATTAAAGTGACGTAGATTTCAAATCTGTGTCACTATATTTTTCTTCATAGCACTGAGGACCATCTCAACTATATTGCTTGAATGCTTTTATGAGTAGTTGCCTTTTACCCTTCTCTATGTAATGAATAATTCTGCTTTGCCCAAAGATAGGTCTGGCCTTTTCCCTAGGTTTCTGGGAGGTAATTCATTTCATGACCTCTTATGAGTCTCTTTGGGCAGTCACTGGTCACACCAGTAAGAACAACCATGTGATTTAAGGTGGGGTCTTTGGGTCAGGTAGTATCAGTTGACCTGGAGGCTGAGTTCAACCAGAAGGGTAATCAGTCAATCAATCATGTCTACATAATGAAGCTCCAATAAAAACTCTGAACACTGAACTTTGATGAGCTTCTGTGGTTGGCAATATTTTTTGTGTACTGTCACACATCAATCCTGGGAGGGTCACCTGTTCTAGCTCCACAGAGGACAACAGAAGCTACTTGCTAGGATCTCCTCCAGACTATGTATCTCTTCTTTTGACCTATTTTGATCTGTGTTCTTTCCCTATAACAAACTGTATCTGTGACTATAATAGCTTCCAGTGAGCTCTGTGAGTCCCTTTACCAAATTATCAGATGTGAGGGTCATTTGGGGAGCCCCCTGAACATAGTAGATGTCAAAAGTAAAGGATGTTTTGAGGACCATGCCCTCGAACATCATGGTTTGGTTAACTCTGAGTAGCCTCTTTTCCCCTTTCCTTGACTTTTTTTTTCTTTTTCTTTCTTTTTTTTTTTTTGTAATTGCCAACTGCTGAGGCCAACTTCATCTACTTGCTATTTTGTAAATATTTCTTTATGTGTTCCACTTATAAGACAGGATAAAGGTGGGTCAGGGGCAGTTTGAAATGTGACCATAAGAAACATGTGCACAATACTCATAAAAAATAGCTACCAACAGATGGCATGGGCATAAACAGGCTCTCACATTACAGATGGCTTTATAGCTATGATTCACCAACCCTGGAATGGAAAGAAGTTCTAGGAACACTACTCTAAACAATATGTTGCACTGGAGTATTCATCTCGCTTGGTCAACAGTGGACCCTCATATGTCTGGTACATTTTCATTTAACTGAGGCAGAGGAAAATCCCAAATTTTTAATTTTTAAATCTCCCATATTTTGGGACAAATAATAGTTTTTCCCTCATTTTAACTCCTTAGAGATACCTATGATAACCATAAGTACATTATTTCATGGCTACTGAGGCAGCATCCTGATGCCACACTGACCTAACAAGTAAAACAATATATCCTATTAACATGTTATTTTGGATCAAAATTGTGTTAAGGTATGTGCATTGAAGATAAATATAAATCCTTTTATTTAAGGCAGAGTTCTTGTTCTAAATTTAAATACTTTTAAAAGTGTTTAGTTTCTAAATATAACACCCAAGCAGGGTTTCCTATGAAACACTATATTGAAAAGTAGAATTAGAAACCCAAAGTTTTTTTCCCTAGCATCTCTTTAAAAATTGGGAAAGAGAAGAATTTCATAACCTTCTGTTTTCTCTGTCCATAATCGAGAATTTTAAAGTTAAGAACACCTAATAAATAAAAAGGAAAATCCAGTGTCTACATCTTCTCTGAAGTAACAAAACTCAGGCTCTAAATTTACTGATATAAATAGTCATAGAGAAGAATCATTGTCAAACACTTCTTTGCTTTTTTACATTCAGTCAGTGCATTCCAGCTTCTGGGTAGCTTTCATTTTCCAACCAGCATGCTCTTCAGAAAGTATAAGCATGTGAGCAAGAGAAGATCAGAGAACAAGCTCAAAAGAAGTGATTTTATTTCCTATTTGGGTTTTTCAGAAGAGAAAAGTATGTGTGTGGGAAGAAGAAAAAAGTGATGGAAAATGGGGAAATTTTTCTCCTAATGCTAGCATGGACAGAAGCAATTATTTCTGTTCAAAGATGATGATGACTAGATAAACTATGTTTATGTTTTAATAAACCTAGTTGGACTACTATAATTTTTATTAATTTAGCCTTAATCTTTGAAATGGCCTCTATAGATTGCTATTGTAGACTTAATTTCCCTCTCTCCCCATTTTGATCTTACCATCTCTATGGTGAAGTGAAAACAATGGGAAGCCAGATATGTTTCTGTCTAAGCTCATTTAGCTCTTCTTAAGGCTCTCTTATTCTTTAGCTGCCAGGAAAGCCTTACCTTCTACTTTCCCTCTTATTCCTTTGGCTTTACTCAGACATACCTCAAGCTACCATTCGTTTTTGCCCTTCCTGTTCATAAATATCTACCTTTTCAGTTTCCTTTTCCATCTTTACTCTTCATGTCCATATATCGAAATAACATAAGCTCCTTAAGGGCAGGGATTTTCTTGCCATATTCATTGCCATATTTTCAGTGCCTAGATAGTTTCTGGCATATGGTAGGAGCAAAAAAATATTTTTTGTTGAATTAATATTTCCACCATAGTTTTTTTAAAAAGCGAATGTCTTCAATCTTCATTATAAGAAGGCAAACAGATTTTTACCATAGTCATTGCAGCATTCAAGTAGTTAACATGTTGTTGATGAGCTGGGCTTCACTAGAATTTGACTTTGAAGTACAACTTTCCAAAAATATCTCATATTGAATACGTTTAATAATCTAAATCTAATCAATAATGTAGAGGTAGCCTTGAAAGAGACTTTCCCCAGACATGCTGAGGTTTCCGAACCTTCTTTTTCTTATAGATCTTCCATTCATTTAAGAGAACTTCTTACCTTATTACTAGAAAGATGGATGGATTGGAATGAGGTATAGCATAGTCTCCTCAATATATTCTAATAGGCTAGTAAAGCAGCCTATGTCTTTACACTTCAAATATATATGTATAGAATCATCTGACAGAATCAGTGTTTCAGTGTTATGGGAGTCCCTCTTGAGACTCTCTGATATCACCATGCTGTGGTATTTCTTATTTCTCCTGGGAAGAATATAGTATTAATAAGCTGTGACTAATAACCAAGCTGCAAAAAGACTGCTGTGCCCTTTATCCATTCATTTCCCACAAGATAAATTATACATATTGTAACAATGAGAGAAGACAAAGTACATATATTGCATATTCGTGTAAGAAATCTCTCTTTATCTAGCAATTATATTTGCTGCTTGAAGTTTCTTTTGGGGAATAGAAAAAAAATCTTGTCTTTTGATGATCAAATGAGGTTAAAGATGTTGCGATTCAATGTTGCCATTTAACCTACCTCAAATGAACTAAGAACTATAATTGAATGTCACTGGGGTCTTGGTTTTTGCGCCTAAGAAAGTAATAAAACAAGATAGAACACATTTCCCCATTGAAATAATTACTTAGTAATGCCCCATAAGCTTGTCTGTGAGTTATAGGCAAAGCCCACTGTTTTTGTCCAAAGACCAAGTAAGCTAGATAAATTTGCTGTCCAGGCTACTTGAACTTTTGAAGAAATATCATATTAGCCAGAGGACTGTAAGTAGTACATGGCTTTCACTTAGGATTTTCTCGATCAGGCAATAAAGAAGTAGTAAAACCATTTTGAATGGTCTCTATCTCTTAATGTCTACAACTTTTATCCCATTGTAATGGATACAATGTTTGTAATGGATACTTTGTTTAGACAAAGTAAGGTCTGGTCAGAGAAATGTCAGCCCTTAATTTATGGAGGTTTTAAGATACTGAAAGAACTTATTACCTCCCCTTGTGAATTATATGTCTACCTAAAATTCAGTATCTTAAAACCTCAGAACATCACATTGCAATACAACATATAATGCTTTAGTTAATTATATGTTATATTGCAATATCTGTTTTACTAAGTCCCTTATAATGATATTTCACCTTGAATGATGTTACTGCAACTCCTGATTTTTTAATTCGAATCTCTTAGCATCCCTTTGACCAGCTCCATGTTTTCTAACTTTATTTATAATACGATTATTGAAAATAATAGATAACTTTTTAAAATCCTTTAAAACACTTTTTAAAATTTGACATTCTATTCTTCCATAAGATAATTTAATTAATTTGCATTTAGTGTATAAAGTAATACACTTGATTTTACCCCCTTAATCTTTCATAGTAATACTATTTCAGTTTGTTTTTTCTTCATACTTTTCCTTTTAAAATGTGATTAAAATTATTCAATATTTCATAAATATATGTATCATTCATACTAAGGTTCATGCCAATTTCTTCTGTATTCCAATCTTGCTATATAAGTGCAATAGGGTACATGGGTGATTTCTTCTAGTTCCCCTTTTCTTTCTCTCTTTTTTTAAGTATACTTTAAATTCTGGGGTACATGTGCAGATCTTGCAGGACCGTTACATAGGTGTACACATGCCATGGCGGTTTACTGCCTCCATCCCCCCATCACCTACATTAGGTATTTCTCCTAATGTTATCCCTCCCCAATCTCCCCACCCCCTGCTATCCCTCCCTTGTCCCCTATCCCCCAACAGACTCCAGTGTGCGATGTTCCCCTCCCAAAGGCAACAAAAGCCAAAATAGACAAATGGGAACTAGTTAAACTTAAGAGCTTCTACATAGCAAAAGAAACAATCATTAGAGTGAACCAGCAACCAACAGAATGGGAAAAATTTTTTGCAATCTACCCATCTGACAAAGGGCTAATATCCAGAATCTACAACAACTAAAACAAATTTACAAGAAAAAAAACCCCATCAAAAAGTGGGCGAAGGATATGAACAGACACTTTTCAAAAGAAGACATTTATGGGGCCAACAAACATATGAAAAGATGCTCATCATCAATGGTCATTAGAGAAATGCAAATCAAAACCACATTGAGATACCATCTTAAGCCTGTCAGAATAGCAATCATTAAAAAAATCTGGAGACAACAGATGCTGGAGATGATGTGGACAAATAGGAACACTTTATTACACTGTTGGTGGGAGTGTAAATTAGTTCAACTATTGTGGAAGACAGTGTGGTGATTCCTCAAGGATCTAGAAATGGAAATACCATTTGACCCAGCAATCCCATTACTGGATATATACACAAAGGATTATAAATCGTTGTATTATAAAGACACATGCACATGTTTGTTCATTGTAGCACTGTTTACAATAGCAAAGACTTGGAATCAACCCGAATGCCCATCAAAGATAGACTGGATAAAGAAAACGTGGCACATATACACTATGGAATACTATGTAGCCATAAAAAAAGGATAAGTTCATGTCCTTTGCAGGGACATGGATGAAACTGGAAACCATCATTCTCAGCAAACTGACACAAGAACAGAAAACCAAACACCATATGTTCTCACTCATAAGTGGGTGTTGAACAGTGAGAACACATGGACACGGTGAGGGGAACATCACATACTAGTTCCCCTTTTCAAAATTAAATTATTGATCTCCCTTCTCAGAACTGTTCTGATCTTCTTCTCTAGCCAGAAACTCTGAGGTTAGCTCTCCTTCTTACCTCTTCCTCACAATCACTTCCAATCTTTCAGTAAGTCCTGTCAGTTCTGTTTCCAGAATATTTGTTCACCTTTTTCCATATCCACAGCTACCACTCTAGTCTGAACAATGTTTCTCTAGATAATGCAGTAACCTCAAATGATTTCCCTCTTTCAGTAAAGAGATTATGTAATACTTGACGTAATTCTTGTAAGAAATTCCTCTTTCTTTTTGTCATCTTACAAACTCATTTCCCCCCAAAACCTTTAAAAATGCAAAACCTGATCATATTGTCTACTTTGCCCAAATCCTTTAGTTTCCCATTCCATGTTGAATACAATTTCAAAGGCTTCATTAAGGGCTCTTAACCACATTGATGCCATTATTTGAGGAGAATACATTTTTTCTTCCTGAGTGGAGAAAGCAAATTTATTAACTACAATCTTTATCGTTACGAAAAGAGCCTTGAAAGAAAAGTTCTGGTTCCCTAAAAACATTTTATTCTCTTAGAAGAAAAGAGAGTATTATGTAACAATGAAAAGATCCATTAGTTTTAGAAGTAGGTGACTTCACACTTAAAGGAGTAGATGAGAAAAAAAATTAAGGATAACTGGAACTTGTCTGGCTAGCAAATACAGGCCTGACTTTACTCTCTTTCCTGTCTACGAAGTAGAAGATGGAGAAGTCAAATACTTATATCTTAGTAATATTTGTAACTAGAGGGTGGTGGCATGTTATAGTTTTAGCTGATGAAACCTAAGTGAACATATGCTGGGAGGAACATATATTTTTCAGATAACAATATTAGACACAAGCAGCCAGTGTTACTATCTTAACCCTACCCTTTGAAGGTGTAGCCTGGAGCTATGGAAGCCATCTTGCCATTGTGGAGAATTGTGTGAGAACCACCCTGGCATTAATGAACCATTTAATCAACAGCAGCAGCTGCCTAACTCCAGACTTCTAGTTATGCGGAAATAAATTATTCCTTTAAAAAAGCACTGTTTTCTTTCACATGCAACCAAAAGCATTCCTACTGTAACATGAGAATAGAACTGAAACAAAACTTCTAATAGGCAGTGGATTTCAACATTCAGATGAAAACTCAAGTGTATAGTGCATGATCCTTTACTTGCATTTTCCAAATATTTTAGTGTAGTTTTGAATTTTAATACTTTCTTTTATATATATATATACACACACACACACACATTTCATACTATAAACTTACATATAAGAATACCTGAATAGCCTAATTACTGTCATTTCTTCTATACTTATTTGTGAATTTTGAATAAACATATTTTTAACTTTAATAATTTTTAGCTTTTGCCAGCATTAATCAGAAAAACTGAATCATAAATCACCATAGTTTCTGTGGGGGTAAAAATAAAATTTACAAAAAAGACTGAAGCAAAAAATTAAAAGTCTATTAATGAAAAGTCTTAAGTAGGTATATGTGAAATTCAAATACAATTAAGCTTTCAAATGATGTTTGTTGTCATTTAGTATTATTTATGCTTTTATAGTTATTAAAGCTTAAAACTGCATTGTGACTTCTGGGAGACCACGATATCAGGCACTGTGGTAAGCACTGGGATAAAAAGGCATATCATATAAATATAATTTCTAAGTTTAAGAAGTTCACAATCTGATGTAAAGGTTCTTCATCCTGAGAGCACACTAAATTACAGCAAAAATTTAAAAATAAAACTACACACACAATTTCCAGTCCCAAACCCAGGAATTCTGGTTGCATTGGTCTGAGATGGGCCATGGGCATCAGCATTTGTAAACTCCCCTGTGATCCTAATATTCTCCCAGAATTCAGAGCCACTGATTTAATGTGTGAGCATTCATATTCATTTCCAACAAAACCTATGCAAACAAACCTTTTCCAAAGTGGGTTCCTTTAAGAAGTAGAATAAAATAGAATGCATTAGAGAAACCTGACCAGCATACTAGATAGTAGTCATCATTTTGCACTCAGGACTTCAAAGTGGTAATTAATTACTATGTGTGGAATGTACATAACATTCTTGTTTAAGATTTTTCTGGGTAAGTAATGTGTGGCCTTTGCCTGTTTATGTTTCAAATCATTCTGAAATGCAGTAGTCCACACAATGCTGTTTGTAACAAACCCTCTTCTTGAATGATGAAGATAGGCAGTTCTGAGAAATACAGTCTTGTTACTGACTTAGTGCATGCCATATGCGCCTCCATTTTTAAAACTGGAATACAGGAGAGTGGTTAATTACAGATTTCTATTATTAGATTTCATTTATCTGAGGTGGTTTTTATATTGCGTTATGTGCTTTAGAAAGAAAAAGGCACAGGGTAAAAAACATTTTGTATTTACTCTTTTCGAGTTATTTAGAAATGAATATGATGTGTAATGATAATAATGAGTAGATTTTTTAAAATATATCAGTTGTTTTATGTGAGGAGAGTTGTTTTTGGAGTAAGCAGTCATTGAGCACCTCCTTGGTGCTCAGTATTTTTTTGGACACAGGAGAAACAACACAGAAGAGGTCCTTTTGTTTGGAAGCCTGTAGTCTAATGAGGTAATTCTATTTTGTCAGAATATTTTGCTTAAGATACATAATTGCTCTATGAAATATATTTGTATAAAGAATTCTTGATTTTTTTATTAATAGTTTTTTTATTTCAAAACAACAGGTCGTTTGAGGTAAAGTTGACCATGCTTTCTGATTAACAGGAAATTTAAAAGTATAGAGGCAAAATAAAGGAAAATCTTAGGTTTAAATGAAAAAAAATCTCATAATCCTACATAATCCTAGAATTAACCATAGGTAATTTTTTTCTAAGAGATGGGATCTTTCTCTGCTACCCAGGCTGTAGTGCAGTGGTATGATCCTAGCTCACTGCACTCTTGGGCTCAAGTGATCCTCCTGGCTCAGTCTCCAGGCACAGGTGCCCACCACCATGCCTGGCCATATTTTTATTTATTTTATTTTTTTAAGAGAAACTTGGTCTTGCAATGTTGCCTAGCTGGTCTTGAACTCTTGCCCTCAAGTGATCTTCTCATCTCCTCCCAACATGCTTGGTTTATAGGTGTGAGACGCCATTAAGAAAATTATCAAGAAATTAGAAAGTAGACATAATCTGGCATTAGTCATGTATGAGTGAAAGTCCTTTTATTTTAGGAAAAATTCCATTTGCATCTTGTCACAGCAAAGGAAAGAAATTATAGCTAGAGATAAGTCATTATGTCAGGTAGTTGGCAATGTGTGATTCCAGTAACACTTTCCAAATTCACTTCCCTTGTGTGGCTTACCTCTTAGGGGGTAGAATAGCTATAAACAAATTTTAAATGTAAAATATCTAGAATGTTATAAATTATTGCCAAGGAGAAAAAAAGAAGACAAATAGGATATGACCTGTGGGATGGGCAGGGCTGGAGACAGGGAAGTGTAGAAGGTTTAGCTTTACAACAGAGAAGTAGCAGGGTCTTGTATGAAAGAAGGTAACTGGTGACCTTGAGGGACGAGCATTCCCAGCAGAAGAAAAACCAGTGCACCGGCTCTTGGAGATAAGAATGGGGCATGAGAGCCTGTTGGAAGAATGGCTAAGGAGCCAGGGAGGTGCAGTGGAGTGAATGAGGACAAGAACAGGAGACAAGGCCAGAGAGGGAAAAGGCTACATTCTGCGCAGCCTTGAGGATCACGGTAGGTTTTTCAGCTTTTACTCAGAGTGAGATGGGAAGCCAAGGGAGAATTTTAAACAGGGAAGTGATATGATTTTCTTTTTCCTTTAAGGGACTAACCATTGCTTCTATGGAATGTGGGTATAGATTGAAGGGAACCAGGGGTAAAAGCAGGGATAATACTTTGGATCCTATTAATAATCCAGACAAGAGGGAATTGTGGCTAGATCAGGGTAATAGCAGTAGAAGAAGGTTGCTAAATTATAATCCTTTTCTGGGAAATTGAAGGTGGATATCTTTGACAAAAGATTAAAATGTCCTTCTATTTCCTCTACATACTTTTATAAAGAAGGTTTCTCAGAACTTAATTCCTAAAAATTGAACATGTAGAATTGAACTGAGGCTGAAATCTAACCCCATCTTAGCAACAAGTAAAAAGGATACATGGATACATGAGCTAATTACAACATTCCCAGCATTAAGAGAGATGCATTTTTGTGTTTAATATTCTAACAGAAACTTTTAATATACTTTCATCATTGCATAAATCATAATTGTAATAAAGAATGATAGGGTGATTAATAATAGACCATCAAGTATGAATAAATTCACTAGGAATATTATGCTAAGACATACATCCTGTGGAGAAGTGAAATAGAAATTTGAGTACAAAGATTGAAGAGGATAGTGAAGGTTTTTGACTCCAAGGAAAAATGTAGTGATTGCTTTTAAGAATGGATAAGGAAACTCAACTTAGCCATTTCACAATGTATACATATTTCAGAACAATATATTGCACACATAAATATATACAATTTTTATGTCGATTAAATGAGCAAATAAGTAAAATGTGTTGAAAAATGGGAAAGATAAATGAGCAAATATGTAAAATGTGTTGAAAAATGGGAAAGAGTGACCATCAAATCAGTATGGTGTTTAGATTCTGTGAGTTACATTAAAGTTAGGCTGACTCTAAATGCTGGTGGGCCTGGGCCCTCAGCAGGAATGAGACCTACCTGCCATAGACTTAGATATTTAGGAGTTATAAGTCAAGCTGAAAAATTGTTAGGAAAAAAATGCTCTATTTTACCTTGAAAAATGTTCTCTCAGTGCCACAGAATCACAAATGTGTCAAGTTTTGGTTTTTAAGTGTGTCCTAAAACTGGCATGGTGTTTGTGAGTACTGAATTTATTTATTATTATGTGCATTTGGGTATTCTCTTGGTGGACTAGCTGTGTTTAGATACATTAAAAAAGTAATATATAAGTGATTATATGTTCTTTCATAAATGTTATTTTTATTCTATTTAGTGGATAACTAATTTGTTATAATTAACATTTTCACATAATTTGTGTTTTAATGACAGTAATAATCTAAAAAATTAAAAGCAAGTTATAATTATAATCACAGTGTACAAAACTGAAATATATATTCATAAAGAATTATAGAAAATGCAAAAACACTAAGAATTTTTAATGTTTTTGAAAAAAGTTACTTTTAAATTAGAATTAATTTTTGAACACTGAATTTAACATTAAATATATTCTTACAAAGAAAAGTATTTGCAATGTTATTGTTAAATTTCCATCCAGTCGTGAGTGCAAAAGAGGTCTAAATATTCATATATATAAATATAAAGGTAATAGGAATTGTTTATTATTGATAAATAATCCTCAGCTACTGTGTACAACTCTTGGCAAATATAGTTTTTATCAGAAATTAGAGGGTGAAGTAAATGGATGTTTGACCTGGTAGGAAAAATTACTTCGTTATTTTAAGAACTTTGAATGCATGCCATCTGGTTTAGGGATTTGATAAGTTAATCTATTTGTCTGTATCTTAAGCATTTCAAATAAACATACCCTCCCCTCCAAAGCCGCATTTGACTCAGACCTTGGTGGCAGAACATCTTCCAGGCTTTTCTAACATTTAAATGCACTTTAGCGTGGAGAACTAGGGAGATGTGCAAAAGTGATTCCCTGCTCTTGAATGGTGTTAATATTGAGAACAGATGTGTAGAGTTACAGGTCTTTCTGCATGAGTGTTAAATGCTAGGCTCCTGGTAACAGAGGGTCCTAGGCATTTTTTAAATGAATTTATATGGTATGCCTTCATAGTATGTGGAGTTCCTTAGGTCTAAGAATTCTACTTCACTTAAAACATCACTTTAATTTTCAAAGTTCAATATTTACTAATGTTAGAAAATATATTCCTTGCAAGTGTTTAAATTTATAATAAAAATTACAGGTTACAGTTGAAAATGCATTATAGGATACAAAGTTTTGCAAAATTATTTTAGAGCCAGTAAATTTGAAAATACTGGATAAAAAGCCTTATATGGTGCTAATTCAGTAGCCCCCCCACTTCTCAAACTAAATGTGTTTGTGCCTCTAATTTAAACGCAGAAATTAAATCTATTTGGTACACTTAGTTTCTCTTTTCCCTCTTCAGACAGAGCTTTTTAGCCAGGGTTGCCCATGACCTATGATTTTGCCTATAATTTGACCACCTCTAATTAAATCAGCTGTGTTCAGGATTTGATTCACATGGCAGGGACCTCTCCAGTACAACAATAATGAACGCAGATTGAGTTCCAAGTGTTTCTATTAATATAAAATATGAACTTCAAAGAGGTATTGTGCTGCTATAATCTTGAATTGGTCAGAGACAACTCTGTGGAGGAAAGGAACAAGTACTATACAAGAAAAAAACGGGGAAAGATTCATGCTTGATAGATGTTACTATGTAATGAGAGTGATCACAGCTGCAGAGCAACAAAGTAGCCACATAAACCTCACAGACAAATTGTAAACACTCTCCAGAAACAGGAGCATTTCAACCAATTTTTCAACAGAAGTCCTTGACAGGTGAGGAAAGGGAAGCATGGTACAAAATAGTGAGTAGTTAAGTAGTATGGTCTCTCGAGTTGAACTGTGTGGTTCTCAGCCCAGCTCCACCACTAATTGGGAAAGTAACTTGCACTGCCTGGTGTCTCAGATTCCAAGTCCATAAAACAGAAGTAATAATCGTAACTTCCTCCTGATGTTGTTAAGTTTACAGGAGATAATTATTGCTAGTCACTTTGATAGTGCCTGATACAATTAAAAACTTAAGAGACACTGCCTAGTATTATGTGTAAAAAGTTTATTGGAGTTATTTTACATTAACATATATTTTTTAATATAACATGAGATAGTGTAATTCTCAATCTGCATCTATGGAGGGAAGAAGAGGTATTAATAATATAGACTATCAGAAATTGGAAAAGGGCATTAATTTATCTTTCCATCATTTATGGAAATGATTACCTTTTTAAAAATTATTTTCTATGTTTTGTACTCTTTCACAATTTAAAAAGTGTTTATTTTATTATGAACACAGGAAAGTAATAAGCATAAAAAAGTAATTCATTCCTAAAACTGAAACAACTCCACCCTCATTTGCCAATACTACCACTAACTCTTTAATACCCTTTGAATCGTCTGAAATTACATGCATTGGAGAACAAATGGTGGATACACTTTTGTTCCATGGTTACTTAATATTCATAAAGATGCTCTACTGAAAACAGTAAGACATCTGTAAAATAAAATCAAGCAATTCTAGCACTTAAAGTGAAAAGATATGCATGTTTTAGCAAAGTAATATTAAAAACAACATGGGTTCATTTATTAGCAATAATTTCCAAGTGTGCCTTGTTAGAATTATTACTCAGCAGTCTTGTTTTATGATCCAAAGAGGGGAATTAAGGATATTTCGGTCCTGCTAAGCTGTTATTTTAATTTGAGAATAAAATCTCTCATATATCTAAACTACAGAAGACATCACACATTTGTGTGCATACATGTGCACACACATTCTTTTTAAAGCCAGGCTATAAATTTTCAACTATAAATTTAAAGGACTACTTGTCTTCCAAAGAAAAGTTTATAGTATGACACTTGATATTGCATCACTTGGTTAAAACTCAGTAATCACTAGATATATTTTTTTAAAAAAAAGACAATCCACATAAATGGATAGAAGAAAAATGAGACTTGAAAATCCTAGTTTGAATTTTGGTTACTTTGGAATTACTAAACTCCTTTGCCAAGAACTTAGTTTATAAGTGTAGATATTTCATGTTGTTGTAAACTCTCTATGGAAAGTTTTTTAATCAAATGATTATATTTCACAAAGATATATCATAATTAATAATTTTCAGTAGAAATCCTAAGGTAGATCAATAGTTATTCTCATTTAGCAAATGCCCAGAAAGACATGGGAGAATTTAAATATTCTGACATGATGATGTAACACAGTCTACTAAAACGTTGTGGTAAAATTTAGGACAACTAGCTACAGCCCCATTCTTGGAACAACAAAAGGAAATTTACTTCCTACCCTGCAGCTGGCAATTCTGAATCTCTTCAAATGAACGTAATGTTAAAGCTCCAAGGCTATAGTTTCACGACAGACTGGAAACAGAGCTCTGCAATATATCAGAGTGACAGAATCCTAGCATGAAGGTAAAATCTATACTGCCTGGGTTCAAATCCTAATTGTGCCTCATTCTAGATGAGCAAGTTATTTAAGCTCTCTCTATAGACTCCTGGATCTTCATCTATAAAATGGGGGTAAAACCAAGTCTATCATTTAATCCTATAGTGATGATTAAAGCAGTTAATATGCTTAGAACTGTACCTGGCACATAGTAAGCATTTAGTAAATGTTTTTACTATTGTTATAGTTGTACTGCTGTTGTTAGTATTATTTGTACAATTAGGATTAGGTTTGTGTACATATGACATGGGAGTTGCATCTATGATGTGAATTTTTGTTTACTCAGATTAACTTTTCCTCTGCTAACTTAAATTCCTTTATAGATTTCTCAAATTGCACATGGGCAACTTGTTCCTCCCATTGATGCTATGGAGATGGCATAGACACACAGGTCTTTGCATGGCCAGGAATTATATCAATTACACAGTATCCTTGAATAAGACAATTTAGGCCATCCAAACTAGTGGCCAATCATCCCAGCAGGTGGACAGACTATAGTGTGGGGGATTTGTCAGCCATAGGTGTTCAGCAGCAAGCAACTCATATCAGTGAGGTCTGGCAGCAGATATCAGATATCTTTTGCTTAAGCCAATTTGAGAAAGGTTGACTGTAATTGTAACAACAGCAAATCCAAAATGACACACACTTACCTTATCAAATTATTATTATTATTTACAAACCTAACTTTCTCTTGGACCTCTGAGCTAATACAGGGGAAATACTGTGTATTAGTCATCTTTGTATCAATATGTAATAAGCATTAGGCAGTTGACATACAGCATGTTCACAATATGCATTTAGTGAATAAATGAGTGAATAAATAGATGAATGAATTAGCAAAGCCAATTGCCTGCTGTATAGCCAAGTGTCTGGGGGAACAGGCTTGTAAATTATAGCTTGTAGGTTATATTAGGACCATAGTCTGTTTTTGTAAATAAAGTTTTATTGAAGCACAGTTATTCCCACTCATTTACATATTGTATATGGTTGCTTTTATGCTACAATGGTAAAGTTGAGTAGCTGCAACGGAGTCTGTATGGCTCACAAACCCTCAAATACTCACTATCTGGCTACTGCAGAAACAGTTTGGCCCAGTAGGTGGACAGATTTTAGTGTGAGGGGATTTGGTCAGTGGTAAGTCTTGCACAGCAAGCAACTCATGTCAGTGAGGTTTGGCAGCAGATGTCAATGGCCAGTCCTGGAGACTAAGGGTTAAGGACAGCACTCCTGCCCCAGACAATCTGGGAGGGCCAAACCCCTGGTAATGGGTAGTAGCATAAAGGACAGGGATGGATCTAGAAAGATTTTAGCTTTTGTGTACAGGGATCAGATCACCGTTTAGTCTGAACATAGTACCAGATGAATTCTGGACTGAAAAATAAGCAAGGCAATGTGTTTTTTTAGCATCTCTGTTACAATGTAAATATTCCAGGAAAGGATATGATACTATTACCTAACATTTCACTTGGAATGAGCTTAATGTATTGCTCTCTGTTAGTGGTTAATACAACACAGAAGAGATGCTATGACTGGCGAGGTCACAAGGACATTGTGTATGCGAGAGTGTGTGTGTGTGTGCATGTGTTTTTGTGTGTGATATTTGTATGTGGAGAGGAGAAGTGCATATGTAGGGAAGTGGTAACAGGGATGCTTAAAAGAAGAAAGGGTGAAGAAGATAAGAGAAATTAGCTTGCTGGAGACCAACATTTTCTCCTTTTTAATACTGCTTCAGGATGACCCATCTTCTACTAGGTTTTAAAACATAATCCGGTTTTGGTGCCCATACTTCCTCCTCTTAATCTGCTGACTGACATTTTCTATGAGATATGTGGGACAAATAAGCAAGAAATTCAGAAAACAGCACCTCTAATTAGTTAGGCCAGTGGACAGTTTGTACTGATAAAATAGGAGTAGTATTTTGTGCCTATTTTATAAGAAAAAGGATAAGATAGAAATGTGCTCAGGAGAAAAAGAACACACAGTTCTAAAAACAAGTGTTTCTATTTGAAAATTTAAAAGCAGTATCTAGAATTATAGGAACACAATTTTATAAAAATCCTCCTTTTAAAATTCTGAATGTCTTCCTATCTCATATAATAGAGATCTTATAAAATGAACAGACTTTGACATTTTTAAGATGCTAAAGGTAAGCAAAAGAAAACCCCCAAAACAAAAGCAAAGTATTTAGAAATCAGTATGTACAAAAAATGCAGAGCTACCACTGTACAGAAAAAAAAAGATCTGCTAAGCATTTTTGTTTTCTTTTGATTCACCAGAGAAATTGAGCTGAAAGTAGCTTGGGGGACCAGTTTCAGTCCAACAGTTTAAATTTGTTTAACCTTTAGTCTGCTAGCAACACATACACAGTATGCTACATCTATAGAGTTGTTTTTACTACCAGAGTTGAAGGTCTGCCTTTTCAGCAGTATTGTTTTAAGTACATTTTGTATGCTAATGTGCCCTTTAATTCTTTCCAATTTTCATTGACAGAGGAATACATTTGTTTTAGAAAGAGGCTTAGCGTAACTTGAAATCTCTCTAAAATAATTTTCACAAATTATTTAATATGGGAAAAGATGTGAAGGGTACTAGTGCAACAACCTCCAAGGCTACTGTTTCAGCAAAAATAAATTAAAGCTCAACAACTGTAAGTGTGTTGTTTTAGTTTTTGTTTATTTTTGTTTCATTATTTATATAACAAAAGAATAGAAACTCTGCCTTAGGCTTTAAATCATCTCAAGATTTGTGATATCTGTTTCCAAATAAACAGGGAAAAGAACTAATTGTAGGAACACTTACCTGCATTAACTTTTCAAACTCTATCAATCATCAGGAATATACCTGAAAACTAGATATTAGTAGTAAAAATTTATAATAGCGAAGTGCATTGCCCGCACTGTGTATGGGGGGGGCGGTAGTATCCCAAATTTATGAAAACATTCTAATCACCAGGTAATCAACAGGAAAATGCAACAAAACCAATGAAAATTGGGCAAAGAGTCAGAAAGACCAATTCACCAAATAAGAATCCAAGTAACTACAGAGCATTTGAGAACAAGCTCATCCTCACCAGTGATTAAAGAAATGCAAACCAAAACACTGTTACTATTTCATACCTCTTAAATTGAAAGTCTGTTTTATGCTATATTTTATAGTGTAAGTATAAATATTTCACACTGTATTTAATTGGTGTGAGTAAGTTTATGGGGGAAGCTAACTCTGACAAACTGCTAATTTTATATGTGTGTGTGCGTGTGTGTGTGTATGTGTGTGTGTATATATATATATATAT
>CM052664.1:46613237-46635751 GCA_028533165.1 Leontopithecus rosalia | reverse complement strand
CTGGCTTCCTTCTTGAGTCAGTAACAAGCGGCTCTGCCTTCCCGGAGCTCCAAGCATTAGTCAGTAGGGGAACCAAGCCCGTCCACTCTATACGAAGAGCTGCCACGTCGAGATGCCAGCAAAACCGCTGCACTGGCCACAAGAGTCGCGCTGGTGACCCGTGGGGCTCCTCCACTGGGAATCTTCTGGTCCGTGAGTGACGAAAATTCGTCTGAAAGTGTGGCGTCCTCTTGTTCTCTGGGCTTTCACTGGGAGCTACAATCCTGAGCTGTCAGCGATCAGCCATCTTGGATCTCAAAAAATGGTGTCTTACTATTTAATGAAAATACAGACGACCAAGTTCTATCTCAAAGCTAATGAATCATAATAATCAGTGAGCATCTTTGAAACCTGTACGCTTACCAGGGATCTTGGATGATTTTGAAATTTAACCAAGGAAAACTAAATTTGATCCAGAACATTTGAGAAAGGCCAGATAAAGCAGTTAGAAGCAGGCAAACAGGTAGTAGTGAGGAATATGTGTTTGTGTGAACTCACAACTAGGAACTGCAAATTAAGAGCATACAGAGTGAACACCCAACACAGCAGTCACAGGAAGAAAACTCTACTTAAAAAATACAAATTTTAGGGATGGCAGAGTATGTACATCTGGATGGAAAAAAATAGATCAGAAAACAAGACTTAAGTATAGATACTATTCTTTTATTACTTGATATTGAGATATCCAATTGTAAAATTGTTCTTTCTTTCTGAGAAAATCCAATCAAGAGTGAATCCCTACTGCCTTGTTCCATTCACAAAATGACCCAGCCAAACACCAAATCCAACATTGAGTTTTTTCGGAACACTTTCTTACTGAGTTGCTCCACTCTTCCCCATGTTGTGCATTCTCCCTTGCTATAATAAAGAATACCCTCAACTTGTTAGCTCCAAGTCTGTTCCTGGTGGTCTTTGACAGGAGGGCATTGACACAACTCTAAGTCTTTCTTGCCCAGTGACCAAGAACCCATAATTGCTATACCTAATCTTTTTCTTTTGTAACCTCCTGGTTTTGTTTACATCTGATTCTAGCACTTCCTTAGCCTGAGATCATCTCTTAAATCTGCCATCTGCTTTGATTTGTCTCCAACCTGACTTCACATATACCCAACTTCTGCTGGCTCTTCTACTAAGACCATAAGTGATCAGCTTGATGTTTATTTAATGTATGGCAAAAAATGTCATTCCTTATTTAAACTGGGTGAGTGTTATTAAACCATGAACAGCCAAATTAGACAACTTCTAAAATCTTTCTCAACTCTCAGATTGGACACGTCTTTGTTCCTCATCTAATGATACCTCCAAAGACACATACTCTTGTGATCCAACTATCAAAATTAAAAAGTCAAATTGCATTTCCTCTTCCAAGGAGTGAAAGGAGAGAAACGTCTACTAATTTCACATGGAGCCTGTGTAGCTAGAATGAATATGATCTTATTATTTAACAGCAAACTCTTTACTCATAAGTGATTGAGACAATCTACTCTACTTGATTAGTTCATATTCATTTTAAAAATTATATTAATTTGATACCCTTATGTAAAATGTTCCAGTAAGTATTGCTGCAAAAAAATACCAAAAGGAATATATGTCATACATAAATACAGGAAAAAAATTATTGCTGTCAGTAATATAAAAGCTGATTGCTAAATTAAAGAAAAATACTGTAAAGTAGAAAGTGGACTAGAAAAGTTAGAAGACACATATTTTCTTGTCCTAACTCCATCACTAAGTTGATAAAATACCTCCAATACTTAGTTTTCTTATCTTCCAAATGAGACAATTTGGCACAATTTCTAAAATATTATAGTTTTCTATAGCAAACATTTCATAAACATATTTTTGGCTGGTCTTAGCTATGTACAAGTGTTGAAGAAATATACAGCAACTAACTACTAGCAATAACTAGGCTAATTAATGGCATGTATTTTCTTCAGTGTACTTCTTGTTACTTGATGTTTATTAGTTTTCTTTTGGTAATTCCTCTCCCCAAGGATGAGGACTGAGAATAAATATGTCCAGCCAGGAAACAGTAAACTGAAACTTACTACTGATTTGTCTAAAATCCAAATTATAGATGATTGTCTGTAGTTAGTTTTCTTGTTTCCCAATCTGTTTTCTTTTTCCATCCAAACGTAGTTACTCTGTCATCCTTAAAAATCTGTCATCTTTATTTTCAAAGAGGAGTTTCCTACCCATGATGTATTCCTGTGGAAAACAGTGCTGAGCTTCTGGGAAATCCAGTAGAGGTAAAACACAGAGTTAAATTCTGGGTAACAAAGCCAATGTCAGTTTATGGGAAGAGAGTAAAGGAATTATTCGAAGGACTGGGATAACTCAGTTACCTTGTAAAGCTCTTAAATTAGTTCCTGAGAAAGGCTACATAGACCTCTCAAATAATTTAGGATAAAGTTGAGGCAGTGTGTATCCACAATAAAAGTCAGGACAAAAGTCCGGCAAAAAATTCCATTATTTTTTTATGGAATAAAAAAATACAGAGACACATAGTACTCTGTGTCCCTTTCTCCAGGATTCCCTAAATGTCCAACTGAGACTGAAGAAAATTGAATTAGGCAGTTAGAATAGAAAATCTGGGGCATTTTGATAAGTTATTTCTTGTGTATAACAAGAGCAACTGCCCAGGTCCTATTGTTTAAATATTTACAAGGTAATGTAATACTGAGGTTCAGGGTGCCCTCAGCTCCCCTGAGAGAACGTTTCTCCAGGTTCTTGGTCTCCTGCCCTCTCAAGAATGAGAGCGGGGACCAAGGCGCCGTGCACAGTAAATGCTGGACTCAAAAGGGTTTGTAGAAAGTGATTTATTTATAGACAGAGAGAGAAATAGGAGAAGGAGAGAGAAAGAAACAGCCAACTCTCACACTGAGTTAGAGAATACAGAAAGATGGAATCCAGGAGAGGAAAGCAGCTTCCACACTGAGTGGAAGGGAATAGAGAGAGATGGGGTTTAGGAGAGGGAGACAGGCTTCCACGAAGGGAGTGTTTGTGGAAGGGGACTCCAGAGGGAAAATTAGTAGAGAGAAAGATGGCTTCCACAAAGGGAGTATTCATGGAAGGGGATCCAAACACAGAGTCAAAAGAGGTGTGGAAGGAGGGGACTTTTAACCTGGGAGGAACCCACACCTTCTCTAAGACCCCAGGCCAATGAAAGGGATTCCTTAGAACTTCTGCTGGAGTGATTGACTCTTAGTTTCTTCCCGCACCCGTGAAATTCAAACAGAGTCCATTAAATCTCCAAGATGGAGAGAGATGGGAGGGAGGCATGGTGCTAGGAAGTTCTTGCTCTTAAAACTACCCCTGCTTGTGGACCCAGAAAGAGCACATTCTCTCAGTAAGAATATTAAACTAGACTGCTAGAATATTAAGCATATGTGCTCAATGAGATATTGTACATTCTGTAGTTTTCCTGCTTTCCCCTGAAAGGGATTATTACATTTTCCAAAACAATGGCCTTTTTAGAGATGCACACAGGAAGTGGAAGCAGTAAGAGAGGTGAAGGACAAAAAGCAGAAAAAAAGCCACAATTTACCAATTCAAGAATAGAATATGGAATATCAGGATAATAAAGAAATTTTATTTTCTTTTATTATTACTGAATGTTTTTCATTAATAACTGATCTGCTGGGGATCAGTTCTAGGATCTCCCATGGACACCAATATCAGTGGATGTTCAAATCCCTGATATAAAATGGCATGGTATTTGCAAACAACCAATGAACTTCCTCTCATATACTTTAAAACATCTCTAGATTACCCATATTTTACCAAATACAATATAAACTCTATGTATAGTTGTTATGCTACATTATTTAGGGAATAATGAAAAAAGATTATACAGGTACTGTACAGATGCATTTTTTAAATTTCAAATATTTCCAATCTGCAGTTGGTTGAATCCAGAGATGCAGAAGCCATGGGTACAGAGGCTTGACTGCACTATGAAAAACTCTACATTTGACAACTTAGAGAAAAATGGGCCAAGTCCCTAAAAAACACAAGTAACCACTAAATAGTGGTTATTTATAATTATCCAATATAAAGTAGATAATTTGGACAGTGCTGTAACTAATAGGAAATTTGAATTGATGATTTAAAAGATCCCCATAAAGAAATCTCCAAGCCCAGATGGTTACAGGGGAAAGTTTTATCAAATATTTAATAAATAGCACTGACTTTACACAATTTTTTCACGTAAGAAGAGAAGGTAACATTTTTAAAATCATTTTATGAAGCTAAATTATGAAGCTAGTATTACCCTGATACCAAAAGCAGATGAAGATAGTGCAGAAAAAGGAAACTATAGACCAATCTCCTAAGTATAAATACAAAAATCCTTTAAAAAAAGTTAGCAAATAGAATTCAGCAATATATGAAAGGAATTATATACCACAATCAAGTTAAATCCAGGAATGCAAATATGTTTCAGTATTTGAAAAATTTGAAATTTAATCAATGTGATCTATCAAACTAACAGGCTAAGAAAGAGAAATCACATGATATCAGTTAATGATAAAAATTACTAGACAAAATTCAATAATTAGTTATGATAAAAACTCAGAAAACAGGAATAGAGGGGGAAGGTATTCAACTTGTTAAAGAGCTCTATTAAAAATCTGCATATAATTTTATATTTAATGGTCAAAATGTGAATGTTTTCCCTGTAAGATATAGGAAAAAAATAAGAATGTTCAGCCTCACCACTCTTCTTCAATAGTACTAGAAATTTTAGCCAGAGCATTCAGCAATATAAAGAAATAGAAGGGATATTGATTAGAAAAGAAGAAATAAAATCTCATATTTGAAGACAATATGAGTGTATATTATCTAAGACACTAGAATGTAGACAATTAAAAAGAATCTACGAAAATTCCTAGAACTAATAAAGCCAATAATGTGGTATAATGTACAATTAACAAAAGTCAATTGCATTGCTGTATATTGGCAATGAACATGTGAACAGTGAAAGTGATAATACAGTACCATTTACAAGTACTCAAATATTATAATACTTAAGAGTAAATCTAACAAAATATGTTTAGGACTTATGTGATGGAAACTATGCAATACTGATGGAAGATACTAAAGAAGATTAAGTAATTGAGAAGGCATACCATGTTCATGGAATAAAAGACTCAGTAAAGATGATTTTGTTCTCAATTTATATAAAGAATTAACATAATTTATATCAAAATCCAGGCAGTATTTTTATAGCTACAGACAAGATTATTGTAAAATTTATACAGAAAGGCACAGTGCATAGAATAGCTAAAACAATTTTGAAGAAAATAGTAACAGCTTACATGGAAAACAGTGTGGAGATTCCTTAAAGAAATAAAAGTAGAACTACAATTTGATCCAGCAATCCCACAACTGGGTATCTACCCAGAGAAAAACAAGTCATTATACAAAAAAGATACTTGAACACACATGTTTATAGCAGCACAATTCACAATTGCAAAATCGTGGGACCAACCCAAATGCCCATCAATCAGAGGGTGGCTAAAGGAACTGTGATACGTATATGTGTGTGTGTGTGTGTGTGTGTGTGTGTGTGTGTATACATACATACATCATATATATACATACACCATATATATGTGTGTATAATATATATACATATATACACACATATATATGGTGTATGTATGTATGTGTGTTATATATATATATGGTGTATGTATATAATATATAGATACATAATTGACTACTACTCAGACATAAAAAGGAACAAATTAACAGCATTTGCAGCAACCTGGATGAGATTGGAGACTATCATTCTAAGTGAAGTAACTCAGGAATAGAAAACCAAGGATCATATGTTCTCACTGTTATGTGGGAGCTAAGCTGTGAGGATATAAAGGCATAAGAATTGTATAATTGACTGTGGAGACTCTGAGGAAAGACTGAGGGAGCAAGAGATAAAATACTATAAATATGATGCAGTGTATACTGCTTAGGTGATGGGTGCAACAAAATTTTATAAATCACCACTAAAGAACTAATGTAACCAAATGTCATCTGTACCCAATAACTTATTAAGTAAAATTTAAAAATTAGAAATAGACAATGGGTTCATTGTTGCCAGGTGTTAAATGGGATAGAGTGGAAGGGAATTGAGTATGGCTATTAAAGGGTAACATGAGGTATACTTGTAATAAAACTAGAAGAGGAGGGAATATTGTTTCCTCTTGACTGTACCAATGTCAGTATTCTGTTTGTGATCTGTGACTATAATTTTATAAGATGTCAATTTGGAGAAAACTAGGTAAAGGGTAATATCATTTTTTTGTGTATTATTTCTTTTCTGCATATGGATCTAATTTTCTTAAAATAAAAAGTATAATAAATAAAATGGTACAAATGAAATTTAAGAAACTTTGATGTTATTTTCAACAAGAGCAACTAGTTAGTTTGCTATTTACATATTTCAAAAGTAAGAATGTTAAACAACACTCCTAGAAAATCAAGATCAACTGATATGGTGCATTCTATAGTTCTCTTGCTTTTTTCTGAAACTGACTGTTAAACTGTTAGCAATAATATCCCTTTAGTGGTGTGCACAGAATAGAAACAAGTCCTGAATTTTTCCAATTGCTTTTAATTCACATAGCCTTAACAATTCAAAAATCATTTTTCTTCCAACTACCAAACTGTCCTACTAGAGAATAAAATCCCTTTTTATTTTATTTTTGATTCCAAAGTAATGCTTTTGTTGTGGTAAACCTAGGAAGTAATAAATAGTATTGAAAGAGCAGAAAATGTTAAAAACTACTAGTAATCTATTGCCTAGTATTTCAGCTCATTTCCTTCCAATTTTTTCTTTTATGATCCTAGTTAAAATCCTGCTGTGCATAAAATCTCTGTCCCATTAGAGAATAAAATCCCTTTTTATTTTGATTCCAAAGTAATGCATGCCTTTTGTAGTAAACTTAGAAAGTAATAAATCATCTAAAAAGAGGAGAAAAATGTTAAAAATTACTAATAATCTATTGCCTAGTATTTCAGCTTATTTCCTTCCAATTTTTTCTTTTATGATCTTAGTTAAAATCATGTCATACATAACATTTTGTACCTTTACTTTTTATCCAAAACTATATACTAAACATCACTTTAATATTTGTATAATATTATCACATGCTTGTCCTTCAAGTTACTTGGCCACTTTCCTAATTTAAGAGCATTGGATGTTTATTTTTTACTATTAAAAATAATGCAATTAGAAACACATTTCTATATAAATAATTTTTATGATTATTTGTTTATTTCAGTTATTAATATAATTAACTGAAATTAATGTTATTAATGTAATTAATAATATAAAGAATATGACTATTTTAAGGTTCTTGATCTATACCACTATTTGCTTTAGTCAAATTCTTTTTATGTTGCTAAAGACCCATTGATACCCTTATGAAAAGATTTTTGAAAATATATTCTCAGGAAGCAGAGTAGGCTTGATTAAATCTACTACTTTTAAGTTCTATCTTAATTATTTACCTTTCAGAGAATATGGTAAACTTGGGCATGTTGTCCACTTCAATTTTCTATAGTGTGCTTTTCTGTACTAAAGACACTAGTAAGCTTATGACTATACAACATTTCCAGGATTTCCTTGCATCTAGGGTGCTGGATCCAAAATTTACTTTATCAGTTAATGCTCTTGAGTGGAATTTCAGAAGATGGGAATGAAGCAAGGGTCATCTTCCTATTGCCCTGTTGGGCTGCCTGGTAATGGAGATGTTGAGTACCAGGCAGCATCCCAGTTCCTAGCCATTGACTTCTTATGTGTTGAAAGGACTTTGTGGCAGCAATAGCTTCTTGATGTCTGCCTTGCAGCCACAACAGTATGTTTTGAAGCCCATCATTTCAGTGGTAGCCTCCTACCAAAGTTTTATAGGTAAACTTACTCAAACATTTAAGAAAGAAATATCACCCTAAGTATCTCCCTAAATTCTTCCAGAAAACACAGAACATTTCCCAACTCATTTTATGAAACTAGAGAAACTTTGATACCAAAAATCTGCCAAGGATTTTACAAGAAAAAAACTACAGAACAACTAGTGAAAGTTGATCACACAAATTGGGTCATTCTTGACATAGTCAACTAAAACAAAGTTGAGAGACCAGGTGGGAAAAAAAACTCAGGGAACATAACATTGCTCCAAGAATGTAATTCTTGGCAAGCCTGCTGAAACTGCCTGTTGTAACCTGACACCAGTTTTATCTACTGTTTCCTGAAACAACCTCCTGTGACCCTAAGACAAGTTTTACCCACCTCAGTCACTCATCAGTCAGAGCTTGCCAGCTCTCCAAAACTTTACTAGTGGCAGTGAACTGTCTTTCAAACAAACAAAGAAAACCCATAACATTTCTCCTTTTTATAAAACTTCCAACCTCCTCTTTGTTTTCTGGACATGCTGAAGACCACATGGTCTTGAATGTATGCCCTGAAACTACAATTCCTGCTTCACAAACAAAACATTTCAAATTTAGAGATTAATTTCTATATTTTATTTGACTGCAACAAACCTCTTTCATAAGCCAAAGTCCTAATGAAATATTAGTGTTGGGAAACAATTATCTGTGTTTCTCTCATCTTTCAGCATGATATATGAATGAGGTGCTAACTGAGCAATTTTGTTCAATATTTTTCTAAGGATGCTTGTGTAACAAGTAGCCTTAGAAGACAGATAATAGTATCATGCTGTTTTGGTGATTATGGTATGTATTATAGTATAGTTTGGAATCAGGTAGGGTGATGCCTCCAGATTTGTCCTTTTTGCTTAGTCTTGCTTTTGTTATGCGGACTCTTTTTTGGTTTCATATGAATTTTAGAATTTTATCTAATTCTGTAAAGAATGATGGTGGCATTTTTATGGGGATGCAAGTCCTCTTGAGTGTCTCACTCTTTCACAAAGGACAGGTTTGGAAAATGCAGATACTGTTTCTCTATGTTTATAAAAATACCATTGTCCCTCTTGCTCCAGACCCTTCCGATGCTATTGACAATAGCATAGAAAAAGATCAGAAGTGTGCATAGTGTATGCAATTAAGGAATGATTTTAAAAAGATGAATTTGTGACTACTGGAATGTAGCATGGAAGTTTTGTGGCAATGGCAGAAGAGCACTGATTCTGGTATCTGGGCAAAAATGCCTTAGTTACTCAGAGGAATAGAAGAAGGAGGGAAATTAATGATCTTCTGTGTTTCAGAGACATTCTTGTAGCTTTTATTGCGAAGAAAAATGCCCTGCTGTGGCTCCCCTAAATTTTGCAAGCAATTTAAATTTAACTGGTAGCTGAGTATGTCACCCCCTGCCAGATAGCTCTAACCAGAACATGTCACCATTATCCTTAATTTTATTGGGAAGTCTATGAGAAACTACAGGAGATAATCTAGCTTTCATATCTTTTATGCATGACATCTGTCAACATATAAGATATTTTCCCCAACCCTGTTCTCATAATTACTCAGTCATTTTGTGGGATAGACAAACCAACCTAACTGGCGGAGTGGATAAATAAGTTAGGATAGATCAACTTCCCTGTCACTCCTCAAAAAACAAGGAACAGGCTCAATTATTCAAACTGAAGTTGAAATTCTAAGATCTGGCTGGATGGGACGCCATGTAGAAGATACTGTCAACTGTTTTCTCTAACATAATAGGTCCCACTTAGGTTGCCCCAATAATTGTAAACAAAAGTTGATTGGCCAGACATGATGGCTCATGCCTTTAATCTCATCACTTTTGGAGGCTGAAGAAGGAGGACTGCTTGACACAGTGAGACCTTGTCTCTGCAAAAAACCAAAAAACTAGCCTGGCATGGTGATATGTGCCTGTAGTTGCAGCTACTTAGGAGGCCAAGAGTGGAGGATTTCTGAAGCCTGGGAGATCGAGGCTGCAATGAGCTGTAATCATGTTACTGCACTCCATCCAGTCTGGGCGACAGAGTGAGACCCTCCTTAAACAAATAAACAAAAACTGAAAAAACAGACAAAACTTGATCTCCAGAGGCATGATTTGCTTTCCTAGACCCAGACTTCTTATATAGAAGTCAGGCATTAATTTGTCTCATTCTCCAAAATATTTGAGAACACATTACCAGTAGCTCACTAGTCCTCATGGGACTTTGGAGATCTCTCTAAAATGAGGCTAGCCTTAGCTAATTGGTGGACGTTTTTGGAACGGTATGTGACTCATTATGTGTACCCTTGTGGACAGTTATCTCTATGGTGAAAATCATGCAATTAAAATATGTTTATAAAATTTGTCCCTGGCTTTATCTAAAGTAATTAATAATGCCATGCCAGTCCTGGAAAGCATTCAAGTCAGCTTCAACTCACTAACCAGGGTTTTTATGGACGATAGAATTGCCGTAGACATCCTCTGTATAAACCAAGGAAGGGTCTATGTAATATACTCTATTGTACCTGGATCAATGTCTTTAGTAAAGTGAAAAGTTAAGTTCAGGTACTTGGGACAAAAGTCATCTAACTTTCTAAGGTAGACATGATGGTTTATGACAGGGTCCTCAAGCTCTGCGTATATGTTGACAGATACGCAGCAAGAGGTGAGCAGCAATTGAGCAAGCAAAGCGTCATCTATATTTACAGCCACGCCACACTGCTCATATTAGCATCTGAGCTCTACCTCTTCTCATCAGTGGCAGCAATAGATTCTCATAGAAGCCCATATCATATTGTGAACTGCACATTCAAGGGATGTAGGTTGCATGCCTTTTATGAGAATCTAATGCCTGATGATCTGTCACTTCTCCAGTCACCCCCAGATGAGACCATCTAGTTGCAGGAAAACAAGCTCAAGGCTCCCACTGATTTTACATTATGATGAGTTGTATAATTATTTCATTACACATTGATATGTAATAATAATATAAAGTATGCAATAAATGTAATATACTTGAATCATCCTGAAACCATCCCCTATGCTTCAGCCCATGGAAAAATTGTCTTCCATGAAAGCAGTCCCTGGTGCCAAAAAGGTTTATGAGATTTATTTACTACCGATTTATGAGATTTATTTACTTGGTTGGATCTGAGATTCTGGAGAGCAAGGCTGAGGTGAATACTTGATGTTGGCCTCTTTCTGCTACGTGAAGTCATATTGGAAGTGTTCCTAATTAAAGGGTAAATAAAACAGAGCAGATTGGGTCCCAACCTCCATCAGTCAGATTAAGCAGAGTGGTGTACTCTCGGAGGAAAACACCAAAAGCAAAAGAGTTGTAGAAACAAGAACCAAATAGTTGTAGGAGATAATTTTCCATGGGTTTCTTGCATTTCTGCACTTCTCATGCATTAAGTTTTAATTGGCTTTTCATTTGGGCTCTATTTTCAAGGATGTTTGTGTAGCAAACAGAGTTAGAAGACAGAGATCATGTCTCTCTCTGGAGAAAACCACAATATAATTTCTGCCCGTTGTAAAAGACTTGGGTTCACTAACTTAGGGCTTCTCTTTTGTAATGCAATTTTTTCATATGCAGGTAGTACCTGCATATGAAACAGATTGGAACTATCTGTGGTGATTAGATGTCAGGGCACAAATGTGAACGCTGATACTCTGCCTATTACTGTTGCTGTGAATAGAAACTGTTCATTAACTCAGGCTTAAATGTTTCCTGTCCTTTACCATCCATGAAACTGTGGCAGGCTAACATGTTACTTTAGTAAGTACAGTAAGGTAAAATCTCTGACCCTTCACAGTTCTTGTCAATTAGCAAATCAAATTCAGTAATATATGAAATAGATAATACATCGTAACCAGGGTAGCTGGGTATATTATAGGAATGTAAGGATGGTTTACTGTTTAAAATTCAATCTATGCACTTCATCACATTAAAGAAGAAAAGTTGAAAGAAATTATTATGTTACCAGATACATAAAAGCATTTGATGAAATTCAACACATTCATAACTTAAAAAAAAAAAACAGAAAGCCTTCTAGTAAACTACAAATAGAATAAAGCCTCCTTAATTTGAGAAGTAGTATCTGTGAAAACCTTAAAGGAAAAATATTTATTGGTTAAATACTGAAAGGACTTCTTTAAGACTGTAAATGAGACAGGGTCCTGTCAGCTAGAATCAACTCTATTTAGCATTATGCTAAAGATCCTGGTAGATGCAATAAGCCCAACAAAAACAGAGAGGGAGAGAGGAAGAGAAAGAGAAGAAATAGAGAGAAAGAGAGGAAGAAAGAGGAGGAGGAGGAAGAAGAAGGAAGAGGAAGAAAAGGCAAGAGAACTGGAAATAATAAAGCTATCATTTGCAGAAGACATGGCTGTGTTGGTGGAAAAATTTAACAGAAGTTACAAGCTATTAGAATTCCTAAATTAGTTTAGCAAGTTTGCTGGATGCAAAGACAATGTACAAAAACACGTTGTATTTCTATGTACAAGCAATAAACAGAACACACAAATTTTAAAATGGTACTATTGATAATAGCATAGAAAAAAATCAAATTCTTGAGAGCCTCCTTGAGGAAAAATAAAAACTAAATGTACTACTAAGAACTCTCCAAAATGGCTAAAATTGATAAGACAGAATACCAAGTACTGGAAAGGGTATGGAACAACCAGACCTCCCAAACACTGCCAGATGGAGTGTAAATTTGTACATTTCTTTGCAATACTGTTTGACAGTGTCTTCCTAAAGTGCAACATTTCCACTCCTAAGTATAATATCTGCAATAGAAATGCACACATATGTTCACAAAAGAAATGCATGAGAATGTTCATAGCAGCATTATTTGTAATGTTCCCAAAATGGAAACTATCCTAATCCTTCTCAATGGTCAAATAGATAAATATGTTATTCATTCACATAGAGGAGGGTTGACAAACTTTTCCTATAAAGGGCCAGATAGTAAATATTTTAGGCAGCACAGTCTCTGTCATGAGTCCTCAATTCTACCATTATAGCACAAAACAGCCATAGACAATACAAAAGGAACAAGCATGGGTATATTCCAATAGAAACTTTATTTATGGACACTGGAATTTGAATTTCATGTAATTCCCACATGTCCTAAAATAGTACTTTTTTATTTACTTCTTTAAAAATGTAAAACCCATTTTATTCTTGTAAACCATACAAACACAGGTGGTGAGACAGATTTGACCCCATGGGCCAGAGTTTGCCAATTGTTGATATGCAAGAATACTATATAGAAATGAGAATGAAGAAAATTACAACTTCTGTACAGGCAACAGTATAAAATAATCTCTAATTATAATATTGAGTGAATGAAGTTGGACACGAGTGCAAAAGTGTTTATGATTACCCAAAAGAGTGTATGATTCCATTTATATATAAAGTCCAAAAATAGGCAAAACTAATCTGTGGTGTTAGAAGTTAGGTTAATGGTTACAATGGCAAGGGTGATTGTTTCAAATGTGGCATGAAGGGGGCTTTGTGACAATGTATTGAACCATGCCTTATTGTTTGTGTACAACTGTGTTTATTATACTTGAGTTAAAGTTTACAGATGAATATATAGTTTTTAATTTCTCACTGTCACTTTACATTTTTTTCTCTGAGAAAAATGTTTTTCCCTTTCACTGGACAAAACCCATGCAGACCTGCAATTGTCTAGTCTCTCTAGAGTAATAGATGATCCTATGCATGGTACAGTTTTGATTCAGAAATTATAATGTGTGACTAACACATCCGTCTTCATTAGAATTAAGCTTCTTTCATCTTGGCCACCAAGTGTAGTTTGAAGAGAATCAGTACCTGATTTCATGCACTAGAGAGTTTAGGTTGTTTCTTTTATTACTTCCCTTCTCCCAACTTGTTAGAAATTCTTAAATATTATTTGGATTGAAGTACAAAGGGAAGAGGGAATGGGGACAGAAAGCTCTGATTTGACTGGTTTTGGAATATGGCTTTTGGCCTTGCGGAAATGCCAGATAAACTAAGTTTTATTTCACATGTGGCTTTCACTGGGACTTGAAAATTTTGCTGCTAGGTTGCTCCAACTGTAGCTCCGTTATCTTGATACATGCTGTTTCTTTGCCCTTTGCCTCACCTCTAGCCTGTGGCTCTCCAGTTGCCTATTCTGCATGGGCTTTCTCTGTTGAACCCAAGGCATACCTAGGTGGTCTTCTTGCGAAGAAGCCAAAAAAGCTCCAGGCTTGCCTTCTCACTGACGTGGTTCACATATGGTCCACATTCAAACACTCATGCATATTTTATCCAAATCAATCCTGAAAGCATAAACAAACCCAAAAGAGGACTTTACCTGTGCTCTGTACTCTGCTCAGCAGCCCATCTCTCTCACTCTCTTATCTGGCAAAAGTCAGATGCCAGTCCACTGTCCTTCTCAAGTTTTAGAAGAGTTGTCACATTTGAGTAGTGGTCCTGTTACTGTCTAGATCACCAGGTTTGAGGGGAAGAGAGCTCTACCCATCCCGCATACCTGTGTGCGTGTCATGTTATGTACATGAACTGAGTGTGGAACTCATAGAGCATCAGTTCTCTCCAAAGAAATCTTTTGGCAAATCTTTATAATGATTCAATTCTTGCCTTTTAAAAAACATATCTTCTTAATAGTAAGGTCTTTTTGGAGGCATGCAAACAGTTTCTAGATATTCCTTTGAAAAATCTTCATTTGGGCAACTCACTGTGCCACATTCAAAACTAACAATTTAACTTTCAATGACTCTAAACTTTCTGTTATGATTGATAGTAAAGCAGAAGAAAGAAAAATTAGGGATGACTTCAAAGAAAGAAGTCATCGTAATTTTACAAAGTTCTAATGATAATTCAACTCTCAAGTTGGTTTTTAGAAATATTGTGCCAAATTTAATTCGCACTATTTGGGAATCTTAACTCACTTCACCAAAATTAGTTTGAACATATACTATTTTTGTAGATAAAAATTATATCCTATTTTTGCATAAAATTACATTTATTTGTTGTTAGTGGAGATGAACAATTTTCATGTTTTTAAGATCCCTTGGCTGAAAAAAATAGCTTGATCCTTCTAGTTCTGATTATTTGGCTAGCTCGGTATCTACAGAACTTCACAATAAGGTCAGCTAAAAATATTTTAATAAGTCTAAAAAAGTAGATTTAACAAAACTCTATCAATTTTAAGAATATAACTGAAATTCTCCTGATGAATAAGTACATTCAAATGCACTTTCAGACTTCATTAACTATCTCAGAGCCCTAAGATTAAATTTAGAAATAAACATTCAGATCTAGTGTTCTGGGCTAATAACTACCTACAAATACCAGAACGATTTCAGAATGTAAATAAATTATTGAAACTGTGTGTTTCCATCTTCATCAGAAAAGCTACTTAAGCCTCAGGTTTGCAGGGAGCCTAAAGATTGAGGCCAGGGTACTAGATTACCCAGTGATTGATTCTCTAGATTCACAGATTTTAGTATGAGAGAAGTCATTTCAGGATCTAATATTTTTCTATGTAAAAAGTAAGCAATTGGCCAGGCAAGGTGGCTCATGCCTGTAATCCTAGCACTTTGGGAAGCTGAGGAGGATCGATCACCTGAGGTCAGGATTTGAGACCAGCCTGGCCAAAAATGGCAAAACCCTACCTCTATTAAAAATACAAAAATTAGCCGGGCATGGTGATGGGTGCCTATAATCCTAGCTACTTGGGAGGCTGAGGCAGGAGAATCACTTGAACCCAGGGAACAGAGGTTACAGTGAGCCAAGATTGCGCCATTGCACTACAGCCTGGACATAAGAGCGAAACTCCATCTCAAAAAATAAAAAAAGCAAGCAAGTATATAAAAGTTCAAAAACCTAATAGCTCTTGTTTCAGGTGATGTGGTATTTATTATAGAATTTCCTTTTGTTATTTTTTTTTAAATCTCCTTTTTAAGAAAATTAATGCATGCTCATTGAAAACATTCATGCAGCATTGTTTGGACTTTCAGATTTTGTGAAATTAGGGAATTAGCCCAGGTTGCTAGTTCACTTACTTAAAATCAGTTCTGGATAAACTGTGGAAGTAAGAGGAAAACATAGATTTCAGAAACTGATAGAAAAATATTGGGACGTCTCAGAGAGATTGAAGAGTCCCCAGTACTGCTGTAAAGTTAATGATTATCAGAAGTGTTTACTGCAGCTTATCTTTTCTTAAATTCTTCATTTTGATTTACTTTTGTTTGGCTGAATTTTATCTTTGAGTCGCTATTATTATCATTGTTATTGATATTTTATTATAATAAATAGGCTCATCAATACTATATTCCTTTAGCCTGAAACCTTTGAAACTATCCATTACTCTATTAAAACATTGTATACATTTTCTCTACTGTTAATAATCTTCCCAACTTCATACTCATTGAATAATTTTAAGCTTTTTTATTGTTACCCATTCACCACTTCTATTTTCAAATGAAATTTATTCACTGTTATATATTTCTGCCCTGATTGTGGCTGTCTTAATTCCTTTCCTTCATGCTTCCAATTAGGTTTCATGGAGGTATTAATTAGGTACCAAATTAAATTTGGTAAAATATTTCTAAAAACCAATATTGGCTGTGTTGATTTTTTGCCAATTGTAATTTTAATTTATGTATGAGTTTTATTGCAAAGTAGTGTTTTGTCCCTAATTGATTTATTCAGCCCTGCATTTTTCATCATATATTTCTTTGGTGTAATGTCTCATTTTGTTTCAGTGATTTTCTTTTTAATTTTTCCTATAAACGTGTAATGAAATGGTTTCTTCTATTTCTCCATATTGAATTGCTTATTTGTGCTATATAATTGAGTTTCTTCTCTTCACTTTTTTACCTGAATTTTTACATAGCTATCATGCCATTTCCTTTTATCTTACCATATTTAACAAGGTCAGGTCTATTCCAAACCTTCTATTTGCCCAGGTACGGAATGGTGAACTTGTCCTAAACTCCCTCATTAAATCTTGAGGTCATGGAAAAACAGGATATAACTGGGGTTGGGGCAGCTGCTATTGGTGAGCCATGTCGCTGATATTTTTGATAATTGTGTTAAAAGTCTTACACTGGCATTTATTCCACAATTTAGGTGTTCCTTACCATTCTGAAGTACACTATATCACTCAGACTTCAACACAAGAACAATAACTACTGGGAGATATATATATATATTTAGCCTTATGCAGCTCGACAGTCTCTGCAAAGCTGTTTTCTTTATGTTGGAGCTTAGAGTGTTAAGAGCATTCTGTTGGGAAGGAAAGATGAATGTGTATTTGTGGAGACCAAGAGCAAACTGGAACCCAAAAGCATGAGCTAGAATTCTACAAGAAAAGACTGATATCCATGTCAGTTCTTGTTGCCACTGGTAAGTGTCTTGCAGAAGCCTAGGCCAGACTCTTTATAATAAACGCACACAGATGGCCCAGGAGTCAAAGAAAAGGGAGAACTCAGGGGAAGGTAGAAGAGTTGCAGGCCTCCCTACTGTTTCACACTGAGATGAGTCAGAAAAACGGCAACATATTTGAACTACAAAATGGCTGCTGCTTTCCTTCTGCCCCCTAAATCTCCAGTCTCCCCCAAAACCATCCTAAGTAAAAATACATAAGAAAGAGAATAGCCAAGTGGACAAAGGTACTAATATATTCTTGAAGTTTGGATAACTGCCCTCAAATAAAGTAGAGCTTTGCTTTGAAGGCTTTACTCTTAATTAGACCCAAGTTTTATTTACTATTTCAACAAGTTCTTCCCCAATACAGATCAAGAAAGTATTAAAATCTAAGCACTCATGTTACAAATTAAACTCATATTTGTATTTTCAATGAGAAAATAAAAGAGTAAGGGATTGTATATTATTTTGTCTATTCTTTCACTTTGGTTAAGATGAATGGTTACTGTTGTAACCTTTTACACTGTCATCTCAAAGTGGTTCAACTGAGCCAGTCTGTATTTGTTCCAGTGACTGTGGAAATCAGATTCTTCATTCATAGAGTTGAATGATGGCTAAACAATTCTTTTGAAAGACAATTGGCATAAACTGTTAAAGTATAATCTCCAAAAGTTTTGAAACTATCGCTGTTTATAAAAATATAAAATTAGCATATGTCAGAAATTTTGCTTCAATGAGAAATTTTGTTTAGTTTATCAATTAATAAGGGAACCAATAAACATTAAAATTGATTCAACTGGTTCTCCAGGTAACAAGCAAACAAAATCCGAATTAGTAGTTTCTGTTGACTTTTGTAGTATAGACATTCCCAGCATAGCTAAGTTTAAGCTACCAACATGAAATCAACCAGCTTTCAAAGTTCCTGAAAATAAAACAATTGGTTCTTCTGAGCTAGTCTGAGCTGATTCTAGCACACTACTGTTAATAGATATATGGGCCGGGCGCGGTGGCTCACGCCTGTAATCCCAGCACTTTGGGAGGCCGAGGCGGGTGGATCACGAGGTCAACGGATCAAGACCATCCTGGTCAACATGGTGAAAACCCATCTCTACTAAAGATATAAAAAACTAGCTGGGCATGGTGGCGCGTGCCTGTAATCCCAGCTACTCGGGAGGCTGAGGCAGGAGAATTGCCTAAACCCAGGAGGCAGAGGTTGCGGTGAGCTGAGATTGCGCCATTGCACTCCAGCCTGGGTAACAAGAGCGAAACTCCGTCTAAAAAAAAAAAAAAAAAAAAAAAAAAAAAAAAAAAATAGATATATGTGCAATTTAATACAGGAATGTCAAGATAAGGTATATAGTTTATGAAACTGGTTAATGTTTCAAGGAGAAATGAACCTTTAGAGTTATTTTTCCACCAGATAGGAATTACTTGGATCTGTGCTGACAACATCTGTTCATTAACCTCTGCCCTAAGAGAGTTGCAATGTAGCCCAATCAATCCAATCAAGCCCAGCACTTCACTAAAAGAACACTTAATAACCTCTTATAGTTTTTACAAGTTATGAATAATACATTCTCATGGAACAGATTGTTAAATCCATAATAAATTAATGCCCGTCTTACTCAATGTTTTAAAAAACAAAGTAATATTAGCTTGCAAGGTACTTGAAAATAGGCATTATTTTTTAGTCCTCATTTCCTTAGCCCTTGTCAAGTATCTGGGATCATGTAGGTGCTCAATAAATTTTTTGGCATATTGACGAGTATAATTTTGTATGAGAAAAGTAGAAGATTTCTTAAATAGACAATATCTTCCTCATTTTTCTCTCCCTTTTTAGGTTCTTGGCAAGAAATGTGACTGAGCCCAATTAAGGGCAATACATGTTCCTGGGCCTTAAGAAATGAAAATAGAAATTTTAAGGGCAGTGAAAAACATGAAATAAATGGTGAGAAATGGTGCAGATCATAAAATGATATAGATTTAAATTTATTATTGAAGCAGTTATTTAAACAATCTCAATTCACTATAAAAGTATAATGCAGAGGGAGATTAAAATAGAAATTATAATTTCTAATGGGACAAGACAGTTGAGAATTAAAGTAACATGATCAGACTATTTCTTGGGCCATTGTTGACACGTAACATGTTGGCATGGCCACTAGGCTTTTTACAACTGAAAACTAAAAAACAAGGAACAAAGAGGAGAACCAGGGTAAATGGTGACTGAGATGCTAAGTGAACTGATTCAAGAAGAAAGTATGATCAACAAACTCTACATAATATAATTAATAGGTTCAACAAGAAAGGACTGAAACTTTAGAAACTGTATTTCACAATATGGAGGTTCACAAGTAATTGACAAGAGCAGTTTCAGTGGAGTAGTGACGAAAGCTTTATTGGAATGAGTTCAAGAGGAAATGGAAGAAGTAGAGACAGCAGGTTTAGACAATTCTTTTTGGAATTTTCCTTTGAAATAAAACAGAAAATAAAGGCACCTTACACTTTTCAGGGTGCTATAACAAAACAGTTAGATAAATAACAAAAGTCCTAGAGGCTAGGTAGTCTAAGAGTATAGTGTTAGAAAATTCAATGTCTCGTGAGGACCCATTTCTTAGAGATGATGTGTCCTCACGTGGCAGAAGGGACAAGGCAGCTCCCTTTAACCTCTTTTTTATAAGGAGACTTAATCCCATTCATGAGGACAGAGCCTTCATGACTGAATCACTTCCCCCAAAGTCCCCACCTTTTAATGCTATCACATTGGGTATTAGGTTGTAATAAATGAATTTTGGAGGGAGGCTAATGTTCAAACCATAGCAAAAGGTTAATCTGAGAGTGGTGGCAGAACAAAGGATCAGGGAATTTTGTTTTGTTTTGTTTTAAATAAAAGGGGAAATACTAAATGTCTAGATTGCTGGGAAAATGAACCATTGCAGAGAGAAAAATGATGATACAGGAGAAATGGAAGCAAAACTCCTGATACACGAGGGAAAGCATGAAATATAGCACACCAGTGGTTAGTCAAGACCTCAGTCTTCAGTACTATAAAAACCTTATAACTATAAAGTTATCAATGTTTAATATACATCTATATTCATTGACAATAGCCACCCATGGCTAATTATTTGTGAATAATTTATTAGTTTATTGTGAATGATAGTTTAAACTATTTTAATATTGTAAAATGATAGAGAGAAAAATGTACAAAATAAAAAGGTAGAGTCAAATTATTTACTACCATTCAGGTCAAGAAATTGGACATTGGTAGCAACCAAAATACACATTGTATTCCTTCTCCAAAAATAATCACTTTCTTGACTTCGATGGTAACCACTTCCTTGCATTTCTTTATAGTTTCACCATCTAATATGAATCACTAAACACTATAATTTAGTTTCAACTTGCTTTCTAAATTTTAAATGAGTGGAATGGTACATATGTATTCTTTTATGTATGGTTTCTGTAGCTCACTTTATGTTTTGGGGATTCATCTATACAGTTTCTATAGATTGTTCATTATCATCGCTTTTTAGTACCCCCTTATAACCATAATTTATTTCTCCTATTACTAAGATAAATTTATGTTTTTCTTCTTATGAAGAAAAAGTACATACACTTTTCTCCTGAAACATGTATTTGTGTTTTGGTTGAGAAGATATTTAGTTGGATAATTGCTGAATCATATGGTTTATGTATCTTCTACTTTCTTAAACAATGGCCAAGTGTTATGTAAAATGGTTGTACCAATTTACCCATCCTATAGCAGTGTGTGAGTTCCCATTGTTCCTTATTCTCTTAAACACTTTGTATTGTTAGTTCTCTTAATTTTATCCATTCTGTTGGATGGGTACTATTATCTCTCTGTGATTTTAATTTGTATTTTCCTGATGATTAATAAAGTTGATCATCTTTTCATAAATTTACTGTCTTCTCTTAATTAATGAGCAGTATTTTCTCTCTTTTAATAATATCATATGAAAAAAGTTTATAATTTTAGTGTAGTCTAATTCATCTATCTCTTTTATAATTAATTCTTTTTGTGTCCTAAAATGTCTTTTCCAATCCAGATACCATTGAAGTTATTTTATTATGTTGTCCATTGGAAGCCTTATCATTTTGCCCTTCACACTTCAATCCTTCTGGGATTATAAATAGCATATTTATAGTGTGTGTATCATAAGAAGTACTCATCAAGTTTTATCTTTTCTATGTAGGTATTTAATCAACTAAGCATCATTTATTGTTTTTCCTTACTAATCTTTCCCTATCTGCAATACCATTGCCACATACCAAGTTGTCATTATAAGTGTAGATATATTCCTGGGTTTCTTATTCTATTTCATTGGTCTTTTTATCGGTTCTTTCACAGAAACCATAATCTCTTATAAATTTCAAAATCTTGACTTTCAGTTAAGGAATAATTTTAATCAAATGTTTACTTTTTAAAGAAGTTTAATTATACTTTACTGTATATTTATTTAAATATATTGACTATGTTTTACTGCCAAAGAAAGTCTTGAAGTTTTTGCAATCCTTGGCAACTCACAAATAAATTTTAAAAATTTAGGCATATGTATCCATGGCTAGCTTTTCTAGTTATCAACAAAAGGATTGGTTCTATTCTAACAATACAAAAAATGCAGGGTTTTACATATATATCATATAAAAAGATTTTAAAACCATGCATATTTATATTGCATATATTTTATATTACATACATTACATATATTTTACATATATTTTCTATTACACGTATTTTATGTGTATTTTATATTTTACTTATGTTACATATATTTTATGTTACTTCTATGTTCATACATATATATATACACACATACATATAAAAGAGATATTTTAATGTTCAGGACACTTCAGGTACTATTAGTAAGAAATATAAATTTTTTAAATCTCAGCTTTTTTTTTTTTTTTTTTGGAGAGAAGGAGAGGAAGAAAGAGGAAGAAAAAGAGGGAGAGAGAACAGGAATATTGCTTAATTCTAAGAATGGTTATTAATAATGGCTGATCAATACTTTGTGTATTGAAAGTGGAGAATGTATATTTTGTGTATTTAAAGTGGAGAGCGCTATACATATTTATTAAGTTTACTTGTTCTGGATCTGA
>CM052664.1:46600973-46612737 GCA_028533165.1 Leontopithecus rosalia | reverse complement strand
AAAACCCAAAAGTCTGCTTGCTGGCTTATCTTAAGGGACAGGACCTAATACTGATAATATTTGTGTAGAAGTAAAGAAACAGCAAGATGAATGCTATGTCTAAATACACCTCTTTCAGTTAATGTTAGAATATTAGGTGCTTCTTGTTTTAATTTAGAAAATTGTGATGGGGGCATAAAAAGCTTTTTTGTAAACTTAACTATGAGTTGTTGATCCCCTCAAAGTTTTGTTTTCTGTCACACAGACACGTCAGTACCGTGAATTTGGTGGTTTGACTTCAATGCCGTGCTCCATGATTTCTATTTCAGCCCTCTTACGCGGATTCACTGCACTCAGCCTACTGTATTCTTTAAGCCCCAGCATTTACCCTTAATGTCGATCTAATACTATATACCTCCAGCCCTTTCCTTACCACTGCACTGTTACCAAAGTATACTTGACATGGTAAGAACATCCTGGCAATACTTGTGCTCTTGTATCAGATACAAGTTTCAACCTTTGGTCTTTGACTCTTACTGTGACTACAATTACATGTATAGCAACTGAAAGAAATATAAAAGTAGGTAGCACCTACCTGCCTCTACAAACACCCTCTTTACTTTTAAAATTCTCTATCTCTATTGTATTGAGTTGGTAAATCACATTATTGACTGTAGTAAATTTTTATCTGAAATATGAACAAATTAGACTCTGAGTATGTCCCAGATGTGATCTTCCTTATACAAATAAGTATATTTTATGTTATCTGGCTTAGCTGATCTTCAACCTTTTTGCTTTTACTGGATGTTTGAGGTTGCTAGGTAGTTGGTATCTGGATAAGTGAAGTATTAACATCCATCTTGTAGGGTTCTGGAAACAGTCTGAATTCCAAGCCAAGTAAACAATACAGAATTAGCAGATATTCTGAGTCACTAAAGTGAGTTTCAAGGAGAATTAATTTATGCTAAAATATGTGATTATAAAATCAATTCTTTGGCAATTTTTTGTATCAGTGGTTTGAAAAGATTTGTATACCATAATAAAGTCTGCTCCTAACAATCTTTCAAAACATTTAGTCTTTAAAAAACATTTAGTATTTTTTAAAAGTAAATAGAGTATAATAGTTTTAAGCATAAATCTATCAAAATTAAAACAAATATTTTCTTTTATCATAAGAAAAGTCCTGAGTTAATCTGAATTTAACACATTCATATTTGGCATGTCACTGGATTTTATTTCTCAAATTTTAGCTAGATATCCAAAAGATGAACTTAAGCAGAATAACACACCCCTTCTATGTCTATATGAGGAAATTTGAAAATGGTTAGACCTCAGAGTTTTCATAAATAGGTTTTTGGGAAGTAAGAACCCTACATACACACGTACGAACATGCTGGCTTATTTAAATGAAGTCTTTCAATTTCTACTAATGACTTAGTTTGATGTAAGGACCATCTATTTCACATCGTCTTCTGACTAAAGCTCAGTTTCTTATATGTGATATTATTTGTTTAAAGAATTATCAAGAGATTGGTATCTTCCTTTCTGGGTTTGAATAGAAGTCAGCTATTCTAATGTTATTGCTGAAAACTGGTAATTATTTTAATTTGGGCAGAAACTAAGATTTGGAAAAAATGTCTATGCTTATCTCCTTGAAAGCCGCATAGATCTAAGCCTGTTGTGATATGAAGAAAGCCCATTTTAGCTAAAAGAAAGTGTCATTTCAGAAAGGTCTGTTTAAAAATCACAATTTCCCCACTTACTAGTTTTGTTACTTTAGGACATTTACTTTTTCTCTTAAAGTTTCAGTTTTCTGCATTGTAATGTAGGTTGCTATGACCAATATAATAGAAAAAGCATACAGTAAAATGCTTTAAGTGGAGAAGAAGCAAGAATGTGTCATTCACAGGTGAATTTAGTAAACGTGTTTGAAAATGAGCTGTGCATCTAGGGGAGATTCTAAAGGATACTAAACGCTGCCTCGTTAGATACAGTAGAAACTAGATAGTTCCTGTTTATGGTAATAGCGATAAGCCTCATAAAGCATGCCATTTATTTTCTTTTATTTAAATGGCATATTGTGGTTAGGTAGAGACTTGTGATTATTTCCAGCCAATGAGGTGTAAATGGTGGTGACCTATGTGACTTCATAGCCGGAGCAGTGAAAGTCTGTAAAAGATTCTCCAGTTCCTTAGTTCCTCTTTTTCCTGCCATAGTAAGTAAAATTATTTAGTTTCAGATAGAGCAGCTACAGGATGGTGGAACCTCCATCAGCCTAGGTTTCTGTCTGACAATGTGAAATAGAGTTTCCCATCAAACTTCTGTGAACATGTAAAGTGAACAAAAAAACGAACCTTTGCCCTGTTAATCCATTAGGGTTTAAGCCTTAATCTATTACCATGGCATACATATAGGCAAAGTATTGCCTATCATGAGCAATATTTTGGTTTAGAGTGGCCACATTTTCATATGTATTTTCCCTTATGAGTTGCCAATTTTATTAAGAATTAGAATTAAATGCACTCGGATTCCTAGATTAAGAACATTCTAAAATTGTTATTAAGGATCATCCTAGAAAGAGGTCTGATATAACATGAACATGCTCAAGGACAGTGAGCATGAGGGATAAGATCAGTAAATCCAAGTATAGCATTGAAACACATAGGCTAACACTGACAAAATAGGATGATTACCAAAATTGACAATAATTATATTTTGAGCTTGCATAGAATTTTGCAAAGTACCCAATTCACTACTTACCTTCACATGAAGTTCAGGATCCACGTGATGCTGAACTCAGTGGAAGACATATCTAAGAACAACATATTTAACTATAAGTGGACTTGACCTTCAGTTGTAAGCAGTTAAAATCCTGTTTGTGAAAGTTAAAAGGACACTCAAAATATTCAAACTATTATATAAGATTTTTACTACACTCTAAAGGATTCAAAATTGTCTGTAAACGTTAACTGAACATGCCTATGATGGCCAAGAAAATGCAGAGGTTAGTAACTAGATCACCTCAAGATAACTAAGAAGTGAGTGAACAGACTTTATATTTCTAGAAATTACACCCACTGAGTCTTCAGCTGTGATTACAAATATTCATAGGATAGAGAATAAGAGCACAGTTGGCCCTCTGTATCTACAAGTTTCATGTCTACAGATTCAACCAACCATGAATTGAAAATATTAAATATATAAAAATAAAATAAAAATTAATGCAAATAGTAATAATACAGTATAACAGCTATTTACATGAAATTTACATCGTATTGGGCATTATAAGTAATCTACAAATGATTTAAAATATACAGGAGGATGTGTGTGAGTTATAGGCAAATACTATGCCATTTTATATAAGGACTTGAGCATCTGCAGATTTTGGTATACAGGGTAGGTGAGGGGGTCCTATAACCCTTAATGCCAAGGGATGACTGTATTGACGTTTGCATCAGAGAAACCTGATCTCAAATCCCAGCCCTAACCCCTTACTTTTGATGTGGTCTTGGACACGTTTACCTGTTTGTAAATGAGAATAATCATTTCTTGAAAGGTAATTTAAGAATTAAATGGCAATGTAGGCAAACCATGTAACACACTGATTGGCCCATTATAGGCAAATAATTAATGTAATATTTCATCCTTTTTTCCCATTTATTTCATTATGAGAGGTAATGAGTCCACTTCTGAGGTTGTAAAAAATTAAAACTGATGTCATTATAGCTATCAGGTGTCATTATAGCTTAATTGGTACTGCTCTGAATGTACCTGTGGACTATGCATTTAACAAATAGTGTTATTTTGGAACCTACCAAGTTTTACCACTGTTCTTCTTATATCTTTATATCTAAACCCAGAGCTTCTGAACCAAAAGGAATCCCTTTCCATTTGCTGAGGATTGAGACAGACCCCTGATTTGATAGGATCAGTGTATCTGCCAGGATATTTTAAAAACTGTCACTGCAAATGTCTTTGTACAACTCTTCTTTCATCTAAAAATTATTTGGGCTCCCCACAAAAAAAGAAGAATCCTCAAAATCTAATTCTTTTTTGTGCTATATTGCTATTACAGTGATACAAAGTAAATTTCTTCTGTTAAAGTTTTTAGAAGGCCATTGTTTTAGACTAGCCTCCTGATGTGGGCCTGGGTATGCAAGAACAAACCAAAATAGAATCATTTATACTAGGTAAAGCAGTTACATTTCCAAACAGACCAGTTTTCCCAGAAAACAGGAGATTCAATCAGAATCAGCTCAGTCTACCTGAGTTTTTTCTACCTCAGTCAGCAGTAAGGAGGTAGAAAAGCTTTAACCCTTACAAGAAAAGTGGCTTGTAGTAAGATGACGTTAACCAATCTACTTAAGAAAAAAATTTGTTCTTTGTTCCCACCTTACAAAAACCAACCATTCTGTCATGCTCAACAGAATACTTTCTGTAACATAGAACAAGGTGTGACTTAATATTAGGATTGCAAATGAAAGCCAAATAGATATTTAGCTAAATTTGTTTTGTCATTTGACAAATTGTGTCATTTGACAATCCCATTCCTAAAGTTAAATTTTCAAGGTTGGTTAGGATGCTGAGATGGAAGAAAATAGCATTTTTTAATAGAAACCATCTATTTTAAGTAACAATATATTAGGTAACATAACAATGACATTTTGTTTCAAGTGCTGGGAATGTTTGAAGGCTATGTATACTGTAATTGCATTATATTTTTTATTTGAAGGGAAATTTCTGATTTCTTTGTCTGGGGCAAAAGTCTAGTGTCCCTATGCCTATTCTCATGAAAATCAGTTTTTCTTTTGTTTTCTATAGTCTCTGTGACATAGATCAGATTTAAAAGCTTATTAATATAAAAATTTCACATTATTGATAAAGATTACAAAGTCATGTTAATTTATAAAGAAGAATTGTAATTTGTGTCTCTTATCTGTGGCCTCCTGTCTAATCATACAACCTCTTTGGACAACCTCAAACTCCTGTTTTTCCTTCCAATACATTATAATTCTCTACTATAGTTCTTTACTCTCTCTATAAATAGCAACCAAAGCTCTTGGTAAGCAAAACTGACCCCAGAGGTCATCTGTTCAGACATTTATTTTTGCACATACCGAAACTGAGACATAGACCATAACCATATCCAAAGACCAGTAGTCAGAGAGGCACAAATCTGGGATTCGAACTATTTTTGCTTTTAGAGAAAGAAACAAAAAGCTTTTCCCCTGGGATTGTATTTTTATTAATAGGACTGAATATCATTTGAAAGATTTAATTTATGGGGACTGGGCATTAAGCACTGAAATATGTTGAATAGGCAGTAAATGAGATATTATGACTCTCCCTCATACTTAGTGTCCTCTGCCTTCCATGCCTAACCTAGGAATGTAGAAGAATGAGGACGGTAAATGCTGTGCACTCTTAAATAACCTCATAAAATATCTGGGTAGATCCTTATTAGGTATACTCTAAGTTGAACTTGTAAGAAATATAGCACTGGGCTAACTCAACAATAATAGCTTATTATAATGCAATATGGGCCCAAATGATAACAGAAGATTCCTAATTTGCTTCATGTAAAATGTTATCTGCAATTAGCTGAGTACAGAAAAAGTGTCTGTTCAGCCAAATGAGCCCATATCCATCTTACTCTTTAAGAAAAACCATTTGAATATTCAAAGGTTGTTTCTCAAGATAATGCTTTCGCAGAGACTCTATGTCTAACATTTGGCAAATTTTATGAGACACTAATCTGGAGAGATGTCCCTAATTTAGTCCTCAAATATCAGTGCTGCTTGAAATTCTATTTTTCTGATTCTCAAAGCTAAACTGTCAATGTAGAATTCTGAACATTTGGGAAATGTTTCTGATAGAAGACAATTTTCTGACTTGAAGGTGGCTCTGAGTCTATATTTATAGCATGGGATGTATCACTTTTATAAGACGTAAAAAACCACTGTAAAAATGTAAACATTTGTTTATGTTTTAAATATTTTAAAACCTTCTTTTTCAAATAAAGTATTTCCCAATATTACAAAACCAGATATTCATTAGTGATAAGGCAAGCTACATAAATGAATTTGCTGTCGGCAATGGAAAATTTTATTTAAATCTACTAATGCACTGTGACTATTTCATACAGAAATATTACATACAGGCTGGGTGCAGTGGCTCTCGCCTGTAATCCCAGCACTTTGGGAGGCCAAGGCAGGTGGATAGCAAGGTCAGGAGTTTGAGACCAGCCTGGCCAACATGGTGAAACCCCATCTCTATTAAAAATACAAAAATTAGCTGGGTGTGGTGGCAGGCACCTCAGGAGAGGTGCTACTCAGGAGGCTGAGGCAGGAGAATCTCTCGAACCTGGGAGTCAGAGGTTGCAGTGAGCCAAGATTGCACCACTGCCCTCCAGCCTAGGTGACGGAGCAAGACTCCATCTCGGGGAAAAATGAAATAGTACATAGAGTAAAATAAAAAGTTCTTTTTCCTGCCCTGAGAATCCTTTTGTAATAGATTATTTTTCTTTTCTTGTTACCCAGGCTGGAGTGCAATGGCCGATCTAGGCTCACCGCAGCCTCTGCCTCCTGGGTTCAGGCAGTTCTCCTGCCTCAATCTCCTGAGTAGCTGGGATTACAGGCACACGCCACCATGCCCAGCTAATTTTTTTTTTGTATTTTTAGTACAGACAGGGTTTCACCAAATTGACCAGGATGGTTTCGATCTCTTGACCTCGTGATCCAACCTCCTCGGCCTCCCAAAGTGCTGGGATTACAGGCATGAGCCACCATGCCTGGCTATAATAGATTATTTTTCTTCTTTACTGTCTTTTATCTTCAATTTACCACTCTAACCAATATAATCTGTAAAAACATGGTACAGCTTAAAATATCAGGCAAATGTAAATGTAAAGTCAGTTATATTTATTAGATTATCTATCTTGGGTTTTATCACTGATAAATTATGCTTTTGAGTTCTAATAAACATTATCACATCTCTGCTTTATTTGATCTGGTTCTGTCATACAGCTAGGATACTGTAGTCGAGCCTTTACTTTACACTTAGCTCCAGGAAATGTGACTTTTTCTTCCTTCCTCTTTGCCCCAAGATCCTTATTTTGGTCACTTAAGGGCTGGAGTCCGAATCACTTGCAATAATAACAGATATATTTGTTCTGAGCCTCATTTCCAAAATCTGGTTCTTTACTGTTTTCAACATTCAGGGAATGTCTTGGCTGCCTCCCTGACAGACTTAAGAACCTTACTTGTTAAACTGAATTCCAGAATCTCCTGGCTGGGACTGCGTGTGCATTGTGTTGCCTGTGGCAACACCTTGATAGTTCTATTTCTCAGCCCTTCCACGTAATGGTGTGTTAAATTGCACAAAGATTTTAGCACGGTGACATTTCAGATGTCTGAGCTGCTGATTTTCTGCAATAAAATCTGTGGTGGCACAAAGAAATGATAAGAATCTGAAGTAATGAATATGTTAATTAGCCTCATTTGCTCATTCCACAATGTATATATGCATGGAAATATCACATTATACTCTATATACAATCATTAATTGTCAATTTAAAATAAAATTTTAAAAGAAGAAATATGTGGTGGAAAGCAAGTGACATATTGTGGGAAGTAGAAATGTTCCTCTTTAAAGTTTCCTTTCTTGTTAAAGAATAAATCATAAGTGTGCTAATAACTCTTTATTAAGCCCTGTCCTATGTAGCTGTTAGACATGCCATGCTTACAAGCACATAGTACTTTCTGTGTCCTTGTATTTTAACTAAGATATCTGTGCTGAATGTGCTCACAGGCATGTCCCAGCTCTTCATTGCTTTTACCTGTTTAGAAAAGTTTTAAGTCGTTAGCCAACTGGCTTTTAGTTTAGATCATGAGGTCTGGCTTCAGCCAGCGGAGATCAGACACAGCAGTAAGGACAACCCCAAATGAGTAAGGGATAAATATGTCTGATTTCCTTTGTTCATTGTACTCTTGTGGCAAGATGGCTAGTGAGAGTACCCTTCCTACAGTCCTAGAAGTAAAAATTGCATTGCTGAGAAATTCTTTTGTCTCAGTGCTGGTTTTTCCTTGTGGCACCGAGCATCTGTTTCCAACATATGTTATTCTTTTTTTGATATTTCCATGGAGGATTTTTTAAAAGAAGGACTCATAGGCTTTTTAGAAAATGAGCCTCCTCACCCTCCACCACCATCTGCAGCAAGTGCCCAGATGTAGAGGAGGGGTCTAGGAATGGAGAAGGCTGTAGAGGGTCCTGTCACTCCTTCCTGGAAGTATGCTTTAGTCCTAGTCCATTGATGTCTCTCACACACAGGTCCATAGACCCCATCCCTTTCTCTCGTGATCCCATTCTGTGTTGAAATGTGATTTCAACACAGAAACTGGAACATACATCTTAACATACAAACTCAAACTGTTTCTACACTATCTGAATAATGTTTTCTTCCCTTATTATGGAGGATTTTACACAGATATGATGACATGTAATAGCGAAATGACCACTTGTCTATGTACCACATAGTTTGAAATAATAGATTTTTTTCATTATCTGGCAATAAAATTCATAACAAACTTACCTACACACAGTTTTTAAAATAAGTGAAATTAACCGGAATAAAAAAGGATATATTAAAAGAATGCAAAATATAATAAAATGTACTTCAATATGTAAATATTTGGGTATTCTGGAAATCTCATGAAGCAGTTAAATTTCTTTTTAAATACTGATAATTTGTTTTGATATGGAAGATGTATAGATCAAAGTCCATTTTATATGGAAATAGAGTTAGGGACAGACACTCAAATTAGTAAATGAAAGCCCAGGGATAGATAAATAATCACTAACCTGATTTACTAGTGTAAGGCAAAGGAAATGACAAAAGAGCAGGTGAAGATAGCACATCAAGGCAAGTTACAGATTGCTAAAATGGAGAAAAGGAGGAAGAATAATAGTCTCTTAAGTGATCATCTAAGCTGTATTTAAAGTTATAGTGTCAAAATTATTCCCTTTGTATAGCACAGGATGCTATCATTAGTGTACTGTATCCTGAAACCTTTTTCAATTACATACGTATTTAGAAATGATAGAATATATTGAGTATACAGTGTAAGATGTGCAGAGTAAAACTGAATAGTTTCAAGATATTGTCTTTATTCCATTTAAGCTTCCCTCTCAATAAAATCTCCTATACTGCTGAAATTTGAGAGTAATTTCTCATAGAAATTCAATGTTATTATATACTAAAACTCAGTATTATTTTGTATTAAAATACTACCAATTCATATTTGTAAGGGTTTGGTTCAGCAAGATATTTTGAGGTCCAGTAATGCCAATCATGCACTTCTAATCATGACCAAAGTGACCCAGAAGAGGATAGTATTAGAGTTCTCCAGAGACAAAGAACCAAGAGAGAGGAAAAGATATTTATTGTAAGATATTGGCATACATAATTATGAAGGTTGAGAAGTCTCACAACTTACCATTTTGCAAGCTGGAAACTCAGGTAAGCTGGTGGTGCAGTTAGAAGGCCAGAGAGCCAATGGTGTAGATTGCAGTCCAGGCCTAAAGGCTTGAGAACCAGGAGCTCCTTGGTTATAAGATGTATGTTCCAGTTTAAGCAGTCAGGCCAAGAGCAAATTAAATCTTCTTCTACCTTTTTGTTCTATTCAGGCTCTCAATAAATTGAGTGATGCCTACTACCACTGGGGAGGACTATTTGCTTTACTCAGTCCACCAGTTCAAATGCTAATATCTTCCAGAATACTCTCCACACTCCCAGGAATAATGTTTAACCAGTTATCTGGGCATCCTATAGCCTGGTAAAGCCAACACATAAAATAGCCATTGAAAGAGTGTTACCACCTCAGTTAAGAACTCTTGATTCCCCAGTGTACCCTTCCCAATCATAGATGCCTGCTTCTCTACCAACGGCTACCCTGGATGTTGTGTATGTAAGCCATTTGCTTTTCATTTACTTTTAATACGTATGCATGCACTTCTAAGAGTATAGCTTTGAATATTTATGAAGTTTATACCTATGTAATATCATTGCATTTGTGAGGATCATCCATGTAGCTAATTCATTTCAAATGACAGTTTTCCATTAAATAAATAGAATATTCATATATCTATTCTCCAAAATGAGTATTTTAGTTATTCCCAGGCTTTGGGTTTTTTTCCTAATGCCATAAAAGTATTACTATTAACATTTCTTTATGTGTTTCCTCATGGTCATGCATAAGAGCTTTTCTAGGGTGTGTGTGTATATACATATATAATATATGTATACTATATATACACTATGTATAGCATATATATACTATATATACACTATGTATAGCATATATATACTATATATACTCCATGTATAGCATATATATACTATATATATAAAAAATATATGTATACTATATATAAACACACATATATAAATATATATAAATACACATATATAAATATATATATATATAAACACACATATATAAATATATATATGAGTAGAATCCATGGGATATTGAGTATACTTATGTTTAATTTTCGTAGGTAATGACTGTTTTTTCAAAGTGATTATACTAATTTACTGTTGCATCATTTGTTTATATGTCTCGATTGCTGTACATCTTATCTTCCCCAATACTTGGTATTATGAAACTTTAAAAAACAATTTAAATAGAGACAGGGTCTCACCATGTTGCACAGGCTGGGGTGCAGTGCCTATTCACCATGTGATTACAGCTTGCTGTAACCTCAAACTCCTGAGCTCAAGTGATCCTCCTGTCTCAGCCTCCCAAGTAGTTGAGATTAAACGTATGTGCCACCGTACATGCTCCCTGTATTGTAAAACTTTTATCTTTGAGAATATGTGAGTATGAAATTGTATTTTTTAATATTCACTTTTCTGAGTCCTAATTATATTGAATGCCTTTAAAATGCGTATGAACTGCTTGAGTTTTGCCTTCTGTGAAATGCTTGTATATAGATTTTGCTCATTTTTATGTTAGATTATTTGTTTTTTTTTCTTGCTTCTTTTCAGTTATATGTATGTTTTGACTATGTATCCTTTTTGTTTATATGCATTACAAATATATTCTATTAGGTTTTGGCTTTTTTCATTTACCTTATTGTGTCTTTTGATGATAGAAAATTCCAATTTTATTTAGTAAAATTGATCAAACGTTAAGAAAAAGATTGCATTGCTTGTGTCTTGAATAGGAAATCATTTCTTTTCCTGCAAGGTGATAAATCCGTCCTTCAATTTTTACTAAAGTTTAAAAATTTTGACTTTCCTATTTAAATCATGAATCTATTAAGAATTGAATTTTATGCCTGGTATAAAGTAATCAATTATTCTCTCAGCAATTACTGAATAGGATTCTTATCCCTTCTGATAAGCAATTCATCACTGTCATATTAAGATGTCACACATGAATTGATTTGTATGTCTGTTTTCTATTCAATTGCATTAGTCTATCTGTCTATTTCTGTAACAATGCCACACATTTTAAATACTGGAACGTTTTAATACATGTTGATATTTTCTAAGTTTCTCAAATATTTTACCTGAGGACGATCATAGTGAATTTCAGACCTTTGCTCTTCTCTGTGTATTTTAGAATCTGCTTGTCAAGCTCCATGCTAATATTTTAAAAATTTACTTAAGTTCTATTTGATAAATTTTCAGATTTATTAAGTTATGTTAGATAGTATTTTGTTCCTAATCCAAACTTAGAATTATTTCTCTTTTAATGTATTAAATATTATATACAACATA
>CM052664.1:46572665-46593323 GCA_028533165.1 Leontopithecus rosalia | reverse complement strand
TCACCCACCTATGAGTGAGTATATACGGTGTTTCCTTTTCTGTTCTTGTGTCAATTTGCTGAGAATGATGTTCTCCAGATTCATCCATGTCCCTACAAAGGACACGAACTCATCATTTTTGATTGCTGCATAATATTCCATGGTGTATATGTGCCACATTTTCCCAGTCCAGTCTATCATCGATGGGCATTTGGGTTGAAAGAGTTTGAGGAAAAGAATAGTAAGGAAAGAATCAGAGGTCAGAGAGAAGAAAGGATACTGTTTTTAAAGATGGTGGAAAGGCCTATGGACCAAGAAATGCAAGGTGGCCTCTACAAAGTGGAAAAGGCAAGGCAACAGATTTTCCCCTAGAACCTCAAGAAGTAGTGCAGTTCTGATGACACCTTCACTTTAGTGAAACTGACTTTGAACTTCTGACCACAAGAACTGTAAGATAATGTTTGTGTTGTTTCAAGCCTCAAAGTATCTGTGACTTGTTACAGCATTAATAGAAAAGTAGTGCACCACTACTCATCAATCTTTGTGGCTAAACACTTCCCCCTAGGAGGTTTATGATGTCTGTTTATACAACCATGAACTCCCTGTTTCTTGTCAAAGTCATAGAAGATGCTGGCACCTGACTCTTCTCTACCTCTTGCTCTATTATCATCCTAAAAGTCCCCTACCTTTGTTCCACTCTGGGTTTTGTCTCCAAGAACTACTACTTTATTCCTCTCTTACATTTCATCAACACTCATCTTGAAACTCATGACTGATCACCCAAATATCTCTTAATATGTTGGATTCATGTCCTTCTGCTACAACTATCTGGCCAGTCTTTGTCCTAGAATTAATCTCACTGTCTGACTTTTCTGCTGTTATATATGATCTGTTGAAAATTGCTAGAATAAAATTCCTCAAATATATAGAGTGCTCAGTACAAATTCATGGTCTTCACACTTAGCCAAATTCTTAAAACTCGCCATGATTCATTTTATGTGGCCAAAACAGAACTGTGTCCCATTCTCATTAGTGATTGTTTTAAATCTTCACCAACTCTTTTTGCACCACCACAAAAACATCACCTTTTTGACTTGTAGCTGATGACCTTAAATCTCACCTTATAAATAAAATTAAGGTGAGAAAATATGAATTATCTTCATTGAAGGGCTGCCCATAGGACATGTAGGACTCAAGGAAAATAATTTTTTTGCAGGGTCCCCATTTGTAGAAACAATTTGGTTTTTAAAGAAAGTATTACTAAATTAATGGATCCATGTGAATTACATCTTTTTTTTTTTGCCCCTGACCTTGTGATCTACCTGCCTTGGCCTCCCAAAATGCCGAGATTACAGGTGTGAGCCATGTGCCCAGCTGAATTAGAGCAATTATTTATGATGACTTAGAATAGTAGGTAGAGAAGAGACATTTGTGTATTTATTTATTGTCTATTCAGTACATGTAAAGATTCTTTATAGAGTCTGACAGAATCTCTAGAAAGATGATTTAGGAACTGTGGCTTCACATTCTTTATTATCAGATAAGCCATTTCCAGTTAATTCTGTGTCTCTTATCATTAGTAAAAGGTAGAAGTACACTATTAGTCACAATGTCCATAATAAAGCAATAGGAGGGCTGGGCATGGTGGCTCATGCCTATAATCCTAGCACTTTGGGAGGGTGAGGTGGGTGGATCAACTGAGGTCGGGAGTTCGAGACTAGCCTGGCCAACATTGAGAAACTCTGTCTCTACTGAAAATGCAAAAATTAACCAGGTATGGCAGTGCGTGCCTATAGTCCCAGTTACTCAGGAGGCTGAGGCAGAAGAATCATTTGAACCCAGGAGGTGGAGGTTGCAGTGAGCTGAGATCTCACCACTGTACTCCAGCCTGGGTGACAGAGTGAATCTCCGTCTCAAAAAAAAAAAAAAGGAGATCCCTGATATCATGTATTTCATGCATTTACATCATTACACATGATGCTATATCATTCATCATGCCACCCATGAATATTAGCTTCCAATGACCCTCTTGAGAGTTCTGACTCTGCTTTGTTGATGATAACTACAAATCCATGTCTTACCATAATTAATTTTCTGGTCATGTTAAATTTACTATTCAGAATCTTGAATAAATATAGAAAAAGATATTTTCAAATCATGTCTTTTTTTTAAATGTTTTAGGCCATAATGAATGCATTCCAAGAACATGATCTCTTTCAGCGTGAACACACCCTGCAGTCCACTCACCACTACAGGAGAGGAGGATGAGTGAATGACTCTGTTTGAAGCAAATAGATCAGTCCACTTCATGCAGGCAATATTTGTTTCTCTCCCAGTACAGCTTAAGACCAACTGAGGGAAACATAATTTCACCATATCAATGAGAGATGAGAGAAGAGTTGACTGGAAGCACCTTTTGGTATTAAGGAGCAATGGTCGTAAACGTCTTTAGAGAAGATAGGTGTAGCCATTTCCCAAGGACTTCTTGAACAAGGCACAGAGCCTGTAGAGAAGGTAAAGTCACTTCCCTGAGTGCCATAAGTGGAAAGCATATAGGATAAATGATCTCTGCTGTCATCCCCACAGCCTTTGGTTGCTGATTGTTGAAGACTACAGGTGAAACTATAAGCAAAACACAACTGGGAATGGGTCCATAGTTTGAGCTCAAGTGTCATTGGTGGACCATTACTATGAGTAACTCAGATCCCTGAACTTGTTCTGTATCCTCATGAGTGAGTATCACCAAAAATCACCATTCCTGTTCCATTCTGGCAGCCCATTCTCACACAGTCCCATATGAGAAAATTACTACATCAGCCAGTAAGAGCAATGTGCTTACTAGGTTACTCTCCTAAAACCTGGGACTAACATCAGGTCAATGACAATCCCATAGGTATGATTTCCAAACTTCTTAGGGGCATTTGGTAGAACCTATGTAAGTCACAGAGCATCAGAGAGTATCCTGATGGGGAGAGACAGGGCCCAAGGCCCATCCACATACTCTCAGATGGCACCGCCACCTCCAGTCCCAGGTATCTAAGAGGACATAGACAATTTTGAGGAAGGTATTTCTGTTGACCAGGGATAGTGTTGAACTATCCTGGGGTCCAGACCCGGGGTACCCTACTGTTGATAGCACTGCTGTTTCTGGTCAATTCCAAGTCTCAGTGGAGGACTTGGAAAATTTGAGAAATGCATGCTGAAACTTTGGATCTGCAGACATTCAAGTTAGTATTTCCCAATTGTCCAGATCTAAGAGTGATACTTCCTCCAATGTCCATTTCCTCCTTTCAACATTAGTTATATCTGTTTCCATCCTTATCTTCTGTAAATATCAGAAGGGAAGGTGCCTTTTTCCCCTTCAAGATCACTGTTCCATCTGCACTCACTATATCATCTTCCCTCATTTACCTGGAAATGTTGCTTCAGTTATTCTCTTCTACACTCCAATTTCTCCCATTCTCCTTCTGCTTTGAGTACATAAACAGACTCATTTCCCTTCCGGTTTGTTCATTATCTTGTTTTCTACTTCTGTCTTTTCTCAATCACTTCATCAAAGAGAAGTCTATACTCACAGGTTTCCCCTTCACTTTCTGTTTTTTCCTCACATAACTGTAGTTTGAGATTCCTCTGCCCTCACTGCTCTGACAGTTATTAGTGACCAATGTATCATTGAATCCAATTATTTTACTTCCTTACACATTATGCTTCTTGTTCTCTCTGTTGCAATTCAAACTCTTGGCAGCAGTCTCCTTGAAATGCCCTTCTCCCCTAATGGTGTAACGCTAGTTCTCTGACTGCTCTCTCATAGTTTCTTCCTGAAGTTCTTCCACACTAATCCTTTGAGCCTTGCATTTGCCACATGTACTACTTGTATCAGTTTTCTACTCCTGCCTGACATATGACAGCAAACTTATTAAAACAACTCCTGTTTATTATTTCAGTTTTATTGGTTGAAAGTCTAGCCATGGATTAGCTAGGTCCTCTCTCATGTTCTCACAGACTGAAATCAAGGAGTTGGCAGTGCTATGTTTTTTCAATAGGGGATCTGGGGAGGAATATGCACCCAAGTTCATTCAGGTTGTGGCAGAATTCAGTCCCTAGGGTTGGTGGATGGAAGTTTCTCTTTCCTTGCTGACCAAAAGCTGGAAACACTCAGCTCCCAGAGGCTATCTGCATTCCTTGACATGTGGTCTTTTTTATCTTAACGACTGCGACAGAGAATCTCCTTCCCATAAAATCCCCCTCAAATTCTAAACCTCTTTCACCAGGAAAAGCCCAGATGATTTTTAAGAGATCGCCTGATTAGGTTATACTCTACTTGGATAATTTGTCATTAAACAACAGCATTAAGTGCTGACATAAACATTTGCTACAAACTTGAAAAACCCAAATGTTCATCCATAATAGATTAAATAAAGTGCATATTTTAATACAATGAGATAATAAATGTCAATGAAAGTGACATAATTATATAGCTATCAGGAAGCAAAGCAGACAAATGTCAAACATAGCTTAGTGAAAGGAGACATAAAAATATACATACTATATGATTCCTTTCACAAAATGTTCAAAAACAGGCAGAGGTATAAGGATTGGGAGAGAGTGGAAGACAGGCTTCTGGAGTGGGTGGTAGTGTCATTTTCTTTAATCTGGTGGTGTTCACATTGTGATAATTCACTGTGCTGTTCCTGTAGGATTTATGTAGTTGTCTCTAACTACTTCTTTCTCCAAACAAGATTTTTTAAAATTACTGGTTATATTGGGCATTATTCCTCCTCTTTATCAACATTGGCCTTCAAGACTTCCCCACAATGGGGCCCTACTTCTTTTAAAATTAAAAAAAAATGTGTGGGTATATAGTAGATGCATATATTTAGGGGGTACATAGGTATTTTAATATAGGCATACAACGCATAATGATAACATCAAGTAAGTGGCTAGCCATTACCTCAAGCATTTATTTTTTCTTTGTGTTACGAACAATCCAATTATACTAGTTATTATTTATTTATTTCTTTTTTGAGACGGAGTTTCGCTCTTGTTTACCCAGGCTGGAGTGCAACGGCGCAATCTCGGCTCACCGCAACCTCCGCTTCCTGGGTTCAAGCAATTCTCCTGCCTCAGCCTCTCGAGTAGCTGGGACATGTGCCACCATGCCTACCTAATTTTTGCATTTTTAGTAGAGACGGGGTTTCACCTTGTTGACCAGGATGGTCTCTATCTCTTGACCTCACTCTTCACCCGCCTCGGCCTCCCAAAGTGCTGGGATTACAGGCGTGATCCACCGCGCCCGGCCACTACACTAGTTATTTTTAAATGTACAATAAGTTATTGACTGTAGTCACCCTATTGTGCTGTCAAATACTAGATCTCAGTCATTATTTTCAGTACTTCTTTCTTTGTCCCTTGTGTTCCAGCCACACTGGACAACCTCTTTTCCTAGAAATCACACAAAATTTTTCCACTTCTCTGTTTTTCTCATTTTTTTCTTCTTCAAATACCCTCCAAAATTCTTCCTACCATTTTTCAAATTCCATTCCAAATGCTACTTTCCATTCAAAATTCTTCCAATTTATCCATTTCAGCCTAATCTGTTCTTTCTCCAAGCTCCCATAAAATTTCCTACTTTTGATCATTTTATTTCATTTTTAATGATAGTAATTTGAGTATTTGCTCTGTCCGATGTGGTTCACTGAAATCTCACTAAGGAAGTAAGTGTGGAAATCTACTTTATGAAATTTTGAAAAAATCTATAGACTTGGGATTAAGACTGTTTTTTCATGTACATTTATTATGAAAAATTTAAAGCATACAACAAAGTAGGGAGAATAGTTAATTTGCTTTTAAAATTTCATATTTTTCCTTATATATCAGAACTCAAATGGCTTAGCCAAGTTCCATAATAGGATAAACAAATGATTTGGTTCTCTATTTTAAGATAGTGTAATTTTCATCCTTCTCCTTTCCTGTCCCTTTCCTCACACCTTCACTTCTTCCTTCTCTCTGACATGTTTTCTGGATATAAATTTTTAGATCACTCAACTGAGAAATAGAACATCCCATGAATTTCTGTAATGTTAAAGGAAATAAGACAATAAAATGAATTTCCCACTTCTGTCCTTCCAAACTGTTTGTGTGTGTGTAGTTAACAGCAAGTACAAAATACATATTACAAAAGTAGAAGAGAGAAATGGGTTACTATAGACTCAAACTAATTTTAAAATGTCTATTAAAAGGTGATTTTTATTCCTTACCATTTTGAAGACTACTGCCAGTGAAGATAAGCAAATTAAAATCCACATTTCTTTAGCACTAAGGAATTCAGATCACATCAGAATGAACAGAAAACACTGTGTCTTTGAGGGCTCCATAAAAGGAGTTTTTAATGTTTTTAAACACATATATTTAAGAAGTACAAATGCACTATGGGAAATATAAATCAGACTTTGATAAATTAAAGATAATTTAGTTAAATGTAGTTTTTCCATCTAGGAAATAAAAAAGACATTTTTTTTGTCCAGAAACCAAAAAAGAAAAAGACACAGACATCAAAGAAACTTCAATCTTGTTTTATTTTATCTATTACTAAGAAATGCACAAAGAAATATTGTTTTCGCTTTTCTTATAGTAAGAATTTTTCTATTAAGATAACAAGCACACCTCGACACAAACACTAACTATGTAAGCAAGGTCAATAGCAAGTTATATGATAAACTTTTTGCGGGTAATAAATAGTTTTAATTTTAAGTGGCCGGTTCCTTTTAGAATATTAGAGTGAATCTTTTGGAGTTTTGATGGGGGGAGGGTGCAGGGGACAGAGTGATGAGTAAGTAGCTACTACTGTTACTTCCCACTGATCAGCGCAAAGCCCAGCAGAACTGTGATCTTCGAGTATTAAATTACATTCCACCCAAGTTGGCTTAGATGCTAGGACACCACAGAAATATACATGGGTAACTATGTTCCTTCTTAGCATTCCAGAGACGCTTCATTTGTTAATATTCAGTTCACATAGTGAAGCCCATTTTTTCAAAGGCTTTTCACACAACATTATATATTTTTCCTTTAAATTGTTTTCATTTTCTGTTAAACTTTGCAGAGGATGTTGACATTTCATGCTATTCAGCCAGTTACTCTTCAAACATTTGTTTTGTCCACACTGATTCAGTGACTCTTGCCATCGCTACTTAACACAGTTACTATTCTGGCTTGTGCTTACATCGAGCCATTAATCCCTGCCCCCTTCCATCTGTAGTAAAGCAAAAGCATTTGCCAAATCATATTAACAACCAAATTGCAGATCATAAAGATAGAAAACAAATATTAAGGCAATATTTGTTTGAGAGCAGCAAAGAATTTGATGTTACATTGTTGCTAGGCAAAGGCAAGATAGGGAGGTGAGAAGTAGGTAATGTGTGGTAAAGCCTTTTTAAAGAGCATCTCTGAAAACATTAGATAAAATCATTTTGCATTTAGCACATCCTAGTTTCAGCTTATCATTTTATAGTGTCCTGTTCTAATGTTGATGACTGAGGCTGCAAGTTAATTAAATGAAAATATAATTCTTTGCGGTCTTTAGTGAAAAATAAAACTATTACTTTACATGACATTTTATAACCCTATGTTTGCTTTGCCTATAGATTTATGTTTAATATATAGTTCCTCCTCAGTCTTTTTATTATGAAGACAGGTTTTAATTCATTGTTTGTCCCAGACTCATTAATACTACAGTTGTTATTTAAATGAACTTGGAACTTTTTGAATCAAGAATGCAGGTTTTTTTTTTTTTGTTTTTTTTTAGAACATGTTCTTTTAGCTCACAGAAGTTTCTCATTAAGGTTTTTTTTTTAATTCCTAGCCTCTTTTGTCTAACAAAGCAAGGACAGTGCCTTTCATTCTCAGTCTCACCGTTGTCAGAACTCCTTCTTGTGCCCAGAACTACCAAGTATTAAAAATATATTATTTTATTAGTAGCTTACTAATTAATCAAATAAACATAAACCTTATTATCTTTATCTTAGTTATGAGGCAATAGATAATTTATCATCACTTTTAATCATTTTGACAGAAGACATAGCTCACCATTCAGGGCCAGTACAGAATACAATATTTTATCAGTCTTCCATCCCCCTATATTTTTAGCAACTTGATTCTCTCCAAGTAAGTTAACCTGACTTTATATTATATATTAACATAATATTGAACTTAGCTAGTATTAACTGCTATTCATCAGTATAGTTAAGTATTATTAGATAACATTTTAAGAGTTTATATTCACTTAACATTTTTATCACTCCCTATCTTTTTACACAAAGGGAAATAAAACTTTCAGCTGAAAGAAGTTCCAATAGTCTCACAATTCAAGGTTGAAGAGATACCGTTTCATTCAAATTAAGCATGGACATCTTGCACAAAAGGTGAAACAGGAAGATTCAGCAACATGTGAAACAACCTCAGATTATTCATAACACAAAAAAAATTAACTGGGCATGGTGGTGCGTGCCTGTAATCCCAGCTACTCAGGAGGCTGAGGCAGGAGAATTGCCTGAACCCAGGAGGCGGAGGTTGCGGTGAGCCGAGATCGCGCCATTGCACTCCAGCCTGGGTAACAAGAGCTAAACTCTGTCTCAAAAAAAGAATAAAAACTAGGCCATTTGAAATGTAATAAATTTAAACTGGAAGCATTCCAGCCTGTCTGTAAAGAGCAAATAATAAGAGAGGGAAAAAATGGATAGAAAATTGCCCAGTGAAAAAGAAGTATGCAATGGGGACTCAAATTGTTCTTCTAAACAGATTAATCTTGTTCTAGGTCTGTTTTCTCCAGTTAGCCTTTATCATGCTATCATTTCTTTATTCTGAGCAATCAGTTGTATCACTTTCAATATGTTGATTTATACCCTAATCCAAATAAAAAGTGCTATACATTATTGCAACTATCTCAAGAGTTTATTATCCAGTTAACAAGCTATCCACATATTTCAGATATGCTTTGAGAGTTCTGTTTTTTGTTTCATATGAATTTTTTGTCAAAGTGAAAGGTGAATTACAAGTTCAGCTTCAGATAGGGATCTACTATAATGCATTGTACCAGATTCATGGAGTCGTCCTTATTGCAGAATTATCGCAGAGGTTTTGTTTGCTTGTTTATTGTTTGAGACAGGGCCTTGCTCTGTTGTCCAGCCAAGAGTGCAGTGGCACAATAACAGCTCGCTGCAGCTTCAACCTCTTGGGCTTAAGTGATCCTCTCACTTCAGCCTCCCAAGTAGCTGCTGGGACCACAGGTGCACACCAGCACACCTGGCTAATTTTTGTATTTTGTTGTTATTGAGACAGGGTTTTGCCATGTTTCCCAGGCTGCTCTCAAGCTCCTGAGCTGAAGCAATCTGTCAGCCTCAGGCTTCTAAAGTGCTGGAATTAAAGGCATGAGCCACCACACCTTATTATTTTTTGAATAAGAACTATGGGTTGAGCTATTAATGAAATATTTTTGCTAGTGAGGCTGGTTTGCAGGACTGGTCAGTGGGAAGGGCAAAGGAATGGAAACTACCATCTTCAGAAGACAATGAAGGTTGATGAAAATGGTGTGGGTGGGCAATGAGTGCTCCGCATTTTTAAAGCAACAATACATACCGGGGAGTACTAGAGCAGGGAGGGAAGAGGGGAGGATGGGATAAGGGTTGAAAAACTACTGAGTACCATACTCAGTACCTGGGTGATGGGATCAACCATAATAAACCTCAACATCATTCGATATACTCATGTAACAAACCTGCGCCTCTACCCCCGAAATCTAAAATAAAAGTGGAAATTACATAATAAAAGAAATTTGGCTTTAATCAGGATTTAGAAGGGATTCTTTATGGCTTATGTCCCTGTCGTAACTTTGATCTTTCTTTATGTATATTAAAAAAAATCTTAGCATTATATCTGTCATCTAAACTACCTCCAAGATAAGTAAGCATCTTGGAGAATCCATTTGTACTATTATGCCCTCTCCCATTGGGAGATAGGACATTTTCCCATAGATGTGTGAGAAAAACAGAAGCTTCAGGGTCAGGCTGATTCAGTTTGAAATTCCAAATTACAGTTTGCTTAACTCTCTGATCTTGGGTGAGGGTGAGATATTTCATTTTTTTAACTTATTTTTCCTTCAAAAGAAGATAATGCTATATAACTCACCTATGTTATCTTTTGCCCACATTTTCTTCATAGCCTCTACCCAAAAATAATAGATTGCTCCATGAAGGCATTATGCTGAATGTTTTACACATACGTCTCATTTAAATCTTGTAATAATCCAGTGAAGCGGGTACTATCATTATCTACATTTTATACAGGAGAAAACTAGTACACAGAAAAATGTTCCAAGGTCACACAGCTATTAAGTGGTGGAGCTGGGAATTAGACTGATCCTGATTACATTCTTGAGCACTATGCTATTCTGCCTATACATACAATTGCAGGAGTGGGATGATGAAATGTAAATTACCTGTATGTCCCAGCAATCTAATGTTAACCTATTGATAGCTAAGCTGGATCCTGATAGCTCTAAGTCTCTGACTCCTTACTCTGAAACTCCAGTCCCTACCAAAGACCTGAGTACTCTTAACCTTTTCCAGCTAATGATTCTGATTACCAACTCTTTTTTCATCGTTCGTTTTTGAGACGGAGTCACACTCTGTTGCCCAGGCTCTGGAGTGCAGTGGTGTGATCTCAGGTCATTGTAACCCCCACCTTCTGGGTTCAAGCAATTGTGCCTCAGCCTCCATAGTAACTAGGATTACAGGCGCACATCACCATGCCCAGCTAATTTTTGTGCGTGTGTGTGTATGTGTGTATGTATGTATGAATATATATATATATATAGATAGATAGATAGATATATGTATATATCTATTTTGTGCGTGTGTGTGTATGTGTATATATGTATGTATATATATATATAGATAGATAGATAGTACTTTAGGTTCTGGTGTACATGTGAAGATCATGCAGGATTGTTGCATAGGTACATACATGGCAAGGTGGTTTGCTGCCTCCATCCCCGACGCCTATATCTGGCATTTCTCCCCATTCAATCCCTTCCCAACCTCCCTACCCCTCACTGTCCCTCCCCTAGCCTCCCACCAACAGACCCCAGTGTGTGATGCTCCCCTCCTTGTGTCCGTGTGTTCTCATTGTTCAACACCCACTTATGAGTGAGAACATGCGGTGTTTGATTTTCTGTTCTTGTGTCAGTTTGCTGAGAATGATGGTTTCCAGATTCATCCATGTCCCTACAAAGGACACAAACTCATTGTTTTTTTATGGCTTCATAGTATTCCATGGTGTATATGTGCCACATTTTCCCTGTCCAGTCTATCATCAATGGGCATTTGGGTTGGTTCCAGGTCTTCGCTATTGTAAACAGTGCCACAATTTTGTATTTTTAGTAGAGATGGTGTTTCACCGTGTTGGCCAGGCTTGTCTTGAACTCCTGACCTCAAGTGATCTGCCCACCTAGGCCTCCCAAAGCGGTAGGACTACAGGCATGAGCCACTGTTCCCTGGCCTCATTACCAGTTTTTCTGATCATCTCTCACTCTCAAAAGTAAAGAGAATGGATCCTCCTCTGGCTTCACATAGTGGAGCCTGTAGCATTTTTGACACTAAGTTTAGTGATGCAGACCATTTAGCTCATTGATAAGATTTTTTTTCCTTCCTCTTGCACAAATGAGCTGGATCTACATAACTTTCCATATCTGTTGTCATTCTGAACTCTACTAATAATAGCATGTCATCTCTGACTCTCTGGGTTTACTGCTGAATTCATCTCATCATAGAAACCCTTTCTTTGGATGGTTTCTTTCTTAAAGTCACCAAAATCTTATCTACTTTATCTTTTTCCCTCTGAATTGTTGAACCTCAATTATGGATAAAACATAGTTTAAGTATATCCTCAACTGGGGAATGTTCCTCATGTCAATTGTGAATCAAAAATTTCAAACTGATATTCATAGAGAGATATGTCAAGTGATAAGCCAGATGCAACTAAATGTCGATTCTTGCCAAGCAAGGACTCTGATACACAAACATGTTAATAATTTTACAGTGAAATCCTGGGCCTGTCTTATACTGGCTCAAGAAATTGTAAAATTTTCAAAAAATTTTGCAAGCCAGTTGTTAAACCATTGATAGCTTAAAATCAACCACAGTGGGAGTGGGAGTATGTGTGCTACGGAAAGCAGCAAACACTACAAACCCTTTATGCACCCCATCTCACCCCAGGAGAACTAGTTAAACATTTTCCGGCACAGCACTGTTTCTTCATCTTATTTGGTTGAGTGCTAACACTTGTAGGTGGTGGCAAGTCACTCAAAGCTTTTAGTAAAGTGAGATGTCGAAATAGGACAAATCAGGAAGGACTCATACTTTCTCAAATACAGGTGAGCAAGTTCTGAGGAGCTGGGGTTCTCTCTTAGCAAGTCTAGTCTGTCTTCTGATTCTCACCATTACAGGGTAAGAATGTAGGTGAATGTTTTCTGGTTCATTTAACATGTCAGTTGGCAAAAAAATTCTGAAACTAAGGATAACACTTAATTTTTGTGGCTATGACTTTAGTTGCTAAACCTTTAAATGCTTGTCTTCTATATGAAAATCAACAGTTGATGTTAAAGAAATTAAGAGCACAAGATGTCTTATTTCAGTTTGAATGTATATTAGGTTTAGAACAGGGCTCCTTAGCCCTGACTGCATATGAAAATCACCTGGGGAGCTTTGAGAGCATTTGATTATTGGGAGCCCCTCCCTAGATCAATTTAGATTCTAGAGGTGAGTCATGATGACTTTTTAATAAAAAGTCCTCCAGGTGATTCCAATGCACACCCCAAGATTGGAAACCACTGTGAAGGGTTTGAGACTTTGGATTCCTCCCACCTGATTGAAGGCAGTATATAATTACAAAGGCTGAGCTTGGGAAGGGTGGAGATTTCCGTGGAGAAAGGAGATAAACACAGAACTGTAAGTCATTGGAATTTGATTTTGTTGTACTTGTGTAATTTTAAGAATATATTATTTATTGCCAGCATACTTTGAAGTTGTAGAAACAGCATTCATGTAAAAACACTGGGAGAAACTAGAAATTTTAGGGAATCACTCGTGAAGCAAATTTACTTGTTGACTGCAGAAATACATTCCAAGTGAGGAAGGGGCAGAATTTCTCTTGTGGTATGTCCTGGATATTTCTCCATTTCTGTCTGTAATAGTCCTTTATTTAGAAAGATTGTTACACAGAGATGAAAAAGTCATGTCTAGATTTGTGTTTTCCTTGTTGCAAAGTTTTGTCACTTCTGTAATTGTGTTAAAAAACACCTATATACTTGTTATCAAGACGTGTATTAAGGCAGCCTGTGATTAAGTGTGGGGATGGCTATTTTTAACCCCAAATATGTTTAATTTGTTTTAAAATCATAAACTTTAAGGTAAGTGTGGGATATCCAAAGAAGTTTTGATATTTTCCATGATATACTAGCCCCGTTTTAACAACAAATATAAAACTCTTTAAAAAATATTTTTGGTGCACCAGTTTTATTGGTGCCTATTAGCGATTGAGTAACTCGGCATGTATTAGTTTATGTTGCCTTGCATAAGGGAATGCCTGAGATTGGGTAGTTTATAAAGAAAAGCATTTATTTGGCTCACAGTTCTGCAGGCTGTATAAGCATGGCACTAGCATAACTTCTGGTGAGACCTCAGGAAGTTTCTACTCATAGTGGAAGGCAAAGGGGGAGCAGGCGTGTCGCATGGTGAGAGAGGGAGCAAAGGTTGGGGAGATGCCAGGCTCCTCAGACAACCAGCCCTCCCATGAACTCATTACCATGGGGAGGGCACCCAGTCACTCATGAAGGATCCACCCCCATGAATAAAACCCCTCCCACGAGGTCCCACCTTCAACACTAGGGATTATATTTTCATATGACATTTGGAGGGAACAAACATACCAACAGTATCACAGCACTAGATTCAAAATGATGTTTCTGATTTTGGCTGACTTCTTTCCTCAGAGATTTACTAACCATGAATTTCCAACTTTCATTATGATGCCACACTGAATGAGATTGCAGTGTGAGGCTGATAGATTATCACCTAAAGAAGATAGATTTTGAAAAGACTGAAAAGTCAGAAAAATATTAGAAATCTGGTCCACATGATAAATGCTGAAATAAGAGATAGTTTTTCCAGTTAATCATAATTATTTGAAAAGCCATGGAAAGTTTTAATTTAATTTCTTTATAAAAACTTTCTACTTTTAAAATCCTAATTGCTTAATATTTATTTATATACGATCTTAGCAATACAAGTTTTAAGAGTATGTTGAACTTTTATTTGATGAGCTTTCTCTAGAATTGACCTTTGTTTCCATTTTATCCTTGAATATGGGAGAAAAAAAACACTTAATTGGCAAAATAGAAGATTTTCACAATAATTATAAAAGCAAATGTAACTGCAATTATCGCATTCATTTTATTCATACTAAAGGGGTTAAAGCAATTTAATTTTATGGTTTCTAAGATTAAGTGGGTTTCTTAATAGAAATTGGAATGTGACATTAAAATTCAGTGTCACTGAAAAGGTTCAAGAATATGTCATACAGAATATGATTTCCAAACTTCCTCATAAAGAATATCAATACACGTAAGTGATATGTATTGAAAATGATGTGGGCAACAGTTTTAATACTTGCAGGTTTCTTTTGGTCTCTGTTTCTTAAATCACCTTGAATTTGAATAATTATGACTCTTATAAAGTTATTTAGTAAGGCTGAAAGGCCAATTATGTGTCTAAGGAGAAAAATACATCTCAGTCTGAGTAATGACTAAGAAGACTTGAAAGTGTTGTTAGAAGTTTTGGCTCCGTTTACAAGAAAGCAAGGAAACATGTTTGAATGTTTGAACTATCTGAGTGTATGTCTCAGCATTTTTTTGCATTAAAATAACAATTTTAATATTACAACATATTTGAAAGACCACTTATCCTGCCTCTCACTGCTTCAGAGAAAGAGAAAATTAAAAAGTCATTTACTACTACCGGTTAGGTCCTTTGTGCTCCATGTGTAACAGAACAATTTCAATTAAGATGTTCAAATAAATTTTTAATGTAACACAGCAATAGGAATGTATCTTTCAGCACCATTCAAATGTCATATTTTAGGCAACAGTTTGGAGTCTTTCCCATGGAAAAATCAGAGTTCTTGGAAAGGAAACTATTGTGCTCTTGTTCAATTTTATTTAATGACAGCATGATTTGGAGAGGCAAGAGGGCCTCTTTATTATACTTTAAGTTCTGGGGTACATGTGTAGATCGTGCAGGATTGTTACATAGGTGTACACATGCCATGGTGGTTTGCTGCATCCATCCCCCTGTCATCGACATTAGGTATTTCTCCTAATGTTAGCCCTCACCAATCCCCCAACCCCCTGCTATCCCTCCCCTAGCTCTCCCAACCCCCAACAGGCCCCAGTGTGTGATGTTTCCCTCCTTATGTCCATGTGTTCTCATTGTTCAATACCCACTTATGAGTGAGAACATGTGGTGTTTGTTTTTTTTTTTTCTTGTGTCAGTTTGCTGAGAATGATAGTTTCCAGCTTCATTCACGTCCCTGCAAAGGACATAACCACATCCTTTTTATGGCTGCATAGTATTCCATAGTGTATATGTGCCACATTTCTACAGTCTATTATTGATGGGCATTTGGGTTTTAAAAAACAGCTTAAAAAATTAGTGCATATCTGTATAAATGGAATCTTGCTCTTTTGCCAGGATGGAGTGCAGTGGCACGATCTCAGCTCACTGCAACCTCTGTCTCCTGGATTCAAATGATTTTCCTGCCTCAGTCTACCAAGTAGCTGCGACTACAGGTGTGTGCCATTACACCTAGCTAATTTTTGTACTTTTAGTAGAGACAGGGTTTCACCATGTTGGACAGGATATTCTCCATCTCATGACCTCATGATCTGCCCGCCTCAGTCTCCCAAAAAGCTAGGATTACAGATGTTAGCCAATATGCCCAGGCTGTTTTTTGTTTGTTTTGTTTTTTTAATTTTGTATTTCCATAGGATTTGGGGGAATAGGTGTTATTTGGTTATATGAGTAAGTTCTTTAGTGATTTGTGAGATTTTGGTATACCCATCACCTGAGCAGTATACACAGCACCCAATTGGTAGTCTTTTATCCCTCACTGCCCTCCCACCCTTTCTTCTGGGTCCCAAAGTCCATTGTATCATTCTTATGCCTTTGCAGCCTCACAGCTTAGCTCCACTTATGAATAAGAACATATGATGTTTGGTTTTCCATTCCTGAATTACTTCACTTAGAATAATAGTCTCCAGTTCCATCAAGATTACTGCAAATGCCATTAATTTGTTATTTTTTTATGAATAAGTACTATTCCATCTTATATATATACCCCAATTTCTGTATCTACTTGTTGACTGATGGGCAATTGGGCTGATTCCATATTTTTCCAATTGTGAGTTGTGCTGTGATAAACATGGGTGTGCAAGTATCTTGTATAATGGCTTCTTTTCCTCTGGTAGTGGGATGGTAGTTCTGTTTTGAGTTCTTTAAGGAATCTCCACACTGTTTTTCATAGTGGCTATACTAGTTTGCATTCTCACCAGCATTGTAGAAATGTTCCCTTTTCACCCTATCCATGCCGACATCTATTATTTTTTATTTTTTGATTATGGCTATTCTTACAGGAGTAAGGTGGCATTGCATTGTGATTTTGATTTGCATTTTCCTGATCATTAGTGATGCTGAACATTTTCTCATATGCTTGTTGGCCATTTGTACATCTTCTTTTGAGAATTGTCGATTCATGTTCTTAGCCCACTTTTTGATGGGATCATTTGTTTTTTTCTTGCTAATTTGTTTGAGTTCATTGTAGATTCTGGATATTAGTACTTTGCCAGATGAATAGATTGTGAAGATTTTCTCCCATTCCCTGAGTTGTCTGTTTACTCTGCTGACTGTTCCCTTTGCTGTGCAGAAGGTGTTTAGTTTAATTAAGTCCCATCCATGTATCTTTGTTTTTGTTGCATTTATTTTTGGGTTGTTTGTCATGACGTCTTTGCCTCAGCCAATGTCTAGAAAGGTTTTCCCAATGCTATATTCTAGAAGTTTTATAGTTCAGGTCTTAAAGTCCTTGATCCATCTTGAGTTGATTTTTGAATAAGATGAGAGATGAGGATCCAGTTTCATTCGTTCATTGTAGCATGTTTGGCAGTATCCAAGTCCTCTAACCATCAGATGCCAGTAATCCTCCTTTCACCTCAGTTGTGACAATGAAAAATATCTCCAGGGTTTGTCAAATGTCTCTGGGAACAAAATCATTTCTTCCCCCATCACTGAGAACCACTGCTGTAGATTCTACTGCTTTGTGACATAATCATACATTTTCCAGAATGGACATTAGGAAGTATATAGAATAAGCCCCATGCCATTGATAATCCTTATGTGCAGTACCAAAGGAAGTACTTGAAAGAGAAAGCTAATTTTTTGCTTGTTAATCTGTGTTTATTGCTTATTAAGGGCAAGATATACTTGTAAGCATAATGTCTCCGAGGAAAGAAGAGCATTGAACTTATACAGGGTTTAGGAAAGCATGGAGTCCCAGAATGGCAAATTTTGGAGTGAGTTGCATTGATATAATAGATTAGGACTGTTCCCTTTGCTGCACAGAAGCCTTTTAGTTTAATTAAGTCCCACCCATGTATCTTTGTTGCGTTTGCTAACTGGTTCAAGTAGTTACTTACTGCTACAGCCAAAGAGCAATCAGTCATTTCCAAGTAGGCTAGGAATCTTTTGCTTTTAATAGTATTATGCCCTAAAATTTACAAAGAAACTTTAAAGGACAGAACAAATATTCCACTTTAATCTTCAGAATCTAAAGACAGTACACATGCAGAATGATTACACAATACCTCCCAAAGTTGATCATTTATTTTAAATGAATGTAATAGTTTTTACATTGATGGTATTATTAAATTGTTCATTGGGTTACCCATTATATAAAGATATTTTAAAATTACCATTTATAAAATAAACAAAGTTTGACCACTTTCACTGTCTAAATCATATGTGAAATTCAATCTTAATTCTAATCCATGTCAGAGTTATATGAGGCAAGGCAACTAAGTGAAATGAGTTTTCTTTTTTTCTTTGATGTTTACTATTTTATCTTATGACATACTTAGTCTATTAAAATAATCAAATGGAAAGAATGTTTCATGTTTCTCACTCCCCAGCTTATCTTTGTTGGGCAATATCACGTTTTTGTGATAAGGAATATTTCCATATTTTTAGGGAGAGGGCTGCTAATGGTGTGGATGGAAAACAGTGGTCTGTCAAACTCTCTCGAGTAAAAAAAGGCAGTTAGACATAATTCTTAGCACAGATTTTTCTCAGGCAAAAATGATCAAGGGCTCTTTTCTTAGACTAGCATTTATCACAATGTGATCCTTGTACCAGCAGCATCGACATCATCTGGGAACACGTTAGAAATGTAAATTCCCAGTCTGCCTTCCCGAAATCCACCCCCAACCCTAGAAACTTCATATCCAGATGATTCTGATGCATTCTGAAGTTTGCAGACTACTTTCTGATACTATACAGAAGTTTATGACATCTGTTGTTGCTTTTATCTCTTCATTTCTCTCTAGTTTATTAATCATTCAGACATTAGAAAATCAAATTAAATAATAGAAAGCACTTTCTTTCCTATAAATGTATTCTGTCTATACCGTGATACTTTGCTGCAAACAGATAATTCTCAATTATTTGGATGGTAATTTATTTGGGTGGTGAATTACAAATCTGGCAGGAACCAGTTTTTGCTAGCAATTATGGTAGTAGAATATCACAGTTAGTGAAAATTAGATCTGCTTGTTTATTGTTGCTACCTTCCGTCTACTTGCCACTATAAACTAGAGACACAGTCTAACCCAAGTTCCACATAATGTGGTCCCCTTGGTTTTATTTCCCATTATTCCCTAGCCTAGTTCATGTAGTGTTACTTATGAGGGGTGGAGATTTGGTTTAGATTAGTTCATAACAATACCATACTTAGTTTCAACTGCAGTCTTCATTCCTGTCCATAATTCCAGAAAGCCCTTTATCTCTCCTTGACCCACCTCATCAGATTTCTCCCCATCTTCTGTAGGAGCTCAGCATGTAGGTTCCCATTTCAGTGAGGAAGCCACATTTAAGAAGGGTAATTAGAGCAAAGGCCCAAGCATGAGGACTGGCCAACTCAGTAAGACAACATGGCTAGACAGTAACCTGGTGGTATGCATCAAAGATTAGGGCCTCCATCTGGCAGTTAGCTAGCTACAAAGAAATAAATATCCTACAGGACCTGCTGGCTGGGAAGGTTGGGCATGGTCAGAATGGACATGGGACAGGGAGGGACCTGACCCTACAGGCTGAAGACATTTGTGAGTCCAGATGAGAGGGACTGGGAAAGCCCTGTAAAGATGAGATCCAGGCCCACATTCTCCAAAACCTACTCCTAGATCAGTCCCACCTTCATTATTTTTCTCATCTGATCAAAGCATTTTACACCTCACAATTTGGGACCTAGTAACCTGCTCTGTTTTTGTTGAATGTCATTTTATTAGTCAGCTTTAGGCACTAAAACGTTTAATATCTGCATTTGTCAGCTGAGGCTGTCATACAACAAAATACCAGACTGGGTTGTTTAAACAACAGAAATTTATTTTCTCATAGACTTGGAGGCTGGGGAGTTCAAGATCAAGGTGCTGGCCAATTTGGTTCCCCAGTGAGGACTCTTTGTTTGTTTGTTTATGACCAGCCACCTTCTTGCTGTGTCCTCACATAGTGGAACACAGCAAGAAGGTGGAAGCAAGATATTTTGTGTTTCTTCTTATAAAGGTACTAATCCCTTTGTGAGAGCCCTACCTTTCACGACCTCATGTTAATCTATTTAACAAATGCCGACCTCCAAATACCATCACACAAGGTAGGTCTTCAACATATGAATTTTAGGGGGGCCACAATGCAGTTCATAGTAGTCACTCTGAAGAAATATCTAGCGTTTTTCTTACTGAGCTTTTGTAATACTAAGTGCAAAGTAGGCAGTCAGTTAAATTTGCTGGTTATTTGACATTTGCATCCTATGTGCAATTGATGGCCACTGTTTTTTTTTAATTGAATAAAATGTCTTTCTATAAGTTTGTACATATTGCCTCATAAGGTTTATTCTGTATTGATTAGGCATTTACTTGCCTTGCAATTCATGGTATTTAAGTTAGCCTTTGGAAGGGACAGTAGCACCTCTGAAAGCAGCTTTGTTAAAAAAGCTAGAGTTTGCAGCGCAGCTACCTTTAAGATCTGCCTGCAAATCTGAAATTAAAAGTAGGTCTGTTGAGGGTTGTTGATTTTTAATCTAAAATAATGCCTTCTGCCTGTGGCTTATTTACTCAGGGTCTATAGTGCCCAATTTTTTGTAAAGCATTCCACAGTTAAAACAAGTCAATTAAAGAACAACATTTTCTGAGATAACCCTAGGTACCAGATTAACCCCACTATACTGATAACTAGCTGAAATTACCTCTTCTGGAAAACTCCTTTCACTTAGGAGATAGGTGAGTAGACAGTTATGTTTTAAAACTTTTTT
>CM052664.1:46518481-46572165 GCA_028533165.1 Leontopithecus rosalia | reverse complement strand
TAGAAAGGAACAACCAGCACCAGCCATTCCAAAAACATACCAAATGCTAAAGAGCATCAACAAAAATGAAGAAACTCCATCAACTAACAGGGAAAACAGCCAGCTAGCACCAAAATGGCAGTATCAAATTCACACATAACAATATTAACCCTAAATGTAAATGGATTAAATGCTCCAATCAAAAGACACAGATTGGCAAATTGGATAAAAAGCCAAAACCCATCAGTGTGCTGTATCCAGGAAACCCATCTCACATGCAAGGATACACAAAGGCTCAAAATAAAGGGATGGAGGAACATTTACCAAGCAAATGGAGAGCAAAAAAAAGCAGGAGTTGCAATTCTCATCTCTGATAAAATAGACTTTAAAGCAACAAAGATCAAAAGAGACAAAGAAAGACATTACATAATGGTAAAACTTTTTAAAATTTATTTAATTTTATTTGCTTTTTTCTTTTTATTTTTTCCCATAAGTTTTTGGGGTGCAGGTGGTATTTGGTTACATCAGAAAGTTCTCATGTTATTTGTGAGATTTTGGTGCACCCATCACCCGAGCAGTATACACTGTACCATGTTTGTAGTCTTTTATCCCTCGCTGTCCTCCCACCCTTCCCCCTAAGTCCCCAAAGTCCATTATATCATTCTTATGCCTTCCATCTTCATAGCTTAGCTCCCACTTATCAGTGAGAATATACAGTTTGGTTTTCCATTTCTGAGTTACATCACTTAGGATAATAGTATCCAGTCTCATCTAGGTCACTGCAAATGCTGGTTATTTGTTCCTTTTTATGACTGTGTAGTATTTCATCATATATGCACATGTATTTCAGTGTGTGTGTGTGTGTGTGTGTCTGTCTGTCTGTCTGTCACAGTTGCTTTATCCACTCACTGATTGATGGGCGTTTGGGTTGGTTTTGCGATTTTGCAGTTGTGAATTGTGCTGCTATGAACATGTGTGTGAATAATGACATATTTTCCTCTGGATAGATATCCAGCAGTAGGATTGCTGGATCAAATGGTAGTTCTACCTGTAGTTCTTTGAGGAATCTCCACACTGTTTTCCATAGTGACTGTTCTAGTTTACATTCCCACTAGCAGTATAGAAATGTTCCATGTTCACTGCATCTATGTCAACATCTACTGTTTTTTGATTTTTTTGATTATGGCCATTCTCGCAGGAGTAAGGTGGGGTATCCCATTGTGGTTTTGATTTCCCTGATCATTAGTGATGTTAACCATTTTTTCATGTTTCTTAGCCATTTGTATATCTTTTTGTGAGAATTATCTATTTACATCCTTATCCTACTTTTGATGGGATTGTTTTTCTTACTGATTTGAGTTTCTGGATATTAGTCCTTTGTCGGATGTATAGATGGTGAAGATTTTCTCCCATTCTGTAGGTTTTCTGTTTACTCTGCAGACTATTCTTTTTTGCTGTTCAAAAGTGCTTCAGTTTAATTAGGTCCCAGCTATTTATCTTTGTTTTTATTGCATTTGCTTTTGGATTCTTAGTCATGAAATCCTTGCCTAAGCCAATGTCTAGAATGTTTTTCCAATGTTATCTTCTAGAATTTTTGTAGTCTCAGGTCTTAAGTCCTTGATCCATTTTGAATTGGTTTTGGAATAAGATGAGAGAGGAGGATCTAGTTTCATCCTCCTACATGTGGCCAGCCAATTATCCCAGGACCATTTGTGAAAAGGGTGTCCTTTCCCCATAGACCAATGGAATAATATAGAGACCCAGCAATAAATCCAAATACTTACTGCCAACTGATCTTTGACAAAGCAAACAAAAGACTTCTTAAGTTTTGTTTTTGTTTTGTAATCTACAAATTCAATGCAATCCCTATCAAAATACTACATTCTTCAGAGAATTAGAAAAAACAATTCTAAATTCATATGGAACCAAAAAAAGCCTGCATAGCCAAAGCAAGACTAAGCAAAAAGAACAAATCTGGAGGCATCCCACTACCTGATTTTAAACTATACTATAAGGCCATAGTCACCAAAACAGCATGGTATGGGTATAAAAATAGACACATAGACCAGTGGAACAGTATAGAGACCCAGCAATAAACCCAAATACTTACTGCCAACTGATCTTTGACAAAGCAAACAAAGCCTTAAGAAGTGTTGGATTCTCCCACAAACAGACCTTCAGCTTCTTCAGTGGGTGTGTGTGTGAGGGAGAGGAGGGTCTCCCTTTCCCACTTCCGCATTTGGGGCACTCACATTATTTGGGGTATTTTCTGGGTCCTGCAGGAGCAGTCCTTCAGAGGGTCTGTTGTTCCTCTCAGGACTGCTGGTTTGTTCCTGCTGTCAGACTGGAGCTGAAATTCACAGTGCAAGCCTCTGCATGCTGCTCTGTCTGGAGCTGCATCTAGTCCTGCCTCTCATCCACCACGATCCCTGAAAGAGTTATATTTGGACATATGGACCAAACCATACAATTTGGAAATTAAAAAAAAAAAAAGGTCTGCAAAGAGTCCTTCCTGTTTACTCAAAGGAGCATAAATATCTCTCTCTACTCGTTTCTGCACTTTAGGAAAAAAAAAACACAAATTCTCTTTTTGTGCTCCAGGGTGTACACTCAGCTCATCATATAATGGAGCTGTACTTTCCCTTTAAATATGAACTATGGATTTTTGGACAAAAGTCATAAAAATTCTAACAGATTAATACAGAATTGCGGATTTTTCCCAACGGGCCTTTTCTTGATTTATTTTTATCAGCATGAATAACTCCTGAGAATATGGTGAGCTGCTTCCTCACAGAGATACCACAGCCTGGAGTCTGGCAGCATTTCCACCATCTACCACCCACAGAGCTTGATTTTAAGTTGTTTTTCTCAATACAACAAGACCAGTGATTTCTAATAGCAGTCACATCCAAGTTGTACTGGAATTGTCAGCTACGTATTTAAGTGTTATATGTTATTTCCCTGCTGTTTTTCTTCTTTATTTTTTAAGCATTTTATTGTGAAATAAATTTAGATTTACAGAAGAGTTGCAAAGATAGGATAGGTGTACAACTTTACCCAGCTTCCTGTAATTTAAAAAATGTATCTTCCAATGGTTCACTTATTAAAATTAAAAAAAAATTATCACTGGTACCATACTATTGACCAAACTCTAGATTTTGTTATATTATTAGCTAAACTCTAGATTTCCAGTTTTTCCACTGATGTCTTTTAGCTTGTTCTAGGATCATAGGATGCCATGCTGCACAATGTCTCTTAGTCCATGACAGTTTCAGAATATTTTCTTGACATGTCTGTCTTGTTTTTCAATCTCTTTACGAAGGTACCCTTTGTTACACATGCAAGATATAACCATTAACTAAAATATTTATATTTAAACATAATTTCTACTATGATTTTTTATATTTAAAATAATCTTAAATATGTAAGCAAAATAAAAACAATTTACTAAATGTAAAAATGAAAACTACTAAGCTGGACCTCACCCTTGATATAGTTGCCTTTTAAGTAGCTTTCCTGCTTGTGGTATCACCATAGTCCAATCCAGTGAATTTATCTGAAACATTTTAAACATTCAGAGTAATCTTTCTAATGTATGCATTATCATGTGATAATAGTTTTGAAGGTTCAGAGGTCATTTGCATAAATTTCAGATTCCTTAGCATGGCATGAAAGTATTGTCTTCATGATCTGGCATCCACCTTTCTCTCCGGAAGCATCTCCAGCTGTTTCTGAGCTGATGTCAAGCCCTCTGTGGTAGGCAGCCTCTGTCAACACCACCTGAGTAAGCCTGGAAACAGACCTCCTCCAGTCAAGCCTGGAAATGACCGCAGTCCTGGCCCCTGGGGGGACTGCAGCTTTGTGAGAGATCCTGAGCTGGAGAACCAAACTGAGCCATGCCTAAATTCCTAACTCATAGGATTGGCAAGTTAAGTGTTTGTTGTTTTGGGGGGAAATTTTTAATTAATAACAAATATATGTTGAAACCAGCTGGACTACCTACCTAGAACATCCCACATTGGCCATATTTTCCCATACCTTAGTGTCCAGGTAGTTAGTCAGACAGTTATTTTGTGATTCAATTGATATTCCTAATCCCCTACCAAATACCAGGCTCTGTGCTAGGTGGTGGAATCAAGTACTCTAAAATATGGTTAAAGGAATCCATAATTAGGTAGAAAACACAGCGATATTAGTTACTGGTAATAATGTAAACAATGCTGCAGTTGAGGAATAAGTATATTTTATGAATTTAGAGAAAATGATTACATTATTTTCTAGATCAAAGATGTAGAAAGTGAAAAGTTATGAGGAAATTTTTGAGTTGGATTTTGAAGTTTCGTGGCATTTCATCACATAAGAAAGTCAGCAGAGGGAAGAATGTGAACAAAAGATTGAGCGTTGAGAGTACATGTTGTGTTTGGGGAGGGCAAATGTGCCAGTGGGTTTGGGGATGGAGGTATATTGGATGAGCACTGTTGTGGAAGAGTGAACTGTCCTCCATTCTCCACGTCATCTGTTATAATATACATCCCTCGAGACCCAGCTCAAATTCCATTGCTTTCTTGAGGTCATTTCTGACTGTTGCTAACCACGAGGATCTCTCCCATTCAATTACATACTGTCTCACATTGTTCTCCAAGTGCTGTCTTAGCAAACACTTCAAGATGGCAAATAATCTTCTGTATGCACATCTAGAACATTTCTGAGCACGTAATGTTAGAGAAATGCTTATTGATTAATTAAAGATGGCATTTCTCTTCTATGTTACTTAAAGTCTAATTAAAGTGATGAAGCTGAATATAAATACACAACAAGTAATTCCAAAGCAACACTGAGGTATATGCCTTATAATGATGCTCAGAAATAAAAATACAGGGGGACAATTAGTGAAATTTCTGGTATTTAGAAGCATCAACTTGATGTCAGTAGGCAAATGAAGAGTTGGAAGTGAGAAAAAGCACAAGAAAATGCACAGATGGGACTGGGCACTGGTAGTTGGGAGGCAATCTTGTTCCAGAGAGCAGCAGTAGGAGAGCAGTGATAGGGAGGCAAAGGTGAGTCCAAATGAGGAGATGTAAGCTCTCATTCATGATGAAGAGTCCAGTTTGGTAATGGCCTAAGTGGTCTGTCCCATATCTCAGAGAGGGAATGTCTATAGAATGGCAGTTAAAAGTTCTTTTTCCCAAACAAAAGTACATATTCTGGAGGAAACATGTCAATGGAAACTGCCTATGAATTATCCTATTAATATAGCAGTATTAGACCCTGAATGTCCCACAGAATAGTTTAGGGAAGTACAAGGGGTATTCTGCCTCGATTCACAAATGAATCGAATCAGTTACCATGCGGCATCCATGTTTGGATCTCTGTTTCTCTTTCCAGTGTCATGTACTCTTTTCCTAGAATAGGACCATCACTCATTCCTGCTGTCCCTACCATATCTGCTGTTAATCACCCCTGCCATCAAGCATCAAGGAGGTTTGTGCTGAGCAGGCTGTCCCCACTGCCTCTGAGGGATGGAGCTCAAGCTACTCAAGATTCATAGTACTCTACTGGGAATCCAAGGAATCTCTGGCCATCTTTGTTATTACAGTTGCTATAGTCATGTGTCCTAGATCACAGATGTGTGCAGCCCTGATTGTAGATTAAAGTAAAACAAGTTGTTTAAATTTTTACTTACAGGTCCACACCCTATTCACATGCCTCCCAGGGCTCAGTCATGAGTCCAGTCATGGGTAACTGTAACACAGGAGGGAGCTGGACATGAAGATGAAAATTAGTAGGAAACATCACACTCTGTTCAGACTTTTCTCCTCCTCACCTCTAAAGCTACATTAGCCTCCTATTAAGTGTGTTGTGCCTGATCCTTTCTTTACTTAGACAGTCCTCATGTATATAAACTTCTGGTGTGTTGACCACATATTCTGGGGCATCTCTGGACTCCTCCTCATTGAGGATATAGCTTGGGATTAAGCCAGGATCTCAGCTATAGATTGTTTGTGTCTGAACAAAGACTGCCACACTAAGAAAGAGTTCTGTAGTCCAGATAGGAATAGGGCCACAGAAAGCAAGAGGAAAACTCATTGCATTCTGGATGGAGTCTAAGTCATGGGTCAATTGCCTATTCCAGACATGATTTTACCCACTTTTGACATGTGCTTGTATAGATGGAACCATTTGAAGGTTAAAGGGTAAGCAAGGGACTGAAAGTGTTAAAATATAGATTTTTTTTTTTTTAGCAACAATCAGAGCTATCCAGTGTGTTTAGACTAGAGGTAGCAGGAAGATCAAGAAGGAAATTATTAAAATAATGCAGGTATGGAGTGATGAGCATGTTTCCTGATCTTCTTGCTGGTCAGGAAACTCAGAGTTAAGTTTTGTACTGACTTGTAATAGCTGTCATTTATCCAGTTTTAGAATACTATTACCTTTCATTTTCTTTTTTTTTTTTTTTTTTGAGATGGAGTTTCGCTCTTGTTACCAAGGCTGGAGTGCAATGGCACGATCTCGGCTCACCGCAACCTCCGCCTCCTGGGTTCAGGCACTTCTCTTGCCTCAGCCTCCTGAGTAGCTGGGATTACAGGCACGCGCCACCATGCCCAGCTAATTTTTTGTATTTTTAGTAGAGACGGGGTTTCACCATGTTGACCAGGATGGTCTTGATCTCTTGACCTCGTGATCCACCTGCCTCGGCCTCCCAAAGTGCTGGGATTACAGGCTTGAGCCACCACACCCGGCCTACCTTTCATTTTCATTTCTCCAATCATATACTTGCTTCCTTTGTCTTATTGGTCTTTGGGTTTTATTTTACTTGGTTTCCCTTATAGCCACATCTTACATTTTAGAAGTAGATTATAAATATAAAAATGCATGAATAAAATAGGCCTATTGGTGGTAATGGGAAGACTGAAGATAAATAATGTTTGTTTGATGTGACCTGTTATAAATAGCTGAGGATTCTATAAAATACTGCGTTAAGAGGTATCACCTAATCAGTGAATGGTAATGGTGTGTGGCTGGGAGATATAGAACAAAGTTATGATGACATAGTAACTTTTAAACCTCAAAATGACAAGCTGGGGGCTGTGGTTCAGCAATTGTTTAAGAATGTGCTGTTTCCATACCTACTTTAAAAATCAGTGATCAAAATAGATAATAGCTTGAGTAATACAAAACTTACTAAGAGTCTGCTCCCTTACAAGGCAGGACAGATGGGGGTAGAAGAAGCATGATGTGATCAGAGTGCCCAGGTAATTCACACTAAGTGGATGTGCTTGTCAGGACTGTGGAACAGTAACTCCTTGGGGGACACAGTGATCTGCAAAGTGTTAGAACTTATTCATTAGTGAGAATTCTTGCACTATTGAAACTTAAAAAGAAAACAGAACGTAATGAAAAATTTGCAGACAGAGAAAGGAATAGTTACAAAATCTTGGCGTAAGTAGCACGAGGGATTCCAAACCCAAATGCCTGTAGAGTCCAGGCAGAACATGTAAATAAGTGAAGTGGGCAAGATGTAACACAAAAGGAGTGGTAGGGACCATTCCAAACTGAAGAGCACTTGATCCTCAAAGAGGGCAGCTTTTGATCAACTCCAGCTCATCATTACATATGGAAACATGAGCTCCTTTCCCCTTCCTATACTGACAGTTCAAGAGAAGCCGGGAAATCAGACCTCTACTAAAGCAGAATTTTCTAAATGTTGGGTTAATTTTGTAATACAACATATACACCAAAACAAAACACTTCTGTGACTGCATTAAACCTGTAGCCATTGGTTTTGTGTTTCTGGGAGATAATTATTTGAGTCTTATCTCTTTAGGGATAAAGAACATATAATGTTACTTATACAAAAGAGGCTGGCTGGGAAAACTGATGGGGAAAGATAGCATTTTCCTAAGGGAATGGGATAAGGCAGAGCCAGATATGGGAGTGAGATCCCTTCTCTGATGAGTGGATTCAGGAGGGTGGTGTAGGGACTCTCTTCTGAATTAGACCTTGTTACCCTATGTGAGTCCAGCACCTCTAACAAAAATATTTTAGCAGAGACCACTCCTCAGTCTAGGTAGAGATGATGATATGATTGGGGATGTGAGCAGAGTGTTTGAATTTACTAAAAAGACAAAAATAAGCCTTTTGGTACAAGGTCCTCCCCCAAAATATGGCTGCCACAGCTTTATTATGTGATAACTGGTCCCAAGGTGGGTGGAGAAAATGTTCATTCAAATGTAAGTCATTTAATAAGTGAGAAAAAAGGCAACTGATAAAATCTCCCAAACTTCCAAACGTTTAAATTATGGGATGCAAAGTCAGATTTGGAGATGAAATTAATTTTTATGGTTGTTATAACAATAAAAATATTTCTTATGTGGTCACTATGTACTAGAAAGTATAGTGAATTTTCTACATGCATTATCTTGATAATTCCTCATAGGACCCCAGAAGCAGGTGTTTCTATTATTCCCATGTGATATTGCAGGGTACTCAGCCTCTCACAGGTGAAGTGTCTTGCCCAAGATCACACAGCTGGTAAGTGGTGTTATCACATAGGATACCAGGGTGTGTGCCCCACCCTTCTCCATCAATTTAATCATGACACAATTCAAAGTTTCTCAAAGTGAGAGTTTTTGTGAAAACCAAATGTGAATGATACACATAACAATATTTTATATGTAAGACAGTTTCTGGTTCCACACGCAAGAGAAGCTATTAGGTAATTTCACATTGGATGGCTATAACTATTATTTTTTGCAATTACTCCTCATATGAAATTCTGCCTATTAATTGGTTTCCACGTGTCCATTCAAAAGAAAAGATTCCTTGCCATATGCATTTGGTCTAGTCACTGTTTACATCTTTATATGACCACTTTAACCTCATTTTATGGTCTCCCTCTGGGACCAGCTGGGGGTGAAGATGGGAAGAGATGCAGCCCACATGAGGTGTCTGTTCACTGAATGATGATTTCACCACTGCTATGAGACCGGTGCTGGTGAACTTTCCTTACAAACAGTGAACATTTTTTCCTGCTGGCTTTTAAAGTAAGAAAAATAATGACCCACTACTGAGAGTATATCTAGAAACACTCAACCATGGGAAGAACTATCACAGAATATGAAAACTTTGTCCTAACACAATTTCATCTGAAATTTTATATACTCTGAGTCTCTAGGGGAGAAAAAGAAAAGAAATAAAAACAAATGAGAGAACAGGAATGGATATGAGGAGGAATCCAGCTAAGTGGAAAGTTGTCACACAGAAACACAGAACGGTTTCTACCAGTCAAAAGAAAAGCCTGCCGTAGGACCAGGAATCATGGGGCTAGACCTGAAGACAAGCACCACATATCATGAAAAGCTGCATCAAGTTGAGAGAGAGAGAAATGGAACATACATTCTTTTCCCTTCCTAAATGGCTTCATAACTACATTAGGCAGGCAAAGAAAATGCTCCTTAATATTTGTCAGTTTAGTAATAGCAGGTCACTGAAAGAAACAACTCCTTCCTCTTCATCTTCTTATGGCTTTATTAAGGAAAAAAAATACCAGGGAAAGAAAAAAAAAAGCCTGTTGCAGCAAAGAGCTATTTCTTTTGAGTCAGATTTTGTGCTAGATTATTAAGTACTCTAGAAATTACCTTAAAGGTTTTTACCTAGTTGATGAAAATAGTACATCAGACCCAGGTATGACTCATTCTTGGGTAGATCTCATAATTAATAAATTAATTCAGGAAAAATGCAAATTATTTAAATAGGGTGGGTATTATTTTGTTACTGCATTACTTCGTATCAATTAGCCACATCTTTATGATAAAGGACACCATGAATGTAGAATGTAAAATGTTTGGAACTCAAATATGGTATTTGTTTTTCCAGTGCTGATTATACATTAGGTACAGTGGTAGGTGCTGTAATTCAGATCATGTCAGCTTTTTATAATCTCTCAGTGTCTCACCATTGAACTTATAATGAACTTCAAACTCTCATGACAATTCCCCAGTCCTGCATGACCTGGTGGCCTCTGCTTCTCTCCATCTTTACCTCTACCACATTCCCTCCTGCTTGCTCCTTGCCAACCACCCCAGCTCTCTTCCAGTGGCTCAAACATTCCAAGATTTGTGCCACTGGTCCTCTCTACCTGCTGATTCTTTTCCCAGAATACTAGCTTCCTGTCTTGTTTATGAGTGATTTCATCACATTCCTCATCAGCTTAATGTCACATCCCCAGAAAGACCTTCTCTGAGTCTTCTTTTTAAAATAGCCACTCGTCACCTACCCTGCCGTCACCTACCCTGATGCCACAGCATCTTTTTATTTTCTTCATAGAATGTATCATAGTCTGTTTTGTTTTATTTCCCTGTTTTCTTTCTCTGGGTATAGTATAGGCTCCATGAGGATGGGGCCTTGTTTTTCTTAATTTCTATTCTATCAAATCCTGGAGTGGCATCTGTACCCTAGACATACACTACTTATTTGCTAAATGATGGATAGATGAATAGATGTAGAGACACTAATAGTTAGAGAATCCCATGTTTATGTCAAGTATTGTGCTAAATATTATCTGTTAGTTTACATAGTTACTACTGTGAAATAAGTGTGATTTTCATCTCGCTAATGAGAAAAATGAGAACTTAGGTCTTGTAATGCTGTATAAGCCCTTAAGGAGCTCCCAGTCTGATTATATAATTAGACAACAAGCTCATTATGTAATAAATCCAGATTTTGTGTTTTTTTCCACAACAGCATGTAGAAATCTCATACAGCACGCTTAAATTAAGTGGTTAGATTTAGCTCTGCTCTTCACGCCTCCAGTGAATTATGCATGCCTTTGTGGATTTGAATACATCTTTATGAAATAAACATATTTTGGAGAGCAGACACTGTCTCTCTCATTTCCATAAAAGTGAAATGCCCATTATATCAACATTTGTGATCCCTTGATTATAATTCTTTACATTCATATAGCTCTTTTGCAAACAATTTTAAGACACATGAGCTTCTTCCATTTCTTTTCACATCTCTGTCAAAGAAGGGCAGGCAGGAGAAATGTTATTTGTCCTCATCTTCTTGCCACAGATGATGCTGTTAGATTTCTGTGACATTAAGTGGCTTTCCCAAGGTCGCACAGCTGGTAAGTGATAAAGCTTCTTGGCTCTGGCCTCTGTCTTCAGAGCATAATTCTGTTGTCCTCAAATCAGTGAAGTATCCGTCTCCCTGCTGCTTCTACCCATCCTCCCCACCCCAATCATCCTTTTCTATTCTTTTCTATTTCCTGAAAGTCTGCACAACGACATACTGAGAGCTTTAAATGGAGGTGAGAATGAAGTTCTTGGTAGTGAAAATTAATGAGCAGACAGATTTCTCTGCCTGCCTCCCATCTCTCAGTTCTTCCTTTTCCCCAAAGAAATTCAGAGAGTATCTCCAAGATATCTTACTACAGAGATATACTCCATGACTATATTTTAATAACTGGAAGTGAGGAGATAAATATTCTTTTTCTGATCACTTGACCAGATACACTAATGAAGCATGTCCCAAAATGTCTCTCAAATTGTTCCCTTCCCTTCCATTCTCACTAGTATCTCTCTAGTTTCAGTCATCATCTCTATTTTTTCTGATACTCTTCTAACTTGCCTTTTTTCCTCCAGCCTAGCCACCATCCATTCTACTCTCTATGCTGCAAATAGAGCTTCCATTCTAGTGCATAGATCTCATCACGCTGCTCTTTTCCTCTTAATCATCAGTGTCTCTCCATTGCTGATAGCCTACATTTAAACTCTTTGATACATCACACAAAGCCATTGACAACTGACTTCCTTGCTGCTCCAGCCTCCCCTCCTGCTATATACTGTACTATCATCTTAGAAGACTTCTGATTAGCGACTGCCTACTGTGCAATCTCATACTCTGTGCCTTTGCATGGTATTCCTGCTTCTTTGAGTACCTTCTCCCTGCTTCTGTAAAGTTCAGCTCAGAAATTACTTCGATCTTGAAGCTCTCCTGGATTCTTCTCTATTATACTTCTCCCTAAAGAAATGTTCTTCCAGCCTTTCTCCCATAGCAGTTTGTTTAGACAACTATTAGGGCTCAGTGATTATATTTTCTGGTTTTAATATCTTGAAAACATGGTTTGACCACAGAATAATGTAGTTTAAATAATAACAATAGCTACTTTTTTTGCATCCTCTTCAGTATCTTTACTTACGTCTCATTGAGAGGAGGGACACTACCTTATTCTTTGTGACCCAGTATAGCACCTGGCATGTAAGAGTAAGTTATCGATGCTCATTGGATTCCAGGCATTCTTGTATATGCTTTAAATATACTCTCATTTTTACTGCAATCTTCTGAGATAGCTGTGATGCTACCATTTTGCAGATAAGAAAACTATTTTTTTTTTTTTTTGGAGATGGAGTCTTGCTCTGATGCCAGGCTGGAGTGCAGTGGCACAATCTCCACTCACTGCAACCTCCGCCTACCAGGTTCAAGTGATTCCCCTGCCTCAGCCTCCTGAGTAGCTGGGACTACAGGTGCATGCCACCATGCCCAGCTAATTTTTTGTATTTTAGTAGAGACGGGGTTTCGTCATGTTGGCCAGGATGGTCTCAATCTCCTGACCTCATGATTGACCCACCTCAGCCTCCCAAAGTGCTGGGATTACAGGAGCGAGCTACTGTGCCCAGCCAAGAAAACTGATATTTAAAGGATTTTTGTTTCACAGAGGTAGTATTTTAACTGATGTAAGTCTGACTCCTAAAGTGTTTTCTTTGCTATTATAGGAAAGATTACCTTATATAAATTGAACAAATATTATTCCCTATTTAATATGTAAAAAAATATTACCCACCTTGCATCCTGTGAAAGCTATTAAAGTAGGTAGAAATTAATTTAGTGCTTAAATAATATGATTGAGCATGAAAGCCAAGAAAAACAGATTAAAGGAGATTTTTTTTTGAGGGAGTGGAATTAATAGAGACTACATGGAACATATGAGCAGAGAGCCATTTGGGGAAACAAGCTAAGTCCATGATTTACTGAGATTGTTTTCCATCACCTCTGTGAACACTTACCTCAACAAGACACACTGCTTGACAAAGACATAAAGTACTTTACATGTACTTTAACATGTAACGCTTCAGAGTCCTAATCTTAAGGACAAGACTGGCAGAGATGGCTGAATTCTCAGGTCTCCTGATCTGCTGTTTATAGTTTTATTCATTCTGTATAATTTGCAAAGCATGCAATATTCAGCAGCAAATTTGACAAATTATGTGCAAAATTACAACATTTACCATTGACCATCTGTAGGCATCTTATTTGGCAATAGGTAGCACAAAGAAAGGCTGGGCGCAGTGGCTCATGCCTGTCATCTCAGGACTTTGGGAGGCAGAGGTGGGTGGATCATCTGAGGTCACGACCAGTTCATGACCAGTCTGGCCAATGTGGTGAAACCCCGTCTCTACTACAAATGCAAAAATTAGCCAGGTGTGGTGGTAGGCACCTGTAATCCTAGCTACCTAGGAGCCTGAGGTAGGAGAATTGCTTGAACCCAGGAGATGGAGGTTGCAGTGAGCCGAGATCACGCCACTGCATTCCAGCCTGAGAAATAGAGTAAAACTCCCTATCAAAAAAAAAAAAAAAAGACATAAGAAAAATCAGGTGAGACTTTGGATGAAAGGTAATACAAACCCCTAATACATTATCTTACTATGATATTATTGTGAGATACTTCTAGATTGGCTTGAGGTTTTTCAAATTTTTCAATACTTTCAAAAGAACAATGTATTTCCTTTTTGGCAAGAAGGACATTTCTGACCAAGGAAGCTTCAGTGACACACTTTTCCGGAGATGAGAGAATGGCACACACACATTCACCAGTCACTTAGAAAATTGAATGAGATACTGAGGCAAATACTGTGTTCTAAACTTGAGAATGGTCATAAAGGGAATGGGAAAGTCCCTATGTTTTTAAAGGAAGCAAATTAGTCGCAGGCAGCCTTGGACAAGTCGAAGAAACATCTGGATAGACCGATAATAGACTAACTTCCTGAAATGCAGTTTTAACTATGATGACTTCAGACAGGAAGCTTAAGTTTCTAATTTGTAACATTGGAAAAATACATAAAATTACAAGGCAAAATATTAACCATGTACAAAATTATAATTTTCTAGTAAAAATATATTTTATAAAGTTATAGAGGTTTAATATTATTATTTTCAAGATCTAAAATCTATCAAACATTTTAGTCTATGTCTCACCTTCCTGGGGATCATTTCAAGAAAAATATATGTACTGCATCCATTAAATCCAAATGCTATGTAGTTTCTTCTTCTAACTACTGTATTCTAGCAGCAATTTTCACAACAATGACATTTCACTTCTCCAAACCGGAATGTTGACATGAAAAATGTTTTGACTAAGATGAAGTCAGAAGTACTAACAAGGAGAAAAATTAGTAACTACCAAATAAATCAACCATGTTTTTCCAACGATGTGGCTGTTAGCCTTTCTAAGAACTTAAGGCAGGGCTTTAAGAATACTCCTGTAAGTTATCAAATATCTGTGGAATGTTTTTCGATTTTTACGTACATGTGCATATGTCTACATATGAAAATAAATTATTCAGGGCAGCCTCTCAGGAGATAAGGAAAATCCCTTAGCACCACATTTTGTTCATCTTGTTTCCTTTATTGCCAATGAATGGCAGGGCCCTGTTAAGTTAAATGGCATTGCACTTAGTTTGGAAGTATTCTTCTTCTATGTTTAAATGAACACACGTTTTTAAAGAGCCTACACTTGAATCTTCTTTGGGCCTTCATGTTGCCCATTTCTATATACATGACATTGTAAAGCAGCATATTTTTCATGGTGAAATAATAAGAGTTACCCTTTATATCCTCATGTCATGCAGAGACTCATACGTCTTGGTTTTTTACCCCAAGTTGCATGTATAATTAGGAAAACCACAATTCTTTACTTAATAGCTGTTGGTGAAGAAGGGGACTTTTCCATGAACACAAAAAGAGTGCAGTGCAAGATCCATTTACTTATGACTGTGGATACAGGCTTTTCAGTCTAAGACAAAGTTCATTATTTTATCAGCCACATGTTTTTTTTAATATTCTAAAGAAAAAAAACTAAATCTTCCATTTTCAGCCAATGTAGCTGTTCTGCACTTGTTCTACATCCCCTCCCACTTGCACTCCATGTCTAGCTAAGTGGATTTCCCTCTTGCCCTTAGTGGTTCTGCTTTCAGTATATGTGCCTTTGCCTACATAGCTACCTTTCTGATTTATCTATTTCTCCAAGTCATTTTCATCTTTTTAGGACTGACCTTCTCAAATGCAGTCTCCAGCATGAAGATGTGCCTATCACCTCTGCAATAATTAACTGTGCTTTCCTTTGGGTAGCCCTTTATTATTTAGAACATTTAATTCAGAAAATACTTGGTGAGAGGCTGTCCTTTGAAAGGCACTGTCCTATGTTCTGTGGGATTTGGATAAGTAAGAAAACAACCTATCATTCAAAATTAGAAGAGGAAATAAGGTACATGTAATATAGCTATGATGCAATGCAGACTCTTATTTAATATCTGTATTCTGTTAATTGGAATTCAATGGTTTGAAGTTTACAACACACACACACACACACGCACGTAGTACCTATGGGGTCTACCTAACAGTGGGCCTAGAGGGATGAGGGAGGAATTTAATGGCATTGCATAGATTTCTGGCCATCCATAACTTTTTTTCCCAGTTGCTAAGTAATTTACAAGCAAAAACTATTCATCTTCTGGAGAAATTCACCTTGTATTTTCCATAGATCTACCATATGTAAAAAGCTATCTCTTCTCAAAGAGAAAGAGATAATAAGTCTGGTCTGCATAGAGCCTCTGCCTTTTCCATGCCCCTTCTACAAATGTGCTTGATCCCACACACATATGTATGCACACACACACACACTAGTGCTGTCTGAATCTCACAGCCCCAATGCTGTAATCATAGGAAGTATCCCACTTACTCCCCACTTGAGTTATTTTTCTGCTCTAACTCCAGAGATTAAGAACGAAGAGAAATTAGCTTGTTTCCCTCTGAATTCTGTATGTGCACACCATGTACAACTTCCTTCTCATTAAAAGGGAGCAGAGATGTAGACAGGCAGAGGGGGCTTCTGTTGGAATTCAGAATCTCTGCAAAGGTAATCTTTGAACTACAGAGTAGTTAATACCCTTAAAATGTACTGAATCTGTGACTCAGTGTTTTTCAGGATTGTACTTTCAAGTCCATTTTGAGTATTTGTAGACTAGTCAGAGGACTTTGCAACTACTGAAAACATTGTGGAAAATGTATTTCAAGTTCCAAGCAAGTAACCTGTACAGGAAGCACTGGAAATACCCTCTGTCTGGAGGAGCCTACATCCAGATGCAGCATGCGATATGTGTAATACACTTATAAGCTAAATGCAATAGAAATTAGACATCCAACTTCATTTTACAAAGATTTTCATAGTCAAAGGACTGCAGGTCAACACTGAATTTCATATTAAAATAGCCCCAAAAGTATTTGCAGAGGAAGTTCCTGAATTCTGACTGATTTTTAGATGGAACGAAGAAAAGAGCATTACAGTCCAACCATTACAGAGAATGCCAAATAACAGGGCTGGTAAAATAAAATTTAAAAAATGTAATAACACTTCTTCTGTATTTAACTTTATTTTTCGGTTTGTCCATCTCTGAAGTAAGGACAGTAATAATACTTACCTGATAGGGTTGTCAGGAGAATTAAGTGAGTTATGTACACAAACCACTTATAGAGACAGGCACATAGTAAGTATGTTGGTGTTCATGACTGTGAGCACTGTTCGATAGTTCACAGACTCCTATTGACAAACACATGGTAGAGGGGACTGCTTTGGGCACCAGATGGCAATCTCAAGCTACTCCCTCAAAAGTGCATTCAGCTCCTGTGTGTAAACAAGTAATTTTTAATCCCTTCATTGCCTTATTTTTTTTTTTCAAGAAAAGAAAGGACACCGCTTAAGTTTACCCCTCTTGACTGCTAATAAGTAAGGGTTTCTTTTTGCTGGGGAGAAAATTGAGGTGGGGTTTGGGGATGTGAAGAAAATGTTCTAAAACCAGGTTGTGATGGTATTTGTACAACTCTGGTAATACGCTAAAACCATGAAACTGATACTTTTAAGTGGGTGAGTTGTGTGGTATATGAGTTATATGTCAAGAAAGCTCAGAAAGTATATGACGTTCTTAAAAGTTCTTTTTAGGCATTAAGAGAATTTTATCCATTTACAAAGGCAAAACAGGACAACATTGCCAGTGGCTTTTCAAAATAATTTTTCATTATTTGTGAAAAGATTAATGCAAACTATAATGTATGTGCATACTAACATCCTGTACTGGTTTTCTGAGTGAGTTAAACAATTTTGTGTCAACATACTTTGGAATTAGTGACTTTCAAAGTAATGATTTTCCTGAGCTCTTACCTCTGTGTTTATACTGCTAATGATGTTAGGTTATTTTAATTTTGTCTAAGTGCGAACTTCTATAGAAAGTCTAATATTTGCATCATTCATATGCAGAAGGCACAAAACAATAAAACTGTACTCTGACCAACATGATATTCTTCACCAAGAGCTTGCTCCACGCTGTTTTTTGTTTGTAGGTAGAAACTCTTGCTACCTTTTGTAAGAGCTCATCCAGAGTGTCACCTCAGCACACAATGATGGAGGTAATGAGACAGGATGCTTCAGATCTACTGCAACTCTGTCTGAAGATAAAATTCCTCCATTGTGGCTATGGCAAAAGTCCAATTTTATTGATATCACCTACATATTTAGCTGGTGACAACTGGTGATGACATAAGCCCAGCTGAAAAATGCAGCGCATCATGCCATCCTTTTCACGCTCTCTTATAAGCAGCTATTATCTCAGGGGAGGCTGTAACTAACCTATGAGGAAAGATACACTGTGGGTTCTGTTTTCCACTCTGAGGTGGATCACCAGAAATGCCAGTCATGGTCTTCTGATGATAAAATTTGTGGAAACGTATACTTCAGATTATTTGACTATTTCCTGTTTTTAACCTTTACTTATGTTTTTAGTTGTTCTTCAGTTTCCAAGTCTTAGAGAAACCCAACATCATTTCCTGTAAAAACATCTATTTGTACATTAAAGTTAAGGACAATGGGGCCTTAAAAAAACTGCAAGTGAGCTGATTAGTAGCCCATTAGACTTAGTGAACAATGTTAGAATATCTCAAGTGATATAGGTAACTAGAATTAGACTCAGCTTAAGGCTATAAATAAAAATAACCAGCCATCTAAATAACAGTCAGCCTTGCCAAATAGACTCAACTGTCTGACTTCTCCCACACCAAACATACCCCCAAATAAATTGAATCAAATAGTTCTGGATTTTGGCTTCATCAGTTTCTCTGCTCAGATCCTATTCTTGACTTATCATCATCCTTAAGAGAAAGGGAGAGACTACACCAGCTGAGGGTTCTGCATCTCCTGTGTCCCTTTATAGGAACAGAGGCCACCTGGGCTCGCCTGGAGATTCTGGGTCGCCTCATTTGGCTATTCACCTCCTTCAGTCAGGGCTGCTGGCACTACAACTATGACTATTACCAAACAAACCTATTTACTTCAGAAATGCAGTCACTGTGGTGGGAAAAATAAACCAGGCTTCCTAGGCTCATCCTACTGAAGATAACTTCTTCAGTAGGATTTTTAAAAATTAATATTTAGTTTATGCTAAATATTTAGAGGTATTATCCACAGTTGAACCATGTATCTATGATTGCTATGTTAATTCTTCTTATGCTTGTCTAATTTCCTTTTCCTGGAGTTAAACATTGCCTCTGATTTCAGTTGTTTGTTTAGCTTTCTATTTACCTGACAATTTTTAATTTTCTATTAGTATAGAAAATTGACTTTGCAAGGTTTAAACATCAAGTAATCACATCATCTTTCTCTCTGGTAATATTTTTCCTGGAGTTGTCTGTTCCTCTGCTCCAAGGTGGATTTTTGCTTTCTACACCTGCTGTGACACTGTCAATTAGAGTGCATGCTGTCTCTGTCTCCTCTTTGAATCTTCTGCTTTCTGAATCTTGTGTCTTTTATTTTAATTCCACATTTTGATGATGATATCCTTTAGCAGCTTTCTGATAGAAGATGATGATTTTCTTTGAGACCTGGCATGTCTGGGAGTGCCTCAATTCTACCCTTAATTTGATCTTTCAACTAAATATAGAATTCTATGTTGGAAATAAGTTTCCTTCATAATTTTGATGGCATTGCTCTGTTTTATTTTAACTTCCGGTTTACTAATAAGAAATCTAGTATCATGTTTATACTAAATATATTATCTGTGACCTGTTTTTTTAACCCTTCTTTGGAAGTGCCTAAGCTCTTCATATTATTTCTGATACTCAAAAATTTTATAGTAAAGTGACTCTGAAGATTGTTTCTCTCTCGAAAGTAGAAATTCATTTACTCTATTTTTTGCAACATTTTAATTTTTGTATAAAATCTGGAATATGTTTTTAATAGTATTTATTGGATAAAATCTTCCCTTTTTCCACATTCTCTCTTTTCTTTATCTGAACAATTATTTACATATCAGGTCTCTTGGACTGATTATTTTTGCCCTTTTGTCTACTTTTCTGGAAGATTTTCTTTATATTCTCTTTTTCTCTTGATTTTCTTTTTTACTTGCACTATCATTTTAAGTTTCTAGAGCCTTTTAAAATCATTACTTGCTTGTTTATAGTTTATTTTATTTTTTTTCCTCTTTCTTGGCTAAAAGCATTTTCCCTTTTCTTCATGAGCACATTAGTTACAGTTTGAAGATTTTTCCTGTTTACTTCCTTGTCTTATTTCTCTTATTTTTCTTTTTTTCCGTTTATTTTCAAGGTTTCTTCAGATGCTTGGTGATTTTTCTCTATAGGCCTCTATTTAAAAAAGAGGCACTAAAATCCTGATTGGAAGCTTTGTGTACATAGGCAGGGGAGTTGATGGTGGGTTTTCCAGATGGGTGATGATGTGAAACCTGGCCATTTCATGCTTGGAAAATTCTCAAATATCAGATATCAGACCTTTTGGTATCCTCTCTTCTGGGTGCAAACCTGGTTGATAGACTTTTGGAGTGGAAAAAGGGAAGGAAACATATTCACAGTGTAAGCTTTTATTTGATAGACTATTTTCTGTGCAGTGTTTCAACTTCATGCCCATCCATACCCGCAGAGTAAATATACACTCTTGTTTGAATGGAGAACAATAGGGAAGGGGTACTTATCAATCCTTCTGTTTTCAGCCCTAGCTCACACCACTACATTCAGAAGTGCTGGTGACTGCAGTCTCTGAGCCTTTGGTGAGTTCTCTGATATGAATCAGCTTGTTTCTTTTTGGTTTCATTTCCTGTTCATCACAGCGACACAAAGCTATGCCTCTTGCTTCTGCTTTTCCTCTTCCAAAACTTTATTCCTATTTCTCACCTGCTGTGATCTTGTCTTCCATTCTGTTTGATCTTGTAAATTTGTGTCTTTTTAAAATTCAACTGTTGTTATGGTGGAGTTTAGGGAGAGAGCAGAAATAAATGCAGGTGTTTAAATGTCCATGGTTAACTGTAGGTTCAGAATTTATGTTTAGTTTTATTAAATGTACTCTTGGTGGTTCTAGCCATCCATTTAGCTTGTCAAAATCTTCTGGACCACAGTACTTTCATTCGTCGAACTATCTGTATCACCAAGCTTTGTGCAAATTATTCGTTTAGACAGTCTAGGATGAACACAGCTATTCAGTAAATTTTTGAAGTTTTCCGTTTACCACATGCTCAGCTCGGCTCCCTCATATAAATGTGGTCACCCTGTGTGAAAACCCCACCCAGTCAGTATATAGTACTTTTTGTTCTTGATTTGTGACCAAAGCTTCTTTAGAAGTTTATCAAGATATTTGAAACAAATGCTCCGTCCCACATCTCTGTCTTCTCTCTTTTTCTCCTCTCCCCCCACCTCTCTCTCTCTTTTTGTTACCTCCCTTTCTCTTTCCCACACACAGTAGTTGTTTTTGTATAGCCAAAGGTATCTATAACTTCTGAATTCTGACCAGCATAATCGTTTTTCTTAAAAAAAAAAAAAAAAGAACAACCTTTAATTTTAAGTTCAGGGGTACACATGTAGATTTGTTATCCTGGTAAACTTGCATCATGGGAGTTTGTTGTACAGATTATTCTGTCACCCAGGTACTAAGCCTAGTATCCTACCCAATAGTTATTTTTTTCTGCTCCTCTCCCTCCTCCCACCCTCTATCCTCAAGGAAGCTCCAGTGTCTGTTGTTCCCTTCTTTGTGTTCGTGAATTCTCAACATTTAGCTCCCACCTATCATTAAGAACATGCAGTATTAGATTTTTTGTTCCTGTGTTAGTTTTCTAAGGGTAATGGCATCCAATTCCATCCATGTTTCTGCAAAAGACATGCTCTTATTCTTTTTTATGACTGCATAGTATTCCATGGTATATACATACTACATTCTGTTTATTCAATTTGTCATTAAGGGGCATTAAGATTGATTCCATGTCTTTGCTACTGTGAACAGTGCTGCAATGCATATTCGTGTTTATGTATCTTTATGGTAGAATGATTTATATTTCTCTGGCTATATATCCTGTAATGGGATTGCTGGGTCAAATGGCAGTTCCATTTTTCACTCTTTGAGGAATTGCCATACTGCTTTCCGCAATGGTTGTACTAATTTACACTCCTGCCAACAGTGTATAAATGTTCCCTTTTCTCTGCAACCTTGTCAGCACCTGTTATTCTTTGACTTCTTCATAATAGCCATTCTGACTTGTGTGAGATAGTATCTCATTGTGGTTTTGAATTGCATTTCTCTAATGATTAGTGATGTTGAGCATTTCTCATTTTTAGAAAAGTGTCTGTTCCTGTCACTTGCCCCCCTTTTTTTAGTGGGGTTGTTTCCTTCTTGTAAATTTTTTTTTTCTGAAAATTGATACGGTTAATCAGAATACTAGCAACTAACTTTTTTTTTTTTGAGACAGGATGTTGCTCTATTGTTCAGGGTACTGACAACTTTCAATAGCATATCATCGCCTCCGTTTTTTAGACTCCTCTATCATGTGCCTGCCAATTCCATCTACTTAGGTGTCTCTATAAAGCAAACACAGAATTTCTATATGTGCCTTATTTTTTTACAGGGAAAAGGACTTAAAGCAATTTGCTGAAATAGTCTAGAGAATTGAGACTTCCTCACAAATGCAAGAAAGGCCAAACTAGAGCAAAAATAGTAAAGCTCTGAATGTAATATCAAATTTCATTACATTGAATATCTAAAGGGAAATTCCATGAAATCTAAAAGCTGTGACTTAACATTCCGAGGAATTAATTTTATGTTTGCAACTTTGAAGGCAAAAATATTCCTGAGTTTGTTTATTTGCAAACAACTAGTTTTCTTACCATGGTTTAATTTTGACTTATCCCAACCCTTATCTGTTTCAATATTGCTACTTATGAGTCCTTTAGAGGGTTCTTAAAATCATCATCATATATATATTGCATCCATTCTTCTACCCTCTTAGGTGAAACTAGTTGTTTATTCACAGGAAGGCACAATATCTGATAACTGAATATCACAAGTGTTTACATGTTTTGATTTTCACTTTCAAGCACAACGACAGATATCCAGTTAAATTACTGAAAGAATTAACAATTTTCCTTTTTAAATTATCTACCCCTAAGCAGGGAGTGGGTGGGGGGAGGAACTCAACCAAGCTAGTTTGTTTTTTAAATAGAGATTATGTATCTTTGCTTTCCTCAATAATTTAGATTTTAAAAATCATAAATAAGCTGTGATGGGTAAAATAAACATTGGGGAAATATTCAGAAAGATCCACAACAGTCATGTAGTAGTGGTATTTGGAGAGGAAATGAAATGAAACTAACATCAACTCAAGCCTTAAATAGCTGTGAATGCAATTATAATAATGCATAGTGCTCCTTTAGACTTTATTTCTGGTAAGTCTTTCCAAAAGCAGAGTCCCAGAAGACTCAGGTGATAGGCATGCCTACCAGCCAACTGCCATGCTATCGGTCCTCAGGAGAGCAGCTTGTCCTGCTGACAATTAGTAGTTTTTCTGCATAGGCACTCTGCCTTGTAACATTAGCTCATCTTTTCTCTTGGACTTAAACAGGAGGACCTGACTCTGTGACATCAGTTCAGAAGCAGATGCTGGTGTTTCTGACATATATGCAAGGAAAATGAATGAGACTCATGAAAATGCCAGATGATGCATTAAAAATGGTTATATAGCTGTCACTGCTATTACTGTAAAGTTTTGTCTTCCCATTTCTTAATACTGGTGGTTTTTGAAAGGAATAAAGAAATACTGCACAGTCTATCTGCATCCCCCTGCCACCAACCAAAAGGCATTAGGTACTTAGACACATGGAGGAATTATTAAAATAAAATGGTTCTAATTGTATAGCAACCTGTAATTACATATTGCAATTATGCCGGGGCGGTTCAGGTGTGATTCATTATTTCACTAATGTTTTTTTGTTATTTTTTTCTATTATGGTGGAAACTTCCAATAGTGGCAAGAAAGGTGGGGGAGAAAGGAAATCTCTGACAACTTTTTTTAAATGAAACAATTTAAATATACAAAATATTTCTACTGCAAAATCTTAAAATGTGTTTTAGCAGTAGCAGATTAAGCTAATCAGAACAGAAGTATTTATGTAGCACATTTAATTAAAATATTATTAGCAACACCATAACTAATAACAGCAGACATTTCTATCAGCACTCAGAATATGGAAAATTGGTATTTTATGTTGAAAGATATTATAAATACAAATGTAATAAAGAATTCTTCCCTCCAAAATTATAAGGTATAATAACTGAGTTTTGTTGGAACAGCACAATGTCATGTTTCTCGATAGAAATAGTCTAAAAAATTGGCTTTATATTTTTAAATGCCTGGAAGCAATGAACAGAGGGAATGGCTCAGTTTAGGAAAACTTGAGGTATAATTCTGCCTTGGCAGAGCAAAGGGAGGGGGGTGGAATCATAGCCTTGGAAGGGAAATTGATGGATGGAGAACCCTATGGATACACACATCTGTTGAATTCCTGCTCTTTTCCCTTTGGATGCAATGTATTCAATAGTGCATTCGAGTCACATCCACACTGTGAAAATCTTATTGTGGTGTTATCTCTGTGACTGTACTTTCACTTGTTGAAATTTCCTATGCAAACTTTGCCTGCAGGAACATGAGCTTATGCAGTAGGTTAAACGGCATTTCATGTAGTTGTAAAACCACTTTGAAGTATCTTTTTTGTTCTTGTATGTCATCTCATCATTGCCTATGTTTCTCAGATGTTCTTAGCATAAATGGCAGTAGATAAAGGAAAATTTCTGTCCCATTAAGGTTTAATTTCAGCAATTTTAAAAGACAGTCCATTTTCCTTGTGTGCGAGTGTCTTTCTCCTTGACCTTTCCCACTGCAGATGTGAAAACTGAAATATAAATGTTTTATTAAGGCAGGAGAAATTTTGCTTTAACTTTTTTTCAGCCTCTACTATAAAATACTTATCTACTATAAAATCAACGTCAGAGTCATTGAATTACATGTGTATTTCTTCTGGAATACATGATCACTTGAAGAGATATAGTTGATCAGAAAATTGTGAGCTTTGATGTTGGGGCATAAGGTAAAAGTGATCACCCATAAAGTAAAGCATGCAGAGTATGGGTTTGTGACACAGGCAGGAGAGAGCCTCTGCCCTAAGTAATGGTGCTAGAGAAACCAGGTTGTATGAAGGGGCCAAGATGTAACCAGCTTAGACAGGATGCCAGAACCCAGACTCAGTCACCCCTTCATGACCAGGTGATCGGAATCTGAGTTGAGCCTCAGGGGAAGGGTGCTGCCTCATGTTTTGCCAGATGTCTCAAGTAGGCTCTCAGAGTGTTTGTCCACTATCCAGTCAATGACGCTTTTACTATAGGTAGAAACTTCATAAAATATATATACTGAATAATTCACCATTCAGGTTTTAGTATTATTGCTTACTACGTTCTTATCATGCTACAACAGAAACATCTTTCAAAAAATAGGAATATCTGTATGTGTTTTCCTCACCAAAAGTCATCTGTTGCTATTTGCTTTTGTGATCTATGGGCTCTTGTGATGCTTGTTTCGTGGAATACACTCATTTCTAGAGCGATTTATACTGGGAAAGAAGGGAAGAAGAGGAAGGAGGCAGGAAGTATAAGAGACAGGCATTGAAGAAATTTGATAGGAAATGTTTAAAATGCTGGCTTCCCTTTGTTGTGGGGAATGCCACATGGGCCTTTCCACTCATTCCTTGCCTAATCCCAGAGCCCCTTCTTAAATCAGGAGTGCTACCTTGTATTCCTTTTTGTCCAAGGAAATACTGTATTTCAGAGACCCTCCAACCTGGGGACACACAGTGTATTTTCTTTATTCGAATCAATCATGATTTTGGGTGTTTCCTGCCAGGGTCATTAGTACTCTGGACTCTACTTGCGACTTCAGTGATTTGGGTTTCTGGGGACTTCAGTGGGTTCTGGAACACACCGGAAGCATCTTCTGATTGCCATTTCTGGCTGTAACAACTTTTGTCTGGCTTCCCCTCCTTATGTGTTCACAAAAATCTGAAATCTTTATATCATTTTCTCTCCAGAAATATTACCTTCACCTTTTGTTTTTCTCTTTTACAATCATTACAGAAAATCTTGAGGGTGAAAAATATGGTACTATTGCATATCTACAAAATATATACAAATTTGTAGATTTTTGTTTTCCTGGAAAACTTATCAGTATAAAACTTATTGATAAAAAACCTCTCATATTTCATCATGTCATTCAGATCAGCCAAGTTTATAGACCCACATGTCATTTCAAAAAGGTTGTAGACTATCTTCATTTTGTCTCCTATATTTGACTGGAGATTCTCATGAGGAGAGCTTCCTATTCCTCTTTGTATCCTTAGGCCCCGGCACAGAGCCTGGCACCCAATAGCTGCCCCACAGTATGTTTAAAATTGAATTGTGAATACCTTTAAACAAACTTTATTATTATTTTTTATTTTACTTTAAGTTCTGAGGTACATGTGCAGATCTTGCAGGATTCTTACATAGGTGTACACATACCATGGTGGTGTGCTTCCTCCACTCCACCCATCATCTACATTAGGTATTTCTGCTAATGTTATCCGTCCCCAATCTCCTCACCCCCTGCTATCCCTCAGTTAGCCCCCCACTGACCAACAGACTCCAGTGTGTGATGTTCCCCTCCCTGTGTCCATGTGTTCTCGTTGTTCAACACCCACTTATGAGTGAGAACATGCGGTGTTTGGTTTCTGTTCTTCTGTCAGTTTGCTGAGAATGATGATTTCCAGATTCATCCATGTCCCTGCAAAGGACATGAACTCATCCTTTTTCATGGCTGCATAGTATTCCATGGTGTATATGTGCCACATTTACTTTATCCAGTCTATCTTTGATGGGCATTTGGGTTGGTTCTAAGTCTTTGCTATTGTAAACAGTGCTGCAGTGAACATCCATGTACATGTGTCTTTAAAATAGATTGATTTATTATCCTTTGTGTATATACCCAGAAATGGGATTGCTGGGTCAAATGGTATTTCTATTTCTAGATCCTTGAGGAATCGCCACAGTGTCTTCCACCATGGTTGAACTAATTTACACTGCCACCAACAGTGTAAAAGTGTTCCTAATTCTCCACATCCTCTCCAGCATCTTCTATCACCTGATTTTTTAATGATTGCCATTCTAACTGGCATGAGATGGCATCTCAATGTGGTTTTGATTGGTGTATCTCTAATGACCAGCGATTATGAGAATTTTTTTCATGTGTTTGTTGGCTGCATAAATGTCTTCTTTTGAAAAGTGTCTATTCATATCCTTCACCCACTTTTTGATGGGGTTGGTTTTTTTAAATTGTATTATTTGGTTTTGTTCTCTGTAGATTCTGAATATTAGCCCTTTGTCATATGGGTAGCTTGCAAAATTTTTTTGCCATTTTGTTGGTTGCTGCTTCACTCTAATGATTGTTTCTTTTGCTGTGCAGAAGCTCTTAAGTTTAATTAGATTCCATTTGTCTATTTTGGCTTTTGTTGCCATTACTTATACAAAACAAAGTATATTCTTCCTCTTTTCTATCTATTACAGCAGTTTCAGACTATTTCTCACAGTGTCTTTGTCTCTCCACTTGTGACTACAAACTCATCATAATATGAATGAATTTGCTAGTGTAAGTCTGGAATTACTGTCACTATGCAAATACCCTACACCTCTACTACAGAGTAGTTCTTTCAGTCTCCAACATGAAAAAATCATACACCTAGAGCCTGCATAACTTGCTTCTTAGGAGGCCTCACTCTTAGCTTAAGCATTTTGAGTTGGTTCTTCTTTAAAGGAAATACAATTTGTGTTAGCCTTGAGGTAATTTGACTATGATACATTGGAACAGATGGCACCCAACTGGTGATAATTACGTTAGTGGACCCTTTGGTGGTGCTACTTGGAGATCACAGATAAGCTTTCCTTTTATGTATAACCTAATGAGATAGAATGTTATCACCTCAAGTGCTTTAGTTAATAGTGCTCAGTTTAAATAGAACTTATCAAACAATGTTGGCAGTAAAGATAGTATAGTATAATCAGGGGAAAAATGAATATTGCCTCCAGCAGTCTCAACACATTTAGACAAAATATTCATATTTGAGACACAATCTGCTGAGAGTAGACAAGAAAGGCCTTTATAGTTAGACCTGGACTTGAATTTCAATTCTGTAACTTTCAACTAATGGAGACTTGGGAATTTGATTTATTTCTCTGAGCCTGTTTTTTCATCTGTAAATTGAAGAAAGAAACATAGTTCTGTATTCTATGTATTTATGGAAAAATAAAATGAGAGGTTTTTAGCACAATACCTGTCAAGGTAAGCTTATTTTAAATATTTGTTAGATTCCCTCTCCTTGAACACATCTGATATTGATCTGAAATATGTACAGTTAAAAAATAATGGATGGAGGGGAAGAAAATGTAAAGAACCTCACCTAATAATTTTTTATTTTTGAAAAATTTATCAAAATGATATGCATATTAATTAATTTGTCTTTTAGAAATTTAAAACAAAATGAGAATTTTATGGAAAATTCAACTTTCTATTACACATTTTTACTCAAATTAAGAAACTGATTGCTTCAAGTAGTATTTTGTCTAGATTACTGAAATATTGAATATCTTTATAACTAAGTTCAAATTTTTCCTAAATAGCTAGGGAAACCACAGTACATGCTATAGACAGCAGTACTACGACAGCTTATGAAATTACGCAGTGTATAGCCAGTTTGGCCTTGCATTAAGGTTCTGTTTATATGTACAAATCAATCATTTAAGTAATTCCTGGGTCTGATAACCCTTCTCTGATTTTTCTTTTCATTGCTCATGCCATAAAGTCCAGAGAATCAGAAAAAAAAATGTGATTTACCATCCTTCTATTTAGGTTTGACATGCCTTCCCAGGTCTATTTCCTCATTGTGTCCTAATAAGAATCTGCCATGCCATCCAGACTGGTCTTGTATGACTCTTACTCAGAACAGACCAATCTAGGGGCTGACTATAGAGCAAGGTATAGAAAGGGAAAACAAAAGAAGTGTCAAAAAATGGGTAGGGCCAGATGAAATAGTTTGAAGATATAGCAAACCAAGAAGAAAAGTTACAGGTGTTACTAGAAGGGGATCAAGAGACAAAAACCAGAAATTTGTCTGGGTTACCACACCATAACTCCACTGGTTGGAGAGACCAAATGAATAGAGCGACTGAATCCTTTAGCTATGTGACGAGCCCTCCATTAGACGTAAAAGAGACATGGCATTTGACTCTCTGTTAAATACTTTATAAAGAAAATCAAAATCCTAACCTCATGATTAAGGCCCTGTAAATGACCACTAAGAAAAGACTGTATCAAGAACACTGAGTAAAATTAGAAGTGCATCTTCATGAGAAAAAGTAATTCATTGACCTGGTTTCTATAATTAATAAAGCCTATTTGTTGTTGCAGAAAAAAGAAAATTCTTATTGCAATTAAAACAATCTGGGGTTACCAAAATAGCATTAGAGACTCTGTTAACCTTCCTTCTGTCATGTCATTCCTCTCATTACCTTATGCTCAACCTCAGATTCTTGTCAAAATGAAGGCAAAAAAATTACAGATCTCAGATGGTATGCTGGGAGATTAATGAAACACATTCTGGAACAGAGGGAGGATTGAAAAAAAACCACACCAAGTTTTCTGTGTCTTTTTATGAGCTGCTGCATGTCATCATCCTGTAGCCAAACTCTCTCTCCTCCCTCCTAGAGCCCCTCTTCCCCAACTTTAGCATGTCTGTCACATCCTGCTGCACATTGGCAAATGAGCTTCTCAACATCGATGGTATGAGAATAGTAATACTGCTATTAACAATGCTGTCACATATCCAGAGGTGTAAGGTGTATTCACGTTAAAGAAAGGTGAGCTCATTCCTATGTGTGCAACATTAATTGATAATTTTATATGTATTATATGCATCCTATTAAAATTCAGTTAGGCATTTATTATATGCTTAATGTGATGCTAGTTATTACTTTAATTCAGATATTGTGAAGAGTAAAAGATAAACAACAAAATGATAACCCAAAAGAAAAAAGGTTTAAGAAATAGCATTTTAGTGATGGCTGCTGTACCCAGGGTGGATCCTTACTAAAATGACACAGGAGTGTTCACAGCAAAGATAGGACAGCCATTCAGTTAACACTTATTCCGAAAGTTGGTATCTTCCTAAGAATAAGGAGTGGTGTTTATGAAATTCACATCATTACTAAGCACGAAGATCAAAGAATTATCCTCAAATAGTAGCCAGCTGAAGCCCAAGTTTTATGAAATTAGATTATAATTGCAGATCAGTATTTGAATAGATTGGTGCTATGGTAAACAGGAACAGAAATATCTAGAAATAAGTAATAAATAACTATCTGTAATTTAGAGTTTAAATGTGGTCCATATAAGACACAAGTCTCACTCTTCTTTTCATTGTATATCGGCTCTTGGCAATGGGGTGATTAATTCACCCTGCGTTTGTAATGAATTTTTGAGAAAATTGAGGAGGAAACCCAAGTAGCCTCTTGAAGCCATTTAGGGTTTTTCTTTTTTTTTCCATTTGGCTAATGGAGTTATAAATACCATAATGAAGTGGGTTGGGAAGTAGCATTAATCTCATATTGAAGTACTTGGTGGAATTTTGTTTATATTATTTATAATTAACAAGGTTTTTATGAACTGAATATTGTTTATTTCCCAGTTTGAATAAGTTATTGACTTATGCCAATGTCATTTTCATAAAGGTCCTGTGACAAAAAATTTCTTTAATATTATAAATGCATATTTAGACTCCAACCCCATCAAATGATTGCCTTGAGGATTTCATATAATAATGGGCAGACCATATATGGAACACTATTTACAAAATCTATCTTAGCATTTATTCCTTTCTGGGTATTCTTACTGACACATTGGCGATCTGGGACTTTCCTTTAATGGTAGCTTTTAATAAATATTTGGGGCAATCAGGGAAAAGAATATCTAACCCTTGTCCATATAGATATATAGTCCTAGATATACATTTATATCTAAGTATATAAAATATACATATTCTAAAATATGCATTCACTACACATTTTTACACAATATTAAAACAATCTTACATGTTTTATTTTGTCTTTCTGAACTGCTTCTTTGTTTTTTGAAAATAATCCTTGAATAGAGCATGTTTCCCTATATATGTCCCATATCTATGTAGAAGTCAAAAAACATAACAAATATCACTATAGATCATTACATGAGAAGTTAAAAGATCAAAAAAAACAATCCTATTAAAAGGAAAACTGATTATATGCTTATCATTAAGTATTTATAGCATTTCACTCATTCAGTCAACAAAAATTAATAAGTGCCTACTATTTACAGGCAGTCTTCCAGAGCTAGAGATTTGATAAGAGAGACAAATGATGAATAGTAACACATATCTTGGCAGGGGATAAATTCAGTGCAGAAAAAGCAGGAAAGACAGCTAGGAAGTGCTTGCTGTTTTGTGGATGATGAGGGATGCCCTCTCAAGTTTCCCATAGGCGAGGGCCTGAGCCAGGAAGGAAGCGCATCCAGGCAAAGGAAGTCAGCATATAAGAAGGTCTTGAGGCAGGCGACACTCAAGAAACAAAAAGGTAGGGAGAACATGTTTGAAGGTCACAATGCCCTTGGGCTTTTTCTGACAGAGAAGGAACCCACTGAAGGGTTTTGAACAGTGACATTATTTGACTTTGAACAGTGACAGTTCACAGGAGATGTGATGATGATGTTAACACTGTAGCAATTGAAGTGGTGCAAAGTGGTCAGATGGTTGGATGTAATATAGTATTTCAGAGAATATAAAACAGACATCGACTATGTTGGTTAGATTTTTAACATTTATGAAAAATTACAGATTGGTTAAAACCAGCCCTTGAACATCTTCCTTATTCCATTGCCGACACCTGCAAGCCTAGAGAAAATCACTGTTATAATTTTGCATATATCTTTGTAAATCCTTACATTTTCTCCATGATGTTCATAAGCAATATGTAGTATTTATATGTATACTTAAATTTTACATAAATGCTATTTACTATTTTTCTCACTCAGCCTCATTCCTTAGAGTTCTGCCAAATTGATGTATAGATTTATATTGTTTCCTTTCCTTGCTATTCTGTGTTCAACTGCATGATTATACCAAAGGTCCATTCTTATATTAATGGATATTTAGATTGTTTCTAGTACTTTCCTGATAAGAAAAAAAAAACTGTGATCAATATCCTTGTGCATGACTACTTATAGACCTGTATAAAACGTTCTCTGGGGGGCAAATAACTATAAGCTGAAATTTATTGAATAGACCTCTTCTAATTTATTAATAACAAATTTCCTCTTAGAGTGGTAGTAAGAATTAACATTTCTTCCAGTAAAATTTGAAAGTTCTCATTTTATACATTCATTCATACTTAGTATTGTCAGGCTCTTCATTTATTACCAATTTGATAAGTTGTGAAATGATTCTCTACCAATTTTATCAGAATTCCCCCCATATGACAAATCTTTTAAATGTTAATTAATCATTTGGGTTTTCTTGTCAATCTGTTAATTTCTTTTTTTTACAATTGTAGTTCTTCTCTTTTATTTGTTCTGTAGTAACTCTACTTACCTTCTTGACATCAACACTTTGTTAAATATATTGCAGCTATCTTTTCCTAATGGGTGGCTTGTCTTTTAACTTTGTATATAGGTTTTTAAAATTAGATTTAAAAAATATTTTACTATTCATTTATATATTAATCCTTCCCTTTATATTTCATGCTTTTCGTGTCTTGTTAAGTAAATCTTTTATTTCTTTTGTGTTTTTGATTTATTCATTTGAGAGAAGTATGTAAAATTATTTCTCTATAATCACAAAATACCAGCTTCTTTAAGAAAGTGTTTCAGTTTTGCTTTATGTATTATAAAATATACTGTTCAGTACTAGACATATAGTCAGGTCAGAATTTTTAAATAATCACAGTGATTTTTATTTTACACAAAATGCACTCACTTTATACCATTAATGAGTTTGCCAAAACATGTTTTTATGATATTAATAATGAGATGTAACTCTTTTTTCAGTTTAAATTTGGATAGTATACTTTTTGCTGTGTGTTTAAACTTTATTTTGGTATGGCTTGACAGTTTACAAATTTATCAATAAATGTTCAAATGAGTTCCATTATATCTATACTGAATGTTAAAAAAACAGAAAATTGCTGAGAGTTTAAGTCTCCCTGTGTCTCTTTCACTGACTTCAACTCTCCTCCCCTCCTGTGTTAATTTATTCTCAATTTGGCATTCAAATTTTCCTTGCACTTACATTAGTTATATTTATATAGACATATGAAAATCTATTTCTCTAGATATGTTTTAAATGGCACTGTTTTGCCTTTTGAAAACTATTTACTTCTATAATTTTGCATTCTAAATTATTTTTGTTTTCTTCTAATATTTATAATCTTGGGTTCATATGGTGAGTTCCATTCATTTTAATCTGGATGGTGTTTTGTATGAATTTATAATTTTTCTTATGCACACTGTTTACACTTTTAAAAAATTCTAAACAATGCTGTTCTGGTAGACATGTGAGACTGTTTCTCATGGATATATATATATATAGATATATATATAGGTAGGAAGTTGCTGGGTCTTATGATTGTACCAATTTACTTTCCTTCCTGGAGAGTATAAATTACAGTTATCCCCTATCTTTGTCAACACTTGACATTGTTAGACTTTAAACATTTTTGTCTCACTGATGAGTGTAAAATAATCTTATTGTAATTTTAATTTGCATTTACATTTTACAGTGAAGTTGAATGTTTTTACATGTGTTTGTAGGCCATTTGGAATTCCTTCTTTCTGAATTGCCTATTTCTTTTGTGTTTTTTCATTGGCTTCTTTTTCTTTTTGCTACTATTTTGTAGACTTTATGCGTTCTACATGCAAGCTCTTCATTAATGATATAATCTAATTTTACTTCCTTCGTAGTTTGTATTTTTGGGGTCTCGCTTAACATTTTCTTCTTTCAAGGACATAAAGATGATCTCAATTGCCTTCTCAGCATTAAGTTTTGTTTTATATTTATGTTTGTAATACACTTAGAGCTGACTGTATAAGGTATAAGATAGGCATCTAGCTTTTCTGCATTTGGACAGCCCTTAGGACGGCACCATTTACCGAATAGTCAATTTCTGAACTGACCTGCAAGATCACTTCTGTCACCTATCAGGCTTCCATTCTCAGTGGGTTTGTTTCTGAGTTTTCTGTTCTATACCATTTGTCTATATACCTCTCCATTCTACAAATATCACACTGAATAAATTACATATCTGGTAGGGCAAGTCTTTATATCTCATTTTTTTTGTCGATGATGACATTGGACTTTTTGTTAGAAACTGTGTACAGATACAGTACATGTATGTATAAATGTGTGTGTGTGCTCACACACATATTCTATATTTAAAGGACATTTTATACTGCCATTTGTAGACTATAAGTACATAGAAATCAATTGATTTTTCTATGTGTTGCTTATAATCAGCATCAAATTTTCTAACAATTTATCAATAGATTTTATTGAGTATTCTCTGTGAACAAACTTACCTGAATTTCTAATTTTTGCGGGTACATAGTAAGTATATGGTATATTTTGATACAGGCATACAATATTTAATAATCACATTAAGGTAAATGGTATTTCCAAAACCTCCAGCATTTATCCTTCGTGGTACAAACAATCCAGTATTTTTTTTATTTCAAAATGTGCAATTAAATTATCATTGACCATAGTCGTCCCGTTGTGTTATTAAATACTAGATATTATTCCTTCTAACTATTTTCTGTATCCATTAATCATCCCTACTTCCCTGCCATGCCCCCACAATACTCTTCCCAACCTCTGGTAATCATCATTCTACTCTCTATGGGTTGGCTGATTAATTCCAGTAGAAGCTAACAGACATTTTTGACATCTTCCTGATTTTTTGAAGAGACAATTTTATTTCACCATTAATAATGCTGATTATTATAGCATTTTGGTGGGCATCTTTTACTGAGCTAAAAATATTTCTTTTAAGCTTTGTTAAAGCTTTTTTAAATCAAATACCCACAAAACATTCATTAAAATTCAACATTCATTAAAATAATCATGTATTCTAGTCTCCTTTGAGTTTTTATTGAGGTGTATTAAATTATTAGATTTTCTGATATGAAAGCATACTTCTAATTTTTTTATTACATTTTAAAGTTCTGGGGTACATGTGCAGATTATGCAGGATTTTTACACAGGTATACACATGCCATGGTGGTTTGCTGCATCCATCCCTCTGTCATCTACGTTAGATATTTCTCCTAATGTTATCCTTCCCCAATCCCCCCACCCCCTGCTCTCCCTCCCCTAGCTTTCCCACCCCACAACAGGCCCCAGTGTGTGATGTTCCCTTTCCTGTGCCCACGTGTTCAACACCCACTTATGAGTGAGAACATGTGGTGTTTGGTTTCCTGTTCTTGCGTCAGTTTGCTGAGAATTATGGTTTTCAGCTTCATCCATGTCCCTGCAAAGAACACGAACTCATCCCTTTTTATGGCTGAATAGTATTCTGTGGTGTATATGTGCCACATTTTCTTTATCCAGTCTATTATTGATGGGCATTTGGGTTGGCTCCAAGTCTTTGTTTCTAATTCTTAAGTAATACAAACTTTATCTTCTTTTTTTAAATATTGCATTTGTTTACTAGTAATTTGGTTGGAATTTTCCATCTAAATTTATAAGAATGGCTCAGATCTTTCTTTTCCATGTTGTCATGTTGATTGGTGTTGGTACCAAGGTTGTTAGTCTTGAGAAGTAATCTCTTATTTTCTATTCTCTGGGATATTTTGCATACAAGTTTTAAATATCTACTTCTTTTTTTATTTTTTAAACCAGGTCAAATAAAGCAATGGGAGTGGAGAAGGAACAAAGAATTCCATAACTGTTTATGATCAATTAGTTGTAAACACCATTGCACTTAGCCAGCCTGAATATCTATTTCTTATATATTTGTTGGTGCTCACCTATAAAAACATCTGGATTTTTTTTTTGGTAATAGTTTTCTTTTGCTTTAAAAATACACTGATAGAAATAGAACAATTTGTTTTCTAGTATTTAGCAGTTTTGTTGTGAAAGTTATATTTTTCAAAGATTTGTTCTATTTGATAAATTACTTTTCAAATGTTTTAACCAACTATTTTTATCTTTCAATTTTATGAATTGTTAAATTCATAAGGAAATTTCGAAAAGGACCGTCATTGTCATGGTCCTTTTTTCCATAGTAAATTTTATTCCGTGGTCCTAGTTTTCACTTAATTTTCCAAGTTCATGTTTCAGGCTTGTTTTGACTTCTCATGCTTTACCTTCTTCCAGGGCCCTAAGGAAAGGCCCACGGGAAAAGTTTTTGAGATCCTCCTTACCAGCTGAGGCCTTCCTGTTCCAGCTTCTCCACTTTCCATGGCCTAAGACAAACTGATATTGCTAGGTGGGCACTGGGAACCCAGTCCTGCCCCCTCAGCATCACCTGTGAACCAACATGGTCACCGTGTTCTCAGCTATGGGTTGACATTTCAGCTTTAATTTCTTATTTCTGATACCTATGAGTTTTCCTTTATTTTGAGCGTGGCTGTCCGAAGGAGAAAATCGTGATATTCTCTCCATAATTTTTGCTTTTAGACCTGGAGGATGGGTTTGTCCCACCATTCTAGTGTGCATATTGCCAGAAATCTTTTGGCTTATTTCTCAAAGTGGCTCACCTATATCCTCTAAAAAGTGTAAATAAATTTGAACGTATTAGTGCAGTTCAAGGAAAACATGGTTCATTGTTTTCCTCAAAACTATAGAATGTTTATTATAAATAATGTATACAAGTATTTCTATATTTCTGCAATAAAATGTAAACATCCTTGTAAATTGTTCTCAGTAAGATTTAAAGGATTATTTTAGCAGAGAATAACTTCAGTTGAAAGTGGTATGAATCCAAAGGTTCTATGGTCTTCGTATTCCTTCCTCTAATTTGGGGCCATAAAGAACACTGGACCTTCTATTTGAGAATATAACCGAATTTCCCCTCTATTAGTGGGTGGGGTGGGAGGGAAATTAAGTTATATTAAGTCATTTAAGTTTTCTTTTACCTAACAAGACAGAAGGGTACTTTTTTTTTGTCATTCACATCAGGAAATACATCATTTTTGTCCCGTAGCAACTTGTTATAGTAGGTTACATTTATTTTCACAAATAGATTTTCTCAGGGCTTTCCTCCTGTCAAAATTCTCTTTGTGTGTGTGTGTGTGTGTGTGTGTGTGTGTGTGTGTGTGTGTGTGTGTGTGTGGGTTGGAATATCTCAGACTGGCATAATACCCCTGAGAGGATAATTCAGTTTACTTAATTATTGTGAGAGAAACAAGTTCATAGTCTCTAGTAGCAGGTGCTGGTGAGGCTCTGTCAGCTGAATATCAACAGAGCTGTAGACTATCTTACTAACAAGTTCTTGCCTCACCAGTTCACAATGTGAGCCTGGGCCTTGCTAGTGCCAGGTAAAGAGATTTTGTTATAGATGTTTGTTTGGGGGCTTATGATACCAGTTTATGTGATGTGCATGCTAGTGCATGTGCTGGTTAGGAGGGAAATGAACAACACATTTTTAAAATTTTAGCATGAATATTCAACACACTTGTCTTAGGAAACTTTTCTTCTTTTCAATGGAAAAACACGTCTGTCAGATACTTGTCACTGTGCCTGCCAAACTTCACTAAGAAACAACAGTAGCCAACAATCTTTGAAAGATTTTGAGTATCAAAGAGAATTCCAGCAATAGGGGGTGAGATTACATCCTCAGTGTCATGAAATGCTGAAAACTGCCACAAAGGGACTTGGATCTGGGAACAAACAGGTACTTTTAGAGCTGAAAGGATGCTATGACTCTTAAAAGTAATTTGCTCACATCCACCTACTAAAATATCACTCCAAAAGGTGCCCAAGTTAACAGGATGTTTTTATTTCTGCATTTGAAGAAAATTTAAAATACATGGAGAGAAATAAATTCAAACTCTTAACTACCTAGAAATAATTCTGAAGAGGATCCTTCTCTGAACTGAAGAGGATCCTCTTCAGAAGATCCCTCTGAAGAGGATCCTTCCTCTGAACTATAGATTAGCTTCTGCTTTTTCATTTCCAGCATTAATTAAGGGTATTTGAGATGATGTGGGGACATGGGGTAAAAAAAGATGGTAGCCCGGGTGTGGTGGCTCACGCCTGTAATCCCAGCACTTTGGGAGGCCGAGGCGGGTGGATCACCTGGGGTTGGGAGTTTGAGACCAGCCTGACCAACATGGAGAAATCCCATCTCTACTAAACATATGAAATTAGCCAGGCATGGTGGTGCATGACTGTAGTTCCAGCTACTCGGGAGGCTGAATCAGAAGAATCACTCGAATCAGGGAGGTGGAGGTTGCAGTGAGCTGAGATTGCATCATTGTACTCCAGCCTGTGCAACAAAAGTGAAACTCCCTCTCAAAAAGAAAAAAAAAATTGAGAGAGGGTAAATGGGAGAGAAATAATGTGAGGAGTGTTTATATATGAAACTTTAAATCTCACAATTATGCAGTGAAGAAGCTATTATCATTACCTCTATTTTACAGATAGGGAAACTAAGGCATGAAGCTGTCCACATGAATGAGTCTCATAGTAAGTGAATGGAGCTAGGATACAGCTGTCTGGTGTGAGTGCCCTACTGTGAGAGGTAAAGAAGGGAGTACAGGATTAATAGGACAGGAGCCATGCAGGGTCCTAAGTGGCTGAGATAAATTCTAGTCAATATTTTCACAGCTAGATATAAAGATACCAATGTACAGGATGCCTTTCCATTTTTCCAGCGTGTGCTCCTCTTCCTCTTCTTTACTAAATTGATTTGAGGATGACATGTAAACGGCACTTAATATATCAGTACACTGGGTCAGTCGTATCACAGAAAAAAGATACTCTGGTTTCAGAAGTAGGGTCATTTAAAATTGTGAACTCTTCCTTTGTACCTTGTGGACCATGCTGCAAAATGGAACATTTTATTTCGTCACTTATCTCTCTTAACTTCTGTATAATCAAGATTATTCTACAGTCAAAGCTTTTATTGCTTTTTTGGAAAAAATGCAATCCAAGATTTCACTGCTCTTAAAAATTACATGCAAATATTATGTCTTACCCTAAGGAGAACTAACAATGATCCTCTGAATTCACTACTAAATATCTTTCAATCTAAGAAATTTCAGCTTTGCATTGCATTACCTCTGTGACAAAAGCAAAAGCAATTACAGGGTTCTCTGTTTTTTTCTTCAGTTTGCACACTAAAATGTTAGCTTAATCTAGCCCTTGATTCTAGTTGGGAGGCATTCCCTGGATCACAATAAATCTCATTTACTCTTTATTAACTATACTGTGTAAATGTGGTATTTTTTTCTTATATTGCATTGAAATTTGTCTGCCAATCATTTCCATTCCATGAAGTTAGTTTTGTCTCTAGTATGATCTCTCAGATCCAGTGAAGCCCTTCTCTATGGCCCAGGTAGATATTCTAAATAAGCTGTTAGGTAGCCTCCTACTAATTGTTTTCTTGTTTTCAAGAGAAACTGCTACAGTTTTGTCAATCATTCTTCAGGATGTGATTTTCTTCTACTTCTTGCTACTCATTACCCCTTCTCAATCCATCCTATTTTGCCAAAAGCCCACTCAGGATACTGTCCAGATGCAACACAATTCTGAAGATTTGGTCCTACCAGCCAGAGTGCACAAGGGTAAAACTTGTAGATGCTTTTTTTCTATCAATGCATTTGATTAAGAAGATCCCTAATTGGACCATTTCTGTAAGAAAAATATGCCACAGAGGGGACCAAATAGGCAGAATAGTAGAAGTGACTTGGATATACAAGCAAATACTTTCTAAGTAGAGGGGGACCAACAAAGAAATGTATCTTCTAGCGACTAGATACTGAGTACTCACATTTCTATGGTTTTCTCTGCATGCAATGCTGAGTTCCCATCTACTTGGTAAACATCTGTTCATCTTTCCAACTCCTCATAAATAAAGAATTCTGGCTACATCCAACCTCTGCTAAGTCAGATCTGCCCTGAACACAGCACTGATGAGGGAGATAGTCATATTCTGTCTGTAGTCACTGCTGATTGGGCAAAAAGGTAGGACCCCTAACTTAATGATGCTCATTGTGTGATCTAGCTCATAGAGTGGAGTGGGGCCTCATAGCTTCTTGTTGGGTTGAGAAATGTAGAAACAGAGAGACTAGGTGCAAGAGAAGACAAGTCATGGGTTATGTGGGACTGCAGTGGCTCTCCTGTACCATGCAAGCTGAAGTCCTGGGGACCACACCCCATAGAGGAAGGAGAATGGAATGGATGCACAGGCAGAAACAGATTCTGTGTGGGAGGGACCATGCATCCCGAGTGCCTTCCCAGCTTCCTTGTGGCTTTCTGGTTGTTTTCATTTCTAGTCCATGACTGCATTTTAATAAATCCTACTTTGCTTCAGGTGAAGTAAAGGCCTCACTCTTCTTTAAAACAAGAAGCGCCCTTGCCAAAGCCTATTTCACATGGAATAACCACCTTTAACCTGTGCTCTCTCACTGCAGCTGATCCACGGTTCCCCGATGATACATGCTACCCTTCTTGCTCCCCTCTAGACTGCAAAGCTTCTTGAGAACCTGGTTTCTTTTGCTAGTTATTTCTCAATATAATAAGACTTTGTTCCATGATTTTTTTTTTTTTTGAGATGGAGTCTCGCTCTGTCACCAGAATGGAGGGCAGTGGCATGATCTCAGCTCACTGTAACTTCCACATCACGAGTTCAAGCAAGTCTCCTGCCTCAGCCTCCCAAGTAGCTGGGACTACAGGTGCCTGCCACCAAGCCCAGCTAATTTTTGTATTTTTAGTAGACATGGGGTTTCACCACGTTGGCCAGGATGGTCCTAATCTCTTGACCTCATGATCTGCTCGCCTTGGCCTCCCAAAGTGCTGGGATTACAGGTGTGAGCCACCATGCCTGGCCTGTTCCATGAATTTGTGATTACATAAAAGAATATTTATAGGATTGTGGATTTGCTGCTTGTAACATTTGTTGGGTATTCAGTATTTTTGTATTTCTATAAAAATTACTGAGCCTTGTTCTGTGATGCAGTTAAGGTATTTGGAAATACTTTTATAATCTAGGGTCTTATATTTAATATTCATTAAGTAGAACCAGAGCCGTGCATAGTTTGGGGTAAATATTCCCCATTACTGAAGCAAAACCATCCTGAATTTACTCAACTCTTGCCTGCAAGCTATACGTTTTTTTCCTGCCTGACTGTAGTAACAAGCATTATTTCCAGCCCTGTGTGGGTATCAGTCACTATTTCATTCCTCTGATCTTTTCAGATGCTTTCTTTTTCTGACTTCCAGTCATTTTCTTATATACATATGCTGCTAGTTCTCTGCTGGGTGTTCTAGAAGGACCCTCTGCCTATCTCAGTAGTTCCGTCTGTGCCACCCTCTCCTCTCCTTCCTTCTCTGTGTCCTGTCCCATAAGATACAGCTGCCTGATCACCCTTCCCCGCAGAAGGTCTGCTCTGTCCTCTCAGCAGGGAGCACACCAGGATTTGCTTGAGTCTCCTCCCTAATCAGTGGCCTGGACACTGGCTTATGGCAGAGCTGGGAGCAGTTTAAGTGGCTTCATTTGCCTCACTTTGGACTTACTGTCCTTCATTTCCTCTTGTCTCATGTCTTGAAAACTTTTTTTAATATACATTTTATCTCTCTGCTATTTTTGTTGTTTGAGATAAAAGGGTAAACCCAGTGCTCATTGTTTTATCTGGGCAGGAAATGGAAATTGTGTAACACTTGTTGACTTTTTATTTCCTTAGGAGAGTTGGATAAATAATATAGTATACTTGCCTACATTTTATCCAGTTGGAAGAGTTTTTTACTGATGCTCAAAATCAGGGCTGAAGTTAAAGGCAATGAGTTAATAATGGATTAAGATGCTATCATATTTTCTTCAGAAGAAATTCATTCCAGTGAACCATTTGAGTAAAAATAGTTTCCCAAGAGGAACTTAACTCTAGAGAGATAATTATCTGTTTTAGATGCCTGTAATTTTCAATTATGTTTTGTTAGCTTCCGAGTTCTGAGTGTAGGAAGTGTTGCAAGACTTAGAAAGTTAGCTGACATATAATTCATGCAATTCCTTTCCAAAGCTCAGGAGTGTCAAACGGAAGAGACCATGAGCCTATGTTCAAGGAAGCCATTCAGACATAAACATGCATGGCTCTGTGAGCATGAAGCTACACAAAGCAATGCTGCCAATTTTGTTATCAGTAATAGTATTATTTTTACATTTTCTAATAAAGGAAACAAAGGAAATGACAAAATGATTTTTACCTCTACCTAGAAAAGCATCCACTTATCTGTGAGGTCCTGAAGGAAATAAATTCTTTCTCTCCCCATTTGCTTGTGCCTAGAAAATGGACCCCAAAGTCTCAAAGTTCCTAACCAAGTACAGTAGAGAGAGAGGCCCATCACAGTAAGCCCTTCTACTTAAAAGCAGGGTCTCGAGTCTCTTCTGTGGAGAAGCTCCCATTATTTACCAGGCTGACTGGACGTTTTCCCCACTCTTTGCACCCTGGGCTGAAGGAATGCTGGTACTTTGGGCAGAAAGGCATGAAGAAGCCCTTGATTTCTCCAAGGTTCTTTCCAGAGTTCTGATCTCAGGCCATTCAGTAAGAAAAGAGCCCAGTGATTGGCAAATGATAAAAATTATTTCTGGAAACAAGCAGAGCTTTTTATCACAACCAAATGCCTCCTTGAGGTTACATTTTCATGGTGATTCTTCAAATTGTCAACCTCTGCCAAATCTAACTGTCATATCCCATAACAAATCTTTGCTCTGAGTATCACATGTACAGTAGCTTTCCTTCTAGGGATCAGGTTTTAAAAACCAAAAAACCCAAACCACTGGATATGTGATTTACCTCTTCTATTAACTCTAAAGGTGTAAATCAACTATTGCCTCTAAAATACAGCCGAGTTAAATGTCCTTGATTCTTAAGTCTCAAAAATAAAAATCTAGGTGACTTAATACAAAGAGGCACAGGGTGAAGGGAGGTTAGAGGCTCCAACATAGTCTACAGGGACTAATGTATGTGCTCAGGTTCTGGGAGGCAGTCCAGCCGCACGTGAGCCTGAGGAAGCACTCTTCCCCATAGACCTTGAGACCGGAGGAGTGGCAGAAGCCAAGGAATGATTCACTCACAGAGAATAGAAACCACAGGGGTGATTAAGGATCTTTGCTGATGGCCAACGGGCTTTGCTGACCACAGTTTACTCCTTGGACCCAAATAAGTCTGGCCACAGGCAGGGGAGTAACATATAAGGGTCAGAAATTGGGGGCAAAATAATGGATGTACTGTGCTTTCTGTGTCAGATTAGTGACTGCAAGGCTGGCAGTGGCCGTGTGTGCTATGAATCATATTTGTGTTTTCCTGAAGGCCATGTTGATCACCTAGTCTGGCCGGGAGTTCTGTGTGATAAAAGATTTGTGCTCACAATGGACTAGGGGGAAGGTCCTTATTGCCTGTCTTTCCCCTGAAGTGCTGGATATGGGTTTTGAACACAATGGGCTCTGGTTGTTGGTGGTGATGGCCATTATTTAGTAGACTCTGTGATTTGGGCCAACACCTTGCTTCTAAAGCTTTGTTCCACTGCTCAGTCCAGGCAGATTCCCGAACCTGCCTAACGAGATCACCTTTCTGAACTTAGTCTGTTACCTTTAATAACCTGTGAAATTTGCTTTCTCCTGCCAGTGTTTCTCAATGAGAGCCCTATGGTTACCTTGGGTCAGACACTTCGTGGGTGGGCAGGACTGTCTCAGTGCTTGCCTGATAACATCCCTAGTCTCATGCCACTAAATGCCAGTAGCAACTGTCATTGTGAGAAGCAAGCCTATTCTCAGACATTTTTAGATGTTCTACCTCAATCCAGTGCAGTATCCTGTATATAAACCTGAATGCCTCATCCACTGCCTGCTCTGACTTCTGCTGCCCCACCAGATCACAGCTTTCATTCCTAATCTCAGGACTTTTCTTCAGGTGGCACAGTTCTCTTTCCCTAAACTTGTTCTGCTATACCTATCCTTTCTAAATCCACTATCATCTATCATATATGAATTCAGAATTTTTTTTTATTTCCATGAAAATTCAGAAGTGGCTAATGTACACTGTAGCATGAGGTTTATTTATTTTTAGTATTTGAAATCAGAACTAATAACCCTAATTGTTTTGAAGAGATTCTCTGAACTTGGTCATTTCTATTATTCTGAAAATATTTGTGAAAAAATGTTGTACATACGAGTGTGTGTGTATACATATTTATGTATATGTATACATGGAGATACACTCATAATAAATTTTTTCATAATGTAAAGAAAGAACCTAATATATAGAGGATTCATTCTGAAGAGGAAGAAAAGAAGCTGGGACTTCAATTTTATAACGTGTGATGTCCAAAGAAGGAGAAAACCCTTTCCTTGTTGCAATTAAGGAGCATAACAGAAACAAACAAACAAAAAAAGCTCAAATTATAGCAATTGTGAATCAGCCTCATTGGAGATAAGAACCAACTTTGAAATAGATTGTGATGGAACTGAGTCTTTATCTCTTGACATGCATAATATACTTCATTTGCCATTTGTCCTGGTCTGTATTTTAGATAAGTTCAAGTAGAAGCCCAGAGATTCTGTCAATTGGGAGGATCACTGTTGGTTCAATATTTGTCTAAATAGTCCAGGCATGTTCTTTTTGAATTCATTAACTTGATTCCACCAGTGCCACTGAGAGCTGATCATGTGTAAGGCACTATGTTACAGCAATCTCATTGCCTTACTTTTCACATACATTAATATTTTACTCACAATAAAGCTGTTTTGGATCTCATTCAAAACATTTAAAAATCTTGGTAGTGAGTAATAAATAAAGCTGGGGTCAGAATTCAGGCCTCAGACTATAATAATCTACCTAAATACCCAAATTGTATATGAAATTAAAGGCCCAGAAAGACTGAATGGTTTACTCATTGCCACACTGTGGTGAAATAATTTGTCTCTACAAAAGGAAAAAAAAAGGTAGCTAATGAATGGAGAAACAGACGAGCACTGTGAGCCTTCCAAAACATCTTGAACTTACTGTACTAGGTAACTTTTAAGGTATCTTCCATTATAAGAGACTTGCTGTGCCAAGACACCAGCTGACGTGCCTTGCTTTCCAAACTGAGATGCTAATACACTGCTATGTTATGAAGTTGAATTGTGAATTTGAATGCATTTTTAACATAGCATGTTAAATTTCAAGAAAATGGCAGGCATGCAGTGTCTGAATCAGGTGAAAGCTTATATTCCATAGGATATACTTATATCGTGTCCATCTATTGGGCTAGTTTAGTGAGAAGTTTGCAAAGCACTGGGCGTGAAGAATCTGAAGTATTTTTTCCTGGTAAGCAATAAATACATCTACATAAATTCAGCTGGATAAGATGAGAGCTCTTATTTCACCTAATCAAATCTGTTGCATCTTACAAAGAGAAAAAGAGAAATAAAACCAAAAAAATCAATAAAAATCATCATGACATTTTATCTATAAACAAATGTAATCTAATAGCAATGCTTTCAGTTATATCTGTTGTAAAATCTCCTGATCATTTCATTGTGATAGAATTCTTCTGCATCTAATACACGTCTTGTTATCTTGACTCTTTTCCCATTTTATGCATACATAACCTTGAACAAATACATATTCTGGTCTCAATTTTTTAAATTTATAACCTTTACAATAATGACATTTTTGCCTACATTCTTATAAACTGAATAATAAAGTTATCCCATGTTGAGCTTTGACCTACAACAGCAGCAGAATAAATTGCTTAGAGTACATAGCAATTAATATGATTTGAGATGTCAGGTATACACATTTTTTTCATTTTATTACCTGTAATCTTCCATAGGGAAGAAGGGCTATTAAAAATTTTTCTTGGCTACAAAATTTTCCATTGCTATTTGTAAAGGTGATCTTGTTTTTAAATAAAACTCAGATTACAGAAGAAATATTTTATCATTTGAGAATATGTGACTGAAATTAAATAAATGTTAAAGTACAGTGCTCTTTTCTGTGTAATTAGACTATACCAGTAGGAATTTTTATTTTTATTTGAGCAATTTTTAGATATATTCTAAAATGTTATAAGCGTCAAAGATTTTCATTACGTTTAAGTGCATCCAAGTACTTCTGCTGTCCCGCAGGATAGCAAACTTTCTCTCCTAATGAGTTTATGCTGTTGTTATTTTTATTGTGATGGTCTTCATTTCTTTGGCATTCAGAACTTTTCATAGGATTCTTTTGACAAAGAAATATTTTTTACCTTATAGTGACTTAAGGAAAATTAATTATATGAGCTTGCTTTGAAAACACCAAAGTTTCTATCAGAAGTTTGACTCTTGCTATGGATATCCTTGCAACCTGTGTCTGTGAAATTGAACAACAGATTTTATTCTAATGACTCTGCTGATGGACATTCATTTCAATATAAAGTCATTTCTGAACTATTTCTGGTCTATAGAAAAATATCTCAGCAAACTCTGCCACAAAAAAACATCCATTAACTAATTTATAAAATTAGGGTATTCCACTTTGACTTCAGATGCACAAATATTTTCTTTCACTTTGAAGACCTGATACATCACACATGTAGTATACCTACATAAATGACATGGGCAATTAACCAGTTGAGACTAGCTTCTTTAAATCATAAGGTTGCATAGATACAACATACCAACAACCTCTGGAAGCTCATTGAAAAGCTGCGAATGTCAGTTAGGTCACTGATCTATTGTGTAAGAGTTACGAGACAATGAGGGATGACTGAAACAATAGAATCTTTCAATAGGTAGCTGACTAGTATATGAATATGTAGATAATTGTAAGAGCAACTGTACTTAGTTTTCTATGATACAGTGTGAGCAGCAGTTCTATTTTTTTCTTATTAGTTTTGTTAATCCTATCCAACGAAGTATCTCAACACTAAGGAGTACACTGGGTACAAGACTTCAATGTTAGTACTACTGACATTTTGGGCCAGATGATTCTTTGTTGTCAGGGGCTGTCCAGTGCATTGTAGGATATTTAACAACATGCCTGATTTCTATCCACTAGGTGACAGTAGTACTTTTCTACTCATCTCTCTACCCCAGTAGTCGTAATCAAAAACATCTCCAAACATTGCCAGATTTCCCCTGGGAAGCAGAATCATCCTGATTGAGAACTACTGCTACAGAGCCAAGAAGAGGAAAAGTTCTTTCTCCCAATCTCATTCTCTTTCTGTCATCTTCAAGGAGACTCCCTCATGATTACATGGCATCCTACATAGTTGTTGAGAAGGGTCACATTTCATGCTGCTATTAAAAATAGAGCAATATTTTATTGAGGGCTCAGGAATCAAAATTTCCATCTTGGGATCATGTGCAATTTTTTTTGTATTGAAAACTTGACCCAATTGATTTTGCGCAGGAACTAATTTCCCAAAGGAGTGTAGCACCTCACTTCTTTATCTGCACAGAGTAGAAAAGGGAATTCCTGCTCATGAACAGCTATTCAGCTTTTAAGCTTTTCATGTATGAATTACGTGGGAATGTGTTGTTTGCAGGAGGCAGAGATTTTAACCTCTCATCTAAAGTCAAGAGCAGGGCCTGTCCTGCTCAGTGTAGGGGTTGGTACAGCTGCCAGAACCTTGTCTCTTGGCTTAATGGTGCTATCTTGCTTGAGCAGTAATAGATGGGAGGGAATTCATAGTACTTAGTTTGCTGGAAGAAAGTTAAGTGATTTTTCCAGTGATTTTCAAAATAATGTGATCATTTGTAGGTGTTTCTATTATGTGTCATCAAAAAATTTATGAGGTCATTGAGAGAAAGGATGGCATCTTACACTTCATTTTATTCCTGTGGAAACTTCATCACGTTTTGTGCCCAGCAGACACACAACATAGAACTTTAGATTAAAAGGGGCTCGTAAATCAGACATCTTTTCTCACAAAAATATCAAAGCAATTTTTATGTTTAAAAACAAGGTATAATTCTCATGGATTTTTCAGAGAATAAGATTACCAGCAGAAAAGGATGCTATCCTATTTTAAAGAACATTACATGAAGTAGTAATTTAAACAATATCTTTCTGAGAGAAGGCAGATCAAGTAATAGTTTCTAAGTAAGGGAAGAGGAGAATGCAAATATGTCATTATTGCTAAGAATTTATTTCAGTAACAAATCTGAGTTCTATATAAATCTATAGAATAACTCAATGTGTGTACATACATAAACACACATATATATATGTACACACATAGGATACACACACACTGTGTGTGTGTAGCACAGGGAAGCCAAGAGAGAAGCTTCTGGCAGCTGTAACAACCCCTGCATTCGGTTGGACAAAATTAGGCACTGCCCTTGACTTTAGACAATAGGTTAAGATCTCTGCCACCTGCAACCAACATATTCCCACCTGATTCCTACATGAAAAGCTTAAAAAGAAGCATAATATCTGTTCATGAGCAACATATTCTTTTACATATGTGTGTGTGTGTATATATATACACTTATGTATGTGTATGTATACACACGTGTGTGTGTGTGTGTGTGTGTGTGTGTGTGTGTGTGTATCTTTTGGATAGAAAACCTAAAAAGAGGACTTAATGAATCTCTGGATTCTAAGAAACAGAACAAAAAGATCTAAGTGTCCACAATCCGATAATATAAAAAAAAATAATAAAGCTAATTTATGTTTGCTTTGGGGTTTATTTGGAAGACCAAATTAAGCTCAGGAAATGTGCAGTCTGCCTTCATATCCAACTAGATATATTGGGAGGCTACATTATGTTTGATACTACCTGGAAAAACAAAGCAGACACTTAATGCATTATCAGCGAGAGTTCTGGTTTTGATCAATACCACGCTTCATTCACCACAAAGAATGATAGCATGGTGCCCCCATTGTGCTTTCTAATGACACGTCTCTGTTTGTGAGAAATGTAATTGTCATTTCACAAAACACAGAGCACATTATGTTAGATGAGGTCTTATATTTTCACATATTTTAGCAAAAGCAAGAGCATTCTCATTTGCACAACAAATGTGTTCAGTTCTAAAAACATAATTATTTCTTCTAGTGCAATGAAGATGTGATTTAAAATAATTAATATTGAAGTCTGTAGGTTTTTTATTTACAGAAAACAGCATAATTCTAAATTACTTATGTAAATACGTTCAGATGCACTCTCTACAAATATTCAATGTGTTTCATTGAAAGCAATACACTTAATATTCTGCCAACCAAAATAACAATAAATTAGATCTTGTGATATTTTAAAATAATTTCTTTCAAGTTGGAGATGATTGCTTGTTTAAAACTTAGAAAAACAGATACTAATTTGCATAAACAATTTAAAGAAGAAAAAATCCTATCAGAAATGTCAATAGAAAGAATTGTAGAAGCACCTCTTGTATATTTCAAGTAGATTTGATTTTTCTTGAATAAAGTGTCCCCAATCTACCATTTTGCAACAGCCATTGTTAATAAGCTGAGAAACCCTTACTTGTAGAGATGATCCCACTGCTAAGTTTGGGTTTGTACAGTTTGGGTGATGTTGGTAACCAATAAAAAAAGTCACAAATTTACTGAAGAAGTAGGATTCACCTTCAAAACAGAGTTGGTGAGGTTGGGGTGTTCAGTGCATGGGAAAACGTTCTTCAGGCAATTAGGCATGATTTTAAATTTTTAAAATTCATTTTTTCCCTAACAAAACCAGATGAAGGGGAGGTTGGTTACTGTTTCGGGTTTCTGCTACTCACAAATCACAAGTTATTTGACTTCTTTGCTCCTTGATTTTCTTGACTGTAAAATAAAGATAATGTTAGCTATTTATAGAACTGCTTGGGAGATTATACAAGAAAAGGAATGTGAAATAATTGAGCACAGGGAGTGGGATACTGAAGCCCCAGTAAATGTTTGTTCCTCCTCTTGCTCCCTCACTCCTGTCACTTCACCCTCTTAGGTGAGTTCCAGCTTCTGATTAGCTTGTTCCATCCAGCCAGAACCTGCGAAGACCTCTTCTTGGAGGTTTCTCTGGTTCTACCTTGGACCAAAGATTTCACTGAAAGGTGTTAGGGACAGATTGTAAGTAGAAAGATACGTTGGGCTCCCTCTGACCTTCCTACCAAGTAAAAAAAAAAAATAGAATTGTTGCTAGCAAGATTTTCTTCAGGTTTAATCTACCCACTGAGTATTAGTAGTGCAGAAACTGCACTTAGATCTCTAGGATTACTGTAGCTGGTGAGAATAATGGCAGGACTACAGTTTAAGTTGACCTTAAAGAAATGGCCAGTTGCCTAATGAGAATTGCCACACTGGGTTCTAGGGAACTTTTTCTGGTGGTCATAAGTCAAATTTAATCTCTGGCTTTCAAATCCCTAAGCTGTGGTGTAGCCACGAGGAAGCCTTGGTTGTGTCATCTTTCCGTCTTCCTCCTCCTTTGAACACTGGAACCTGCAGGGTGATCTGTGCAACAAATGGGATGAAAAAAACTTCTTGTCCTCCCTCCCTATGTTTCCATTCAAACTCTTCACTGAAGAGGGAGACCCACATTGTTCCTGCAGTTACTTTCTCCTGTGATGGACTTGAAGTTAGTCAGGAACTTGATCTCCATTAATGTTGAAGATTCCCACTTCCATAAATACCTTGCTATCAGAAAACTCACCTAAAATCTGCATTCTCTTATTCTTTATCAGATGTTCCCTCAAAGTTCCTTTGGGAAGGAGTAATTTAGGAAAGCAATCACATCCATATTCTATGGTGAAAAGATGCATGGACTTTGAAATTAAGTAGACCCAGGTTGATTTCTTATATAGCTAGCTGGTTCCGTGAGTTTGCAGACCATTGCTTTAGTCAAATCGTTTAAGTGTTTTTCTGCTCATTTGTGAAGTTGAGAAACTTACTCTACCATGTAAAGTTGCTGCAATGGTTAAATACATACTAGAATATACATATATGTATACATATAGAATACCTGGAATTTAATAAAATTTCAACAGATGATAATTTGCTTATACAGTAATTTCTAATACAGTAAAAACTGCATCATTAGATTCTCTTCTTATAAAAATTCCAGGTCTCATTTTTACCCTCTTCATAGTGTTTACTAATCTCAGTTTCCAATAGATACCGTCTTCCTTTTCTCTCTTTCTTCTTCTTTTTTTAATATGCGGTACTAAGGGGAAGAAAATAAGTAAGATGTTATTTGTAGAGAAATTTCATGTTTCTTTCTTCTTTCTGTCATCTCCTCTGGCATGCTTTATTTTCAATTCTCATGTCAGTGACATCAGACACACAGGACTACTATAAAACTCTTGTCCCTAAAGCAGAAAAAGATATTCTTCAATGCCAATGCACTTTGATTTCTGTCCATTAATTTTCCCTTAATTGGTACTGCTCTGATTATTGAATGAAATTTTAAGAAATCACCAGAAGCGGCCAGGCGCGGTGGCTCAAGCCTGTAATCCCAGCACTTTGGGAGGCCGAGACGGGTAGATCACGAGGTCGAGAGATCGAGACCATCCTGGTCAACATGGTGAAATGCCGTCTCTACTAAAAATACAAAAAATTAGCTGGGCATGGTGGCACGTGCCTGTAATCCCAGCTACTCAGGAGGCTGAGGCAGGAGAATTGCCTGAACCCAGGAGGCGGAGGTTGTGGTGAGTCAGCCGAGATCGCGCCATTGCACTCCAGCCTGGGTAACAAGACCGGAACTCCGTCTCAAAAAAAAAAAAAGAAAAGAAAAAAGAAAAAAGAAATCACCAGAAGCAAGGGTTTCAGAAACATAAATTAGGGAATGTCTTCTCAGTTTTCAGTTGTATCTTTTATTTCTTTGAGTGGAATTTTGTGTGCTACTCATTAACTTTTCTCCATGAATTACATTAGATTCTATATTAGAAGAATTCGATGCTAGTTGATCCTAGTTTATAAAGACTTTCAGTCTTCTCTTTCTTCCCAGCCAATAAATGAGAACCATTCTTCCAACCCTTCTTCCCCATGCTGCAGTACTTCTCTCTCGTGTTCTTTTTTTTCCCATTTCATCTTGAATATGGTGATGAGACACTTTTTTCCCCTTACTGAAGAGCCTGTAAACTCTTTGGCACATTGTATTTAGTGTTCTTCATTTCTCATGAGTTCTAGCTAACACTTAACATAGAATAGGGACTGAATAAATGCATGTGAAATGAAGAAATCAAAATTATATAGAACATTAACTACTCTGAATTTAAAAAGCTTATAATGATCTTCTTGGAACATAGCATACCTGCTATACTCTATTTTAAAAAGAATTATAAAACAAATTATAAGTTGAAGTTATTAAACAAATTATAAGGTGAAAACTTCTTATAATTTGTTTATGGCAATTAGAATAAATTTTCTTATAGCAAGAATGTTAAAAATGGTGGTTATATTCCCAAACAGCTTTAAAAAAAAATCCTATTATTACATAACAAACCTAGAGCAGGAGAGCAAACACTGGATGTGCCTTTCTAGAAACTTCCTCAACATTCCTATTGTGTCTACTGGCTTAGTAGCAAAGGAAGTCTTTAATGTGAGTTTGATGGAAGTCATAAAAATAGATTTCTTAGCAAGAATGATATGTCAGTTTAGGATATTTTCTGCAAGAAACTAGCTCTAGCTGAATCACTGAGTTCCTCCTAAAAAAGGAAGGTATGGGGTAGAGATCCAAAGTTATGTGTAGGGTACGTAGCTTTGGCAATGATTGTGAAATTCCTACACATTTTAACATTCTATTAAAGTTTTATTTCACTAGTTTATAAGAATATCCACAACTTTTCCTCATAAAATCACAACAATGATTGGAAAGCTGGCTAGTTAAAGTTATTCATTACTGAAAGAAGAAAAAGATCCTACTACTATTTATTATTTGAAAATAATCTTTAGCATGAAAATACAAATAGAATAGTTGTATCTAACCAGATGGTTTTAATGGGGATGGGTAATCATGGTCTTTAGCAAGAAGTACTCGGAAACTAAATGAATCACTGAATTTTCAGTTGTCACAGAAATTGAGAAAAAGTAGTATATATTGATTGTTTAATGATCAGAGATTTAATATAATAAAGTATTATTATTTTCAAGATTTTATAAATGTAAAATATAAATAAAATGGACATATGAGAAAGTATTATTTGAATTTAACCAGAAAATATTTCTTAAATATAAAAAGCTTTTTGTTTTTAGTAAATTTGGTAAAAATTTGAGTTTTCTAATTACTAAATGTAATTTTTTCCCAATGCCATTAACAATTCTGTATATACTTTATCTGCTGACCATTATAAAATAAAATCACAAATCTTACAACTTGGCAGAAGAAAATTCCACATAGCACTTCCATAAAAGGTAGAGCTACAAGAATCTTGAAAAGATCTTCGTCCACACTTCCTCCACATGAGCCATGAACAGAAAAAGATTCATATTAGACAAGATCATTGGAAGCCCAGAGGCCCAAGAAAAATTTTATTTTTGGGTATATTTGTGTTTCTAACCTCCTTGGAGAGAGAAAGATAACTCAACTTTCAATAAGTTAAAAGCAGGCACAAGAAAAATTCTCAAAATCCAGACTATCTCTAGTACATACAACTCTGACAAAATAGTCTACCAAATTTTAAAAAGGCAAGAAAAAGAAATAAAGGGTATTCAAATAGGAAAGGAGGAAGCCAAACTGTCTCTATTTGCAGATGACATGATAGTATATCTAGAAGACCCTATCGTCTCAGCCCAAAAACTCCTGAAACTGATAAGCAACTTCAGCAA
>CM052664.1:46496601-46517981 GCA_028533165.1 Leontopithecus rosalia | reverse complement strand
CACATGTACCCCCAAACCTAAAATGCAATAAAAATTTTAAAAAATGCATGTATCTATATGCAAATATATGGCAACCAAAGGAAACAAAAGATATAAAGTAGAACACAGGAAAATCTATCAATGAAATAAGCCACTAGAGAGACTAATATTAAAACAGTATGTTTTCAAAAAATAAAAAGGCCACAACACTGCCTTTTGGGACTTTATAAAATGGAATTCAGAATTACTCTTTGTTTACAATGAAGGTACAAACAGAAGGGATTGCAAATAAATGTTCCACGATTGTCTGATAGAAAAGTACTATATTCTCTCAAAAGAACAGAAAAACAAACTAGGCCTAGGTGTGGAGGTTCACACCTATAATCCCAGTACTTCGGGAGGCCAAGGCAGTTTGAGACCAGACCGAGGCTAGGAGTTTGAGATCAGCCTGGCTAACATGGCAAAACCCTATCTCTACTAAAAATACAAAAAGTAGCCAGGTGTGGTGGCCTGTGCCTGTAATCCCAGCAACTCAGGAAGTTGAAGCAGGAAAATAACTTGAACCTGGGAGGCAGAGGCTGCAGTGAGTCAAGATCATGCCACTGCCACTGCACACCAGCCTTGGATACAGAGCAAGACTTTGTCTCAGAAAAGGAAAACAAAATCTAGAGAGGAAAACATACAAGAAAACTGCAAATTTTTCGAGGATTATTTCTACCCTCATAGGAAAATAGATGCATATGACAGACGTAAAGTTGAGCATATTCACATTCTAGAAAAATAATTATGTGGAGAAAAATAACTACACCCTTCCTTCCCTAGTCTTTGCATCTGCTAACAGAATGCACAGGCTTGCTGTAATGTGGTGAATGAATTGGAGGTGGGGCAAGGTTGAAGGCAAGGATATAGAAAAAACTATTGTGATAGTCCAGGTAAGAGATAATAATTGCCTTGGTTATAGCTGTATTGATTAATTAAACATGGATGAATTAGATGGCTGTTTGGAAAGTCAGATATCACCTGAATGTGGTAAATAAATGACTGAGGAAAAAAACGGAAGGAGTTTAGCATGATACCCAGGTTTCCGGTTGGAGCAGAAACAGATTCTGGCCCGTGTGAACTGACTTACACATAGAGCATGCAGTGTGCATTTTACGCATAATGTTGATCTCATTCCTTCGTGCAAGGAGTATAAGGGATGCTAGGTAACATCTCCTTGCTTAATGTGTTGGACATGCGTGAGGCACTGCAGTGTTTAGGACCTTTCCTGGGGCTCTCATTAATGTCCAAATTGTTTCAAACAAAAGACAACAATTGTGGGGAAAGGGAGGGATGAACAGGTGAAGCACAGAACTTCTAGAGTAGTGAGACAACTCTGCTTGATGCTGTCATGATGGATGCAGGTTATATTATACATTTGTCTAAACCCATGGAATGTATATCAAGAGTGACTCCTAATGTGAACTATGGACTTTGGATGATGATGTGGTATCAATATAGGTTTGTTAATTTTAACAAATCTACCCATCTGTGGGGGATGTTGATAATCTGGGAGGTTTATGCATGTGTGGAATAGGGGTTATATGAAACATCTGTGTACCTTCAACTCGGTCTTGCTATGAACCTAAAACTACTCTAGAAGACAAAGTCTAATAAAAAAAAAAGACAGCTATTTGAGCTGATGCAAAGTAAATACCCATAAAACTAATGTCTTAAACCTAAGTAAAGAAGTGAGCCAGAAAAGGAAGAGTGTGAAGTGGGAACTAGGTTATGACATATGTTAGGAAATTATAATGGTCGAGGCACATTCAGAGACTCAAAATTCTGTTTAGGGATTAGAGAAAAAAATAGAATAGAAATGTTTTAGAAAAGGAATCCCAGAGAGAAACTGAATGACATCAAATTCTTTTTTAATCTCAGGATAAATACAATATCTACAACTGTTTCATAGAGGCAACTCATTTCTATCTTCCAGGAAAACTCAGAGCACATATGCACCAAGTGTTCCACTCCAGGATTTTTGTTTTTTTTTTCTGTTTAAGGTTCTGTCTTAGTCCCTAGAATGTATTACATATAAGCTGGCGCATACATGTGAGGAAGATTTTCTACTTTGAATGCCTATGGAATAATCTTTAGGAACTGAAAAATAATTCATTCAACATATTTTTAATGGAGCACCTATTACGTTCCAGGCAGTGTTCTTGGTAGTGGGACTACACTAGTAAACAAGATAAATAAAATCTGTCTTTGTAAAGTTTACACACAGTTTAAGAAAGAGAAAAAATAAATATATTGTTAACCCAGAAAATAATATATAGCAAAGTACATAAGTGCTAGGAAGAATAATCCATCAGGAGTTGGAAGTAGAAAGTGGCCAGGAGAGGGAGGAGAGAGTAGTTGCTATTTTTGACAGAATGGTAAGGGAGACCTTAGTGAATGCAGGAGCCATGTGTCTGTTGGGAGAAAGGAGTCTACAGGCAGAGTTAAGGGTATGGCCTGCCTGGTAGGTTGAGGAATAGCAAGGAAGCCAGAGTGGTGGAAATAGGTGGGAGGTAAGGCAAGGGGTTAGGAGGTACCCATGCTCAGATCATCCAGTGCCTTGTAGGCCATATTAGTTATCTACTGCTATATAATGAATCACACCAAATGCAGTGGCTTCAACAGTAATGATTTATTATTTCTTACCCGGCAATTCTGCTGATCTCACCTGGCCTCTTACATGTACTGCAGTCAATGGGTAGATCTGCTGGAGCTTATAGTCTAGGCCTGGAGGCTGCATGCTTTGAACATAACTTCATAAACTTTCTTAAAGTATTTTGAGATCTTTAATGATTTGTTTAGATCATCAGTTATCATTAATGCTAGTATATTCTATGTGTGGCCCAAGACAGTTCGTCTTCCAGCATGGCCCAGAGAAGCCAAAAGATTGGCACCCCTGATCTAGCATGTCCTCACTCACTTCTCCAGGGCCTCGGCTGAGAAGGTTTTCTATCTTGGGCTTCTTCACATAGTGGCAAATATATTCCAGAGGGTGATAGTCAAGCTTCAGGGATTTTTGTTTGTTTGTTTGTTTTTTAAGAGAGTCCCACTCTGTCACCCATGCTGGAGTTCAGTGGTGTGATCTCAACTCACTGCAACCTCCACCTCCAGGTTCAAGTGATTCTCCTACCTCAGCCTCCCAAGTAGCTGGGATTACAGCCATGTGCCACCACACCCAGCTAATTTTTGTATTTTGGGTAGAGACAGCATCTCACCATGTTGGCCAAGGGTATAGAACTCCTGACCTCAAATGATCCACTTGCTTCAGCCTCCTAAAGTGCTGGAATTACAGGCTTAAGCCACCATGCATGGCCAGCTTCAGGTTTCTTGATACTTAGTTCAGAACTTGTTCAAGATCCTTTCTGACACATTTCTATCAATCAAAGGAAGTCATGATGTCAGCCCAGATTCAGAGGGTGGGAAAAGAGGCCATACCTCTTTGGTGGGATGAGAACCAAAGCATTTGAAGCCACTTAAAAACTACTTCACATACTATAGGAAAGAATTAGGTCTTAGAATTATGTTATAAGACCCATGAGAAATGATGGGAGGATTTTGATTAGGGAAGTTGTAAGAGTTGATTTGTCTTTCAGAGATTACACTGTCTGCTGCATGAGGAATAAACAAGAGATAACTTAGGAGGCTAATTCAACAGCATTTTCTCTATCATTCATTTAACCTACAGAAAGAGGCTGAGAGCTTTTAATAGAGTTATTATGGTCATAATGCATGTTTTCCCTCAGGTTCAACTTTATGCAAAATGGCATAAGTCAGTTATAACAAAAAACTAAAGCTTTCTTTTCCAGGAAAAGACAATAACCTTTATGTGTTATATTCTCACTATATAGAAATTGTATTAAATTATCCATCCTACACTGGGATTTTTTTAAATTGCATTTTAGGTTTTGGGGTACATGTGAAGAACATAAAAGATAGTTGCATAGGTACACACGTGGCAGTGTGAGTTGCTGCCTTCCTCCCCTTCACCTATTATCTGGCATTTCTCCCCATGTTATCTCTCCCCAACTCCCCCCGCCACGCTGTCCCTCCCCTATTCCCCCCAATAGAACCCAGTGCCTACACTGAGATTTTGTCAGTTAAAATAAGAATATCACGATTTCCTCAAGCAAGACATTTATGTCTTTCTTCAAAGAACTCTAAGCACTATAAATATACTCTGAGGTGGAAACAGCCATTTAAATTATTAACTGGAAATCCTTTCAGTCGTGTGCACATTCCATAAATACATATATTTTGCATGACATAACTATAGTTTTCTGTTTAAAAAAGTGCTGTCATCTTCTGATTTCTTCTTCTTTGTTGTTGCTGTTCTCACCTTAGCAATTTTCCACATTCTAAGTGCAAGTAAGAAGGTAGTATTTGAGTTTTTGAAGACTGAACAGATGAAGACTAGAAGGAGTCCTGCTTAGGAGAAAAGTGGAGGCAGATTTGAGAATATCTAGAGGCTGCACTCCACTGCTCAGGAGGAAATCTTAGAACTAAAAGGCCTTAGTGATCTTCTACTTCTGTCTCTCCTTTAATTGCTAAGAAAATGAAGCCTGAAAATACTATCAGTCTCATCCCAGAGGCCTGTGGGCAGAATGCGGCTGCAGCTATGTTTTGTTTTGCCTTTAATGCACTTTACTTTTAGTTAAATTTAGCCTTCAACATTCAAAAATTGGGAGCTTTGGCATAAATCTATATTTTTGGCTTCCCTTGAAAAATCAAGTTATCTTAGAATACTGAATTTTTACAGTCTTCCCCACCAGGACTCCCTCACTCATTTTAATCCCAACTTGATCTTTGGTGACATTTTATGGCAACTTCTGGGCCACACAAGACTAAATGTCAGAGATGAAGCCAAGCCACAGGCTCCAATCCCATGTTCCCTCCAGTTCTTTCTTCTTTGCTTTTTTTGTGATTCTAGTTTTATTAATTTTCAGGCAATAAACATCCATTAAAATCCTGCTTTCTTCTTCAAATCGTATAAAGACATCTGTGAATATTGCATCTTAATGAAGCCCCTTTAATTAAAAAAATCTATAATTGACTGAACAAAAGGCAAACAAGACATTTCAGCTTCAGGACTATCAACTGACAATGAAGAGGCAGAGTGAGTCTTCCCACCAAGGTACTCACTGAGAATGACTCCAGCTGAAAAGAGCCATTCAGAAGCTTATAATAATCATATCTGTTTCTGCTCACTTCAGAATCTACTCATTAGAAAGCTTTGCATCCCTTAGCCTTTTAAAATATGCTATATAGAAACCCATCCGGGTCAGGCACGGTGGCTCAAGCCTGTAATCCCAGCACTTTGAGAGGCCGAGGTGGGTGGATCACGAGGTCAAGAGATCGAGACCATCCTGGTCAACATGGTGAAACCCCGTCTCTACTAAAAATACAAAAAATTAGCTGGGCATGGTGGCGCGCGCCTGTAATCCCAGCTACTCAGGAGGCTGAGGCAGGAGAATTGCCTGAACCCAGAAGGCGGAGGTTGCGGTGAGCTGATCGCGCCATTGCACTCCAGACTGGGTAACGAGCGAAACTCCGTCTCAAAAAAAAAAAAAGAGAAACCCAACCACCTTCTCTGCAGAAGTGAGTTAGGCATACTGTGGACTAAGGTTCCCACTGCCAAGCAACAAAATTAAAACAAATAAAAGCTGTCTACAGTAAAGTTTTAACTGGCTTCTAGAATATGCAATAGATTTGGTCAATTCAGCTGAAGCATTGTACTCATAAAAGGGTTCATGTGAACTTTAAGATATTTGCCATCTTAAAAAACTTTGTTTTGAATTAGTGTCTACATATTCTTACCACAGCGACTCTGCATGTCACATGATGGTTTTTAATGAACAATTCTTTGTCTTTACTGGGGCCTGTGTTAAAGCAAGAATTCAGCACTGCTGTGTGCATCATGGAGAGGGAGTGTGTACAACAGCACATCCCATGTACTGTAACTGAGGCAATTAGTTGACTATTTCTTACATTAGCACATATGGGTGACATGTTCAGAACACCTACACACACTTAGCAGAACGACTGTCCCCATATTTCTCCAGAAAAAATCCTAACTAGCACTAGAGCTATTAAAGCTGTATTATTTACCAAAAAAAAAGTAAAATAAAATAGGTGGCATAAGAGATGTTGTCAACATGTATTCTGGCAAAATGTTTGTCATTTCATTGAAATACTTATCCATGTAAATGATGTTAGAATTAAAATATTGTCAATGTGTACTTGTCTTGCTATAACTGAAGGGACTAATAATTTGTAAACGTTTGTCTCAGGATGTCTAAGATGTCTTTAGACAATTTCTTTTTAATGAACTTCTACTTGACATATAATCAAACTAAGTTGCCCTGGAGACCTTACCCTGGAGTTTTTCCTGCCTATGCTTATTGTCCTGGTAAATATAAAGCTTATAGTCATCTTCTGTGCTCTGACTTTTCCTATAAGTTATTGATTATGAAATCAATTCACATCTAATTAGCAGAATCATGTCTCTACTACAAATCCTCCAATAACTCCTAGATTATCTCTGAGAGCATAGAACGTGTTAATAAGTATAAAAAGATAAATGAAATCAAATTCCTTTAAGGAAGATCCTTGTATTTCTCTCTGGCATTAAAGCCCTCCTAAATTAGGCTCCCTCTGCCTTTCAGAGATATTCTCCACTTAACTCCCTGCTTTAGCTAAACTCGTCTATCCACACGTCTTGAGCAGGGCTTCAGCTTACCTGATTTCTTAGACTTAACCAGAACTCCCAACCTTATCATCAAAGTCAAATAAAATACAGAGATAAATCTCTGAAATTAAAATGTTTTATTTGGGAAGAAAGAATTGCAGTTTGGGGTATACATACAGACTGCCTGGTCTTTGGTATGTACAAAGAACAAAGAAAAGGCTAGAGGTTTTATTAAAACAAGAAATGTTACATATTGCTCTTTGAAGAAGGCTGTGGGTGCTAGTAAGGTTTGGGGAGCTGGCAAGATCTAATTGGTTAGTGACAACATTAGATAAAACTAGCCTTAGAGTTGCAGCAGTTGTTTCAGTAGTCATTAGTAGTTAAAAACTGGTTTCAGTTTATAGCAGACAGTTTTAGCTGCCAGGGTTTCAGATAATTACATTTTTGGAGGAATGTTTTGGACCCTGAGTACTTTTTTCCCCTGACTTTTTGATTCTATTTAAGGTGGGTATGGCAAGAATGACCCAATTTTTATAATTAACTTTCACGCCATCATCTCTACTCAACTTTTACTCATCTTTTAAGCTGTGGCTTATGTCCCTCACCCCTTGTCTATGATATCTACCTCTGGGCAATTGAGCTAATATCTAAAGAGTCTGTTCTGTGCCCCAAACTAAACACTGGGGCTTCTAAGATGGTGACACCTTGTTCCTATTCTTAGGAGTTTGCAGTTCAGGGGCCGAGACATTGGTCACAGTGTGCATTTAGCTCTTTGACAGAAGAATGCTCAGAATGCTATGTGTATTCCAAGAGGGGACATGAACTCCAATGACAAGAAGAGCAGAAGCGAAGCTGGGATGATCAGAGGCCACAAGAGGAAGGGGTGTATGGCAATGATCACCGCAGATCATGAAAAGAGAGTGAAAAGCTCATAGAGAAATGAGAATGGGATACTCCTGGCCAAGTGCATATCCTAAAGTTGGAAGGGAAAAGTTGTAAGAAATTCAACCTGAGAGGTGAGCAGGAGGAAGATCTTAAGGAGCCCAGTGTGCTTCGTGGAAAGGGCTTGAATTTCATCCTTGGCCATAAAGGAGCACTGCAGTGACAAAGGAGATCCTTTCTAATGTTTCTTACAGGTTGGAAATTCTGTGATTCTCTGACCCCAAACCCACAGTGCTACTGCTCTCTACTACTTAATACACTTGCCAAAAAATAACTTGATTGGCATGTTTTTATTTGTGTCTATACTGGATCCTCTATAATGAACTCTATACATAGTAGTTGTTCAAAAAATCTTCATCATTTTCTCTATTATCTTAAAGTATGTTTTTGGAGGATGGATACCATATCTTATTTACCACTTCATCCCCACAGTGCCCAGTAAAACAAGTATTTATGGAACAGACAAATGAAAGCTATGGATGGGGGTCCCAGTTTGAATCTATGACATCTTCTTTTCAATAGCAACAAGGCAGCAGTTAAGAAACTGTATCAAAACATGTTTTTCCTCATTTTTTTTACTTCACAAATATTAGCTGAAGGCGTATGAGATGCCACTACCTGAATATACAATATTGAATACTGCCCTCGTGGATTTCATCTTACACTTTTTTTCTTGCCTCTCAGCCCTTATGTCTATGATTTTAAAGGCTCAAGAAAGTTAGAAGATTCTTCTCCACATAAGCCATGGGAAATAATTTGAAAGGATCTGGAACATTGCTCAAAATGTAATTGCCCTTAAATTATGTCTGCTTTTTTTTTTTTTTTTTTTTTTTGGAAATGGAGTCTCACTCTGGCACCCAGCCTGCAGTGCAGTGGCATGATCATGGCACACTATAACCTCTGCCTTCTGGGCTCAAGCAATCTTCCCACCTCAGCCTCCTGAGTAGCTGGAGCTATAGGCATGTGCCACCAGTTCCAGCTAATTTTTGTATTTTTCTGTAGAGATGAAGTTTCACCATGTTGCACAGGCTGGTCTCAAACTCCTGGGCTCAAGTGATCTGCCCAATATTCTGCCAATATCAAACACCCATATTCCTTCACACTCTACCTTTCTTCCTGAATTCTTTATCTCAGTAAAATTGAGCTCACTAGGGTAGTACATGGCATTTGTTCAGTGCTCAGTAGATGTCAGTTTTCCATCATTCTGTTTATTTTCTACGATTACTTCAATTTCTTCATGGAAGTAGGTTGATGGGAAGAACTTACAGTTAAGCCATTTGAGGCCCTCCAGGTTTGAGATGTCAAGACAGTACATAATTTTAGGCCTCATGCCACACTATACAACAATAGAAAAATACCAACATTAACTTTCAAAACAAATGGTTAATAATAATAGAAGTTTTATCTCTGTATTAAATATCTTAGGATAAGCCTGAAAATCAGGTTTTACCCATACACATTTTTTATTTTTAGTACTTTAGGTTTTGAGGTACATGTGCAGATCATGCAGGATTTTTGCATAAGTACACACATGGCAATGTGGTTTGCTTCCTCCATCCCCCGATCACCTACATCTGGCATTTCTCCCCATGTTATCCCTCCCCAACCTCCCCACTGTTTCTCCCTTGCCCCCCTCAACAGACCCCAGTGTGTGATGCTCCCCTCCCTGTGTCCATGTGTTCTCATTGTTCATCACCCACCTGTGAGTGAGAACAAGCAGTGTTTGATTTTCTATTCTTGTGTCAGTTTGCTGCAAATTATGGTTGCCAGTCATCCATGTCCCTATAAAGGACATAAACTCATCATTTTTATAGCTGCATAGTATTCTATGGTGTCTGTTCATATCCTTCTCCCACTTTTGGATGGGTTTTTTTTTTCTTGTAAATCTATTTTAGTTCTTTATAAATTCTGGATATCAGCTCTTTGTCAAATGGGTAGATTGCAAAAATTTTTCCCCATTCTGTTGGTTGCTGGTTCACTCTAATCATTGTTTCTTTTGCTGTACAGAAGCTCTAGAGTTAAATTAGGTCCCATTTGTCTTCTTGTTGCATTGATCCTTTTACCATTATGTAATGCCCTTCTTTGTCTCTTTTGATATTTGTTGGTTTAAAGTCTATTTCATCAGAGAGTGGGATTGCAACTCCTGCTTTTTTTTTGCTCTCCATTTGCTTGATAAGCCTTCCTCTGTCCCTTGATTTTGAGCCTGTATGTATCCTTGCACGTGAGATGGGTTTCCTGGATACAGCACCCCAATGGGTCCTGACTTTTTCTCCAATTTGCCAGTCTGTGTCTTTTGACTGGGGCATTTAGCCCATTTACATTTAAGATTAATATTGTTATGTGTGAATTTGATGCTAGCTGGATGTTTTGCCCATTAGTTGATGTGTTTTTTTTTTCATTGTGTTGATGGTCTTTACCATTTGGTATGTTTTTAGAGTGACTGGTACTGGTTGTTCCTTTCTATGTTTGGTGCTTCTTTCAGGAGCTCTTGTAAGGTAGGCCTGGAGGTGACAAAATCTCTCAGCAATTGCTTGTTTGTAAAGGATTTTATTTCTCCTTCACTTATGAAGCTTAGTTTGGCTGGAAATTAAATTCTGGGTTGAAAGTTCTTTTCTTTAAGGATGTTGAATATTGGCCCCCACTCTCTTCTGGCTTGTAGGGTTTCTGCCGAGAGATCTGCTATGAATCTGATGATTATATGCTCGGGATTGATCTTCTTGAGGAATATCTTTGTAGTATTCTTTGTATTTCCTGGGCTTGAATGGTGACCTGGCTTGCTAGGTTGGGGAAGTTCTGGATAATATCCTGAACAGTGTTTTCCAGCTTGGAGTCATTCTCTCCGCCACATTCAGGTACACCTGTCAAATGCAGATTAGATCTTTTCATAGAATCCCATATTTCTTGGAGGCTTTGTTCATTTCTTTTCACTCTTTTTTCTCTGTTCTTGCCTTCTCATTTTATTTCATTGAGTTGATCTTCAATCTCTGATATCCTTTCTTCTGCTTGGTCGATTCAGCTATTGAATCTTGCATATGCTTCATTAAGTTCTCGTGCTGTGTTTTTCGCCTTCATCATGTCATTTACATTCTTCTCTAAGCTGTTAATTCTAGTTAGCATTTCATCAAACCTTTTTTTCTAGGTTCTTAGTTTCTTTGCATTGGGTTAGCACATGTTCTTTTAGCTCTGAGAAGTTTGTTATTAACCACCTTCTGAAGCCTGTTTCTGTCAATTAATCAAATTCATTCATCATCCACCTTTGATCCCTAGCTGGTGAGGAATTGTAATCCTTTGGAGAAGGAGAAGCATTCTGGGCTTTGGTGTTTTCATCCTTTTTGCACTGGTTTCTCCCCATCTTAGCTTTATCTACCTGTGGTATTTGTAATTGATGACTGAGTAGATGTCCTTTTTGTTGATGATGAAGTTATTTCTTTCTGTTTCTTAGTTTTCCTTCTAACTAACAGTCAGGTCCCTCTGCTGCAGGACTTGCTGGAGGTCTGCTCCAGACCCTGCTTGCCTGGGGATCACCCACGGGGGATGCAGAACAGTAAGGGTTGCTGCTGGTTCCCTCTGCTATCTTCATCCCAGAAGGGTACCTGCCATATGTCGGCCTGAGCTCTCCTTTATGAGGTGTCTCTTTGGGCATATGGGGGTTTGGGGGCTGCTTGAGGAGACAGTCTGTCCCTTATAGGAGCTCAAGTGCTGTGCTGGGAGCTCCATTGTTCCTTGCAGAGATGCTGAGCAGGTATGTTTAAGTCTGCTGCAGCAGAACTCATAAATGCCTTTTTTTCCCAGGTGCTCTGTCCCAGAAAGGTGGGGCTTTATTTATAAGTTCCTGTCATGCCACTGCCTTTTTCATAGATGCCCTGCCCCACACAGAGTAGTCTAGTCACAGTCTGCCAGCAGAGGCAATGCTGAGCTGCTGCAGGCTCTGCCCAGCTGCTCTGTGAACTGCCTCAGTAGTGGCAGACTGCCTCAGTAGTGGCGGTCGCCCTTTCTCCCACTGAGCTGGACCATCCTGGGTCCAGCTGCACTTGCTGGAAAACTCTCAATCCAGAGCATTTCATATTGCTTGTTTTGTGGGGGTTGTATCCGCCAATCCAGATCACCTGGCTCCCTGTCTCTGTCCCCTCTGTTTCAGTTGAATGAGTGGCTCTGCCTCTCAGGTGTTCCAGGCGCCAGTTGAAACAGCTGCCCAGATTTGTGTGAGTTTCTGTGTGTCAACCCGATAGCAGCTGAAACCGCCATGCTGAAAACTCGTGATACTTTTCAGCCTGGGAATCTCCTGGTCTGTGGGGAGTGAAAATGTGTTTGGAAATGTGGTAGGCACACACTCTCTGCATTGTTCTTGCTGGGAAATGCACTCTGGAGCTATTCTTATTTGGCCATCTTGGATCCTCCCCCATATGCATTTTATAGATGAAAAAATTGTGGCTCGGAGAAGATAATTTGTCCAAAGTCATACAGTAAATTAGTGATCAGTCTAGGATTTGACCCAAAGTTATGTTTAACATCAAAGGCCCATGCCTTCTCTAAGAAGTACAATATGAAAAAAATGGATTTCTACTGATCACAAAGAGGTAAAAGGCAGAGACCTGATTTAAACAGCCTAAGAATATCAGAAAGAAATTGTGCCACAACAGTTATGCTCAGAAGCACAAATTATCACACTGTTTGTGTAGATTAAATTCTGGCCAAGAAAACATTTTGAACATTTGGGCTGAAAAGCCTTGAGCATAGCAATGATTCAGTCAAAACATTAACTTGGACACTTGATATACTGCTCTGAAAAAAACAATTTAGTTTGTCTTGTGCTGCTGTTTGTTCCAAATATTTTTATTCTTATGTTTTTAAATATAACACATAAAAGGTAATATATGTAGGTTGAAATTAATAACTTTCATAACTGACTCTTCTTGTCATCTGCTGATGATGTAAAGCCTAGGTGAGTCCCATTCTTTCAAAAATTAGAGAGAAATAAAATAAGAATTTAAAATACTCTTAATTATTTGCCAGGAATCCTGCTTGCCACCTGGTGATGCCTCTACTTCTCTTGTCGAGACCACCCCTCTATACCCTGGATTTTTATTTTGCCACATTTCTCTGTATAAATTCATGACATCAAAGCCTCAGTCAAGTGTCCCTTCTACCCACAGTGGCCCACACTTCAGAATTACTGTCTGTTCTAGTCTGGTCTGGGATTAATCTGGCCTACTCAGAAAGAAGAAAGCAATTTATATTAACATAATTCACTTTATAGTGTTAATAGCAAGCAGACACCAGTGTGTTTCTTCCAAGCATATTTGCAAACAAATCACAGAAAATTGAGAAATGGTGCATCAGGTGTACCATAAGAGTATGGTATGGTTAGAAAGAGAAGCATGTGTGGATGAGTGCTGTGAAGGTTTACGAGGAAATTCTATATTACAAAGAGGAAGAGATGAGGTATACACTACTAATATAGTTTTACTAACTTTGTATGTGAGGGAGGAAGGGTAAGGAAATAGATTTAGCAATCTACAAAGTGCGGATCTGTGATCTCATTATTCTCAAATCCAAAGGCAAAAAACATGCATATCTTAAACAGCTACTTGTTAAAAACATACATTATGTGATAATTATATTTTGGGGTTTTTGGTTTTTAACTACAATAGATAAAAGCACTTCTCTTGTGCCCAAGGAAGCCTCAGAGAGGTTAGAAAGGAATCCTGCAGCAGATAACACTTATACTGATCCTCAGCCTGCTGCCTGGTTCTCCACATCACAGTCCCCTCTGCCAGATGAGATCTTACATGTGATAAACTCTGCTTACCATCCAACTACCAAAGTCTGCTTTCTAAATATCTGCCCTCACCCTACAACACACAGTTAGTTGGGGCTCCATGCTGGGAAAAGATTTTTCAGTTACTGCAAAGTGTTTAGAATGTGCCTGAGCCTAAGAAGCCAAATTTTAAAGTCAGTAAGAATCAGAACTCCAGGGCAGTTTTACGGTGGTGTCAGTGAATTTAAATGACGTTGGAGAATGATTCCTTACAGTCATTCTAGAAGCCAGTAAAATAACTAATTGAGCCGTCATTCTGTTAAGTTAGGTAAGGCATCAACTTTCATTTGCTTACCCCACATCTGCCCCTCATTTTGACACTTCCTGTCAGTTCAAATATTTAACAGTGTAGAGGGCAAAACATACAAAACAAAAAACAAATCACCTCATTAGTCTTTTAGATTCTTCTAAACTGCACAGCCTACAATGCACACTGTCTCCAGTAAGAGATTACATTCATGGACGCCTTCTCTTCTGAAACTACATTCAGAAGCCTGGGCTCTCTGCAAGCTCTAACAGACAGCCATTCACAGTACCTCCCATGACGACTCTGGCTTCTAGATGGAGAAAAGTGTTTTCTGTCAGAAGATTCATTTACATTCTAACTGACAAGGTTTCTGTCTCAGAGTCTTTGTTTTATGCTACAGTGTCTGTTCAAATTAACAGTGAGTTCAGTTGTGCTCTTCTGACTAAGGGTCACATTCCCATCTGATGACTTGCTCTGGGCGGGTACAAGCTGCGTTGCCATAAAAGCCATGGCTGTTAATATCCTGTCTTTTACAAGAGAATACTAGACTCTCTTTTACGCATAAAAATATTTCATTGATTTGAGTTTGCAAACATCAACTTTATTCAATTTTCGGTATGATCTACTTTCTTCTCTTTTACTGTCGTTGCTAGATTTAAAATTCTATACAACAGCGTGAGACTATTAGAAACTAAATTTTATTTATTTATTTGAAATGGAATCTCACTCTGTCACCCAGCTGGAGTGCAGTGGCATGATCTCAGCTCACTGCAACCTCCACCTCCCAGGTTCAAGCGATTCTCCTGCCTCAGCCTCCTGAGTAGCTGGGACTCCAAGCACGTGCCACCGCACCCAGCTAATTTTTTTATTTTTGGTAGAGATGGGGTTTCACTATGTTAGCCAGGATGGTCTTGATCTCCTGACCTCATGATCTGCCCACTTCGGCCTCCCAAAGTTACTCGGATTACAGGAGTGAGCCAACGTGCCCAGACAGGAACCGAATATCTTACGTGGTTTCTTTAAAAGACAATTCTATGCAAGTTATCTGGGAATCTATTTTCCCCTACCCATATAACTTAGAATTTATTATGGCTTCAATTCAGATTTTGATTCTATCTTGTGAGCTAATGACTCTATGAGATGATTTCCTACTAGTATTATAATTCCTGCCAGCAAGTTAGAAGTGACTCTGGGCATAGGAGGTAGAGATGAGTCAGGACAGAGAATTAGGCAATTCCTGGGGTCACTGAGGTGAAGGGATGAGGTTTGAAGGGAGTAGTGAAGAGTCAATGGACAATGAGTAAATCAATGGACTCTGCAGTTACTAATGTTTGTGAGATTTTTAAGTCCCTTCAATGCCAAAAGCTACTTTGAGCCTCAAATATATAACTTGGCCCTTTTGAAAAGGGCAAAACATTTGCAAATTAGCAGAGAAAAATTCTCATGTTTAAATGATTTTATTTTTAATTTTAAAAACTCGGGTTAAAACCTTTCAGAATTTTAGAACTTTAGAAATTTTTATTTTTGTAAAATTTCTCATTTGCTAAATGGTACTCAGTTGTATTAATCATACTTTCATTAATTTGCTTTTGAGAACGTTATCATTTTTTAATTCAATAATCCTATACTGAGACAGGTCATAGTGGCCAAATTTGCAAATGTGATTTTTCATTTGGAAGGGATCAGTTACTTTTCATGTATGGGTTGATCCATCTGTCAAAAGATGGATATAGATATAACTACACAGATTATGTCTAGAGCAAAGCTCATGATTCTGTCTTGCTCATGACCATTATTAAATTAGCCTCTCAGAGATTATTTTTCTTTTGTTCCTGGAAAGACTATAGGCCACATACTTCAACCACTTTTGAGTTGGACATGGCCATGGAACTCAATGAATGATGAACAAAAATGATGTGTTCATGGCTGGACCCGGTGGCTCACGCCTGTAATCCCAGAACTTTGGGAGGCCAAGGTGGGCAGATCACGAGGTTAAGAGATGGAGAACATCCTGGCTAACATGGTGAAACCCCATCTCTATTAAAAATACAGAAATTTGCTGGGCCTATGGGTGTAGTGGCTTGTGCCTGTAATCCCAGCTACTCCAGAGACTGAGGCAGGAGAAGCGCTTGAACTCAGGAGGTGGAAGTTGCAATGAGCCAAGATCGCAGCACTGCACTGTAGCCTGGGTGGCAAAATGAGACTGTCTCAAAAAAAGCGGGGGTGGGGGTTTCACTAGTGTGCTAAGAAGAAGTAATTATGCTTTTTTCTCCCTTTCTTCCTTCAGCAGCTGACTGTATTAGGTTAAAAAAGTTAACCATTACAAGTAATGGCGGCCGGGCGCGGTGGCTCACGCCTGTAATCCCAGCCCTTGGGGAGGCCAAGGCGGGCGAATCATGTGGTCAAGAGATTAAGACCATCCTGGTCAACGTGGTGAAACCCGGTCTCTACTAAAAATACAAAACTAGCCAATGTGCTTTAGCCACTTTTGAAATAGGCTCTTGAAGCTTGCAAATGAAAGAATATTGTTTAATAAACATACATAAAGAGTGAAAGAAATAAGCATATGCTGTGTAAGCCATCCTATTTCATATACCATAATCATATTTCAATGTGTTATCAGAAATATAGTAACTACTGCAAAATAACTTCCCTAGAGAGAGAGAAGGATTTAGAAAAAGCTAGACCTAGTCCAACACAGGATTTCTTTAGATAAATTACTTTTATAGCAATTCTTGATTCTGTCCATTATTAATTATTGGAAAGTAACAATTCTTCTATAGAACTTCTTTTTCCCCATATATCTCTGATTTTACCTGTACTTAAAAAAAATCTACAATACATAACCATGTATTTATGACCTCAATCCTACAGCCGTTGATTTGTGTAGTGGTAATACTCAAAACTGTCTTTATAAATGCAGAGATTATAAATGATTTTTGTTAAAATAAGTTCACAATGTTTATGAAGAAGTAGCTACTAAAATTAAAATTACATTTTTGAATATACCTGGATAGACTCCAACAACCAGCACATAGCTGAGAAAAAAATCCCTTCTGGCTGTTCCAAAAAACTTAATCATTTTAAGCCAGCTTCATTTTATCCAAACAAACAAACTAAAAAAAAAAAAAAAATCAAATGACTGCTGTCATGAATTTGATAGATTTTATTTGCCATTTTAGAGATCCATCAAAAGAAAAAAATACAGAAATCAGCATTGCAACATGTTTCTCACTTCGTGTTGTGAGTAAACAGAGTTATATATAAAGGAGATAATATTTTAAGTTTATTTGCAGTGAGAATGTTTAATGTTTTAAAGATGACATTTAAAAATAAAGTAACTTCTAAAATTCTATTTAGGGAAATACTAACTGAATATATCAGAAAATGCTATTTGGAGAACTTTTCTAAAATTAAGGATGAAAATTCGGAAGAAAAGTTTGCGTTTTAAAATGCAAAATATGGAATAAAATGTTAAAATAATTGTTTGGAAGAAAAATCCAAACAAATCTTTAAACTATGGTGTAATGTCTTTAAAATTATCCAGTTAGATACTTGCTATCCTAAATTAGTTAAAGCGGCCTTAACCTTGCTATCTGTGTACATGATCTTCCAAGTCAAATCAAATATCAATGAACGATAGTCCACAGGTAACTCCCAAGGCAGAAGAACTTGGAATCACACAAATACATATTCTAAATATGTGAAAAATCAAATATGTATCTAATTTATTTAATCAAATCCTAAGTGATTGAAAGGAGCCAAAATTCACCTAAATAAGCGTCAGTGAAACAGTTATGACATATTTGACTCCAGTGAAGGTAAAATTATTGAGCTGAAAAATAGATCTGAATAAAGTTTATGTAACACAACACAGAGTGAAGAGATAGAAACCATGTTATGAAACATGGAGGACTGAGTAAGAAAATCTAAAATACATCTAAACAGAGCTTAAGAAGGAGAGAAGCAGTGGGACAGAATAAATATCTGAATATTTAATACTTGAGGGTATTCTGGAACTGATGAAAAAAACAAATTAGAAAATTCAAAACAACCAATAAGTCTCAGGCAATATCTTTAAAATCTGTACCAAGACAGTACAGTGAAAATACAAAACAACAAAGGAAGAGCATAAAGGTGGCCTGTGGAAGGGGCATTCTGTTAGATTACCCCTAACACATCCAAATGATCTGATTGGAAGTCAGTACACTCATACTTCCTAATTTCTGAAACTGACTATTTTCAGATGATGTTATTAACACTCTGTGGGACATCATAGACTAAGTCTATTCTTTACTTCATGGGATAATTTGTCAGCTATTTAAAGACAGTAATCACATTCTCATCATAATTCTTCCTTTTCCAATCAGCAGATCTTTCAATCATTCCATGAATGGTGCAGTTTTCAAGGTTTGCCTCAATCTGTTATTGTCTATTAGTTAAATATTCTGTGTTTTTGGCCCTCAAAACAGAACACCAGCTTCTCAGTGAGGTCTGAATATGGTTGAGTACAGAAGGGTGATATCTTTTTTATTCCTACCATTCTACCTCTAATAAAGGTACCTAAAAAGTTTAGCTGTTTTGTGGTAACCACATTACTCTTTGTCACTCACATTCAGGTCCCAGACATTTAAAGATTGTACACACTTACCACAGATGCTACTATATCTAACCTTCTTGCCTTTGTAGTTCTCTTTGAGGATACAAGTAAAAACTTTAGGTTAATTTCTGTTAAATGTCATTTTGTCACATTCAGTCTTATTAATGCAAATCCCTCTGATTTTCAGTTTATGGAAATAAATGGAATAAGAATATTTTCACATAGAATAGGACACAGCTCAATTACTGATTTATGAAAAATACTTAGTCTATAAACATTGTTACTGCAGTTTAAATTTATGTTCCAGGCACCATGCTAATTGACTTTTTTAATGCCTTTCACCACCATTACCTACCTTTGAGAGGCAAGATCACCTTAACTTTAAAGATGAAGAACGTGGAGCTCAGAATAGCTAAGGGAATATACCCTGTAAATGGTAGATCTGGGATTGGAAGTGTATTAGTCCATTCTTATACTGCTATAAAGAAATACTTGAAACTGGGTAATTTATTAGAAAAGAGGTTTAATTGGCACATGATTCCACAGGCAACTGCACAGGAAGCATGGCTAGGGAGGCCTCAGGAAACTTTCAATCATGGTGGAAGGGGAAAGGGAAGAGGAAGCAGGCAAGTCTTAGATGGCCAGAGAAGGAGGCAGTGCTACACCCTTTTAAACAACCAGATCTTGTGAGAATTCACTCACTGTCACAAGAACAGCAAGGGGGAACTCTGCTCCCATGATCCAGTCACCTCTCACCAGGCCTCTCCGCCAACATTAGAGATTATATACTAACAATATTAAGTGAAGACTTCCTGTGGAACAAAATGTCTAAGATCTTGGGCTTTGGAAATAAATAGGCCATGATTCAAATTCCAGGGTGCTTTCTTTCAACCTAAGTGGACTTGTGTTGGAGCTTCAGTTTCTTCCTCTTTAAGAGGAAGTGTAACGATGGTAAAAAAAAATAAAAATAAAAACAGAGATGATTAACAGATAATTGTGGTTATTATATACCAAGTACTCTGCTAAATTATTTCTTCTGTAGCAGTTACCTCAGAGGACTGCTGGCAAGGTCAAATGGGAAAATGATCACAGATCACAGCCAAAAGACCTGATAAAGAGTTGTTACTTTTTCTACACTATTACTGTTATAGCTGGTGCTCCTGCTGCTGCTTCTACTATTGCATGGACAATGGCTCCAACCTGAAATAGCCTCCTTAATATGACTACAAGATAAAATACAGGGTATTTAGTAAAAACTTAATTCAGATAACCATTTTTTGTACAAGTATTATATGGGATATACTTATATTTCGTGGTTTCGTGGGACATGTATACTAAAATATATCTGAAATTCAAATTTAACTGAGTATCTTATGTTTTCATTTGCTAAACCTAGTAACCTTACTTCCCAAATATACATATAATCTATCTTACATGTAGAAAAGTACAGATTGTTCATTGAATTAGTCATTAGTGCTGTCAACAGCACTTCAAAGCAAACCCTAAGTTTGGGAGGAGCAGTAGCATCTTCTGCAACTCCAGTGGAGAGTTCAGGCAGCACATCTCATCCTCATGCTAGTCATGCACCATGTAACCTCTAGGCTAATAGAAATCTTTTAGAGAATTTGGACTCTATTGCTCTTTAATACCGTAGTTTTATATAGATGATTATCCATAAATAAGTAACAGTAAAAAAAAAATCAACATTAAAATCACACATAAGAATTCCAACAGCTGTGTTCCAAATTCATCAAGAATTTCAAAGGAATTTCCAACTGTTTATATGGCAACTCCTAAAATATTTTGCCAAATACAATATTCTTTTGATTATAAAATTTATTATAAGAAAATTTAAGCCCTCTGCCTGTTTCTATCCAATTTAGCTTTAAAACAGAATAATATTTATACAAATTTATGCTTTTAAAAACCCTTTGAGTCTTTTTGCCTATATCCAATGTCTTATTTTAAAAACTGTATTATATATTACAAAAAAGGACTTTATTCTCACAGTATGGCAGAACACTACATACCAGGAAAGGATTCTGATTTTCACACTTGAGAGGCATTTCTGCCCCTCCTTTCATATCACACATTAATCTAAAGATAAGACATGCCTCACACAACATTTGGAAGCTATGCTCCAAAATATCAGAGTTGAGCATTAACATTATGTGATTTTATGTACAAAATTACCCCTGTGAGTGTGAATATCAGTCTAGTTATATACTTTTCATCATTATTATGGAAATGATGCTTTCATATTTACTTTAATTTTCCAAAAAATTAGTCATAAATTGAAAATACTTTCTCTTCCAAGTAACTAGTATTACTTCAGAGACATAAAAGTTGTTTCTGATTTTTTTTAATAATATGACATTTACTATTATCACCACCAAGGTTCTCTTGTGGAAAATAAATAACAATTATAGAAATCTCAAATCAAGTCCATCTTTATTCATTTGCATGAGTGAAAATCACGAAGTGAGTAAGGCTGGTATCTAGTGCCACCCTCCCACACTCACAACCTTGTTTTTCCTTGACATCTTCTCAAACATTTGCAGGAAAAAAACAAATGAATATTTAAGCAATCAGATTGTCATGATGGAGTTTCACAGTGACTGACAATACACAGTATTCCTTTACTAAGACGACTGTCTGGGATAGAACAAAGGGAAAGGCCCAGATATTCATCACTGCAACATCTTTTGTTGCCTTCCAAAAACTGGTAGGAGAAAACAAACACCACGGCTCTCTTTAGATTATTTTTAAAACTTTATTGCTATGTGAAGAAACCTCATGGCAGTGGTGATGATTATCCTGTCATTTGTTTGGTATTTTATGGTTCATAAGACCTTTTAAAAATTATTTGGGGGCCGGGCGCGGTGGCTCAAGCCTGTAATCCCAGCACTTTGGGAGGCCGAGGCGGGTGGATCACGAGGTCAACAGATCGAGACCATCCTGGTCAACATAGTGAAACCCCGTCTCTACTAAAGATACAAAAAAAATTAGCTGGGCCCGGTGGCGCGTGCCTGTAATCCCAGCTACTCGGGAGGCTGAGGCAGGAGAATTG
>CM052664.1:46440268-46496501 GCA_028533165.1 Leontopithecus rosalia | reverse complement strand
TTTTTAACAAAGATACTTTTTATTTCCTCACAAGATAATACTGATTAACAATCAGGCTTTCCCTTGAACCACTGCTGGGCTGTTATTGTTTTTGTTAAAAAAAGTGTGGACTGTAAAAATTGCTCCTCTCCCTCTCCTGTATTGGGAAAGAAGTGAAAAGAATGAGACAAGAGGATTCCAGCCATAAATACGGGCTCTTTTGATGACACCTAGTCACAAAACCTGTCACAAGAGGTGGCAAAACTTTACCTCTTGTGTCCTAGACCATTGATAAGGATTGTATTCAAATACAGTTTTCCTCATTTGAGAGACACTTTAAGATGGCTTTCTTTATTCTCCAACACGAAAATTACAAAGAAGTAGTGTGCTTAATATCTCAATATCACACATAGGAAGGTAAAAATGTTTACAGAACATCTCAAATGTCCATTCTTTTTCTTTTTTATAATGTACAAAATATCTTTGGGTAATGGCATAACCCAGTCTGTGCAAAATTCTGTCCTAGTACATTAATGTTTATCAAGCCCCATTTGTCAAGATAGAGGAAAACTTGTCACATAGAAATAATCAAGAAGCAGCCAGGCATGGTGGCTCATGTCTATAATCCTCGCACTTTGGGAGGCCAAGGTCAGCAGATAGCTTGAGCCCAGGAATTCAAGATAAGCCTTGGCAACACCACAAAACCACATATCTACGAAAAATACAAAAATTATCTGGGTGTGATGGTGTATGCTTGTGGTCCCTGCTACTCAGGAGGCTGAGGTAAGAGGATCCCTTGAGCCCGGGAGGACAAGGCTGCAGTGAGCTATGTTTGCACCACAGCACTCCATTCTGGGCAACAGAGTAAGACAGACAGACAGACAGAAAGGAGAAGAAAGAAGAAAGGAAAGAGAAACAGTCAAGAAGCTCCCAAACCAAAAGTGCAAAATTTTTCAAGAGTTTCCTTGTACATTCAAAGTGTGGTTCCTGGACCAACAGCGTTAGTGTCACCTGGAAACTCCTTAGAAATGCAGAATTTCCTGGATAGAAATGTTCCACACCACAGCTACTGAATGAATTACAAACTGCATTCTAACAGTACTTCAAATGATTCATACGTGCATTAAATTTTAAAAAGTATTACTTAAGCATAACCACAGTATTTTATTAAAGCCTTGCAACAAACCCATAAAGCAGATTATTGCTATAGTCTTACCTATGGAAATCTCAGTTTTCTCAACAGTAAAGTAGGGGTTTTGAAAGAGCCTACATCAGCGTATGGAGGAAATTAAATGAGTAAATAAAATGCTTAGAATAGTGCCTATCATATAGCAAGAATTCTGTATTTGTTAGACCTCATAGTAATAACTGACTTTTTTCCCCCAGTATCTACCACATCTGACTAAATCCTCCAAATAACCCTATTAAATATATCTGACTATCACCTCTACCTTGTGGAGGGTCTAAGGAAATAAAAGTTTTATCCAAAGTCACACAGCTGGCAAATATGATGCTAGCATTAAAATCTCCAGACTCAAGCTCTGCATTAAAATGTGCTGCTCTTTAAGTCAAGTGCCTTAAGTTCAGGTCTTTTCAATGAAACTGCTCTATTTTCCCACAAAACTGCACTTCTCTCCAACCATCAATGAGAAGAGCATTTTCAGATGACAGATGACTCATTAATGCTATTTGATTCAGAACACAATTACTGAGCCTTTAGATCTGCCTTTCTGTTTTGCTCCAGGTCTTGTTCTTTTCCTCTCTGCTCTGGCCCTAGAGATCACTCTGTCATTCTTTGCTTGCCTCCAAGCCATAAGACGAGGTTTCAAATCAGCATCAAAATACCCTTAGAAGATAATGAAATCCTAAGCTGAGAGTTCCAGCTTCCCCAGGATTCTGTCTAATAAATAGCCTTAGTGTGTCTGTTTCATAGTGCTCTGAGGGCAATTTGCATTTTGATGGAGAACTTCTGAAGATGAAAAGCCTTAACCTACAGAAAAACTAATGATAGTATATCAGGTATAAGAGGGCAGGGCACTCTAGGGTAAAACAGAATTAAAGGGGAAAAAAAGTTTTTCCAGAGAGCCTCTGATGGTAGCCTGCAGGCAAATGGTGTCCCAGATAATAGCACCTCTGCATAGGAGTCTCTACCAAGCAGCAAAGGGAAACATAATAACCTGCATGTTTTAAGAAATGGCAATTAGGAGCCTCAATCTAACCTCACAAGTGGTTTTTATAACTAAAACTTTAAAAATTATCTGTGATGGCCTACCAAGATAAAAAAAAAAAATGCCTCTCCACACCAGCATGGGCTTCATGGATCGGCTTGAGCATGATGTGTGTAGGTGGAGAACCTAATAGATACTTACACTCTTTTCTATCCTGAAGGCAAGATTTTTGTTTTGGTAGTCTGAATAGGGAAGGCAATACTCCAACTGCCTAATACTGTCCTAGGGAATGGATGTCCAACTTTAAGAAATCTGGATTCATTTGCATAGTAGAAAAATACAGAGAAGATACTTTTTCTATGTTTCATAAGTAGGACTTGGAGGTTTGGGAAATCATACCTTTGGTTGGTTTTACAAGACCAAAGACTCGCTCAAGAATTTGTGGAGTATAATTGAAGCACAAGACTTTTTTATGGTAAACCATTGAGGTCTTTGAAAAGACTACAATTCTAAGCCTTTAAACATGATAGAAAAATATTACTTAAATCTGTCTGGATCATTCGTTGTTTGAAATGATAAGAAACGGAAGTAAGCTAGAGGCTTAAGCTTTTAAATTGTCCTTCTTCAAACCATGAGGTTCCTTTTCTTTTCATAGATAAGGGCCAAAGAGATATTTCAGGTTGGTAAATAAAAGAAAGATATATTAGCCTAAGATCAAAATAATGAGAGAATAGCTTAAGGGTCAGCGTTCCAAAAAGCATACAATAAAAAAGGTCTAAAATACTTCTAAAACTATGCAGAAACAAAGAAAATCTGACTGAAAAGAAAATGGAACAATGAGTTCACAATAATATGTAGTTAATCTTTTGGCTTCACAGGCTAGCTCAAAGTTCGGAATAATTGAATATCATTGTTTTTCTTTTGTTATTTGGCTCTAACTAAACACATTTTGTCAATATGTGTTTGACAAAGTGGGATATGACATGGATGTTGCTATAGTTACTCATTTTTAATGAGTTTGGAGACGGTTACCCAACCAAACAGTTCCCTCTGACTCAAAAATATTAGAAGGTAATCGAGGGGAAATTTGTAACTGAAAATGACTCATCGCAACACCAAAACAAATATTTTTAATGGTTAAGGAAGAACATTATAATTTATCAAGTAAGTGTTTATTCTTCATCTAACTTGTCAAGTGTGTGATTTGAGGGCACTTAAATAACCCATATTTGAGTAAAATCTACTTCATCCCTTAAAAATGGATTTTTTTTGTTATAACTTTAAAATGCTTAGCATATCTATTAATAATCAGTAAAACCTGACTGTAAAATATTCAAATACAATTTAAGGAAATCAAATTACTGTCAGTCACTTTATTAAAAAAAATAATTTTATAATACTTAGCTCTAAAAAATTTTGAACTACTTTTCACAGTTAATAAAAATGACCTTTCTGAGTTCAGTGGCTCACACCTGTAATCCCAGCACTTTGAGAGGCCAAAGTGGGCGGATCACATGAGGCCAGGAGTTCCTGGCCAGCCTGGCTAACATGGTGAAACCCCTTTCCTACTAAAAATACAAAAATGAGCCAGACCTGGTAGCACACACCTATAATTGTAGCTACTCAGGAGGCCGAGGCACAGAATTGCTTGAACTTTGGAGGTTGAGATTGTAGTGAGCAGAGATCACATCACTGCACTCCAGCCTGGGTGACAGAGCAAGACACTGTCATAAATATATTAATTAATTAATTAATTTTAGAATGACATAACTATACTACATTTATAAAAGAAGATTATAAACTTTTATAGTGCAGAAGTGAATGCAGGATGTTCAGGGATAATGTCAAAATCTGATTATTTAAGAGACCAAAATAAAAGGGGATACAATTCAAGCTAATAAGGGTAATTTAAAATATATTTCCTGCCAGTGACAAAGACATTCAGTATGTTTGAGACCTACAGAAAAATTACCAAGGAAGAAAAAAAGAGGAGATGTAGCCAAGACATGCTTGAAATATTCTTGGATACAGATACTAAGTCCTTAAGCTGCATTCCCAGTACAACTCAGCAAAATTCCATTTCATTATCCCTCCTTGAAAGTGAGCCCAACTGTAAACAGCCAGTATAATCTTAATGGTTTATGTTAAGCACATTTTCATATCTTTATTCACATACTTTAGGAATATTTACATAAGTATTGCCTATAATTGTTCTGAGGCTATGGAAATACTTAAAATGACATTTAGTCTCTCTTCAGTAAGGAACATTCTAAAACAAATGTATAGATATCTACCTTAGAATTTAAAAATTATAGAAAAGCACTTCTTTTAGCAATTTACTGCTTAGAGCTCAAAGCAAAATAATAATATATAATCTAAAGACCTCCTACACTTTGGTGTGAAAGAAGAGTACACAAAAAAGTATGGCCTTCTTCAAACCCATTTAAAATAGCTATAAGAAGAAATAGGGAATACTTAGCAATATATTAAGCTAAGGAAGTGAAAGATCTCTAAAAGGAAAACTACAAAACAGTCAGAGAAATCATAGACAATAGAAACACACAGAAAAGCATTTCAGGCTCACAAATTGGAAAATTAAATATAATAAAAATGATCATATTGTCCAAAGAAAACCATAGACTCAGTGCAATCCCTATCAAAATACAAATGCAAATTTTTCACAGAATTAGAAAAAACAATCCTAAAATTTATATAAAACTGAAACCAAGCCCAAATAACTAAAAAAATGCTAAGCAAAAAGAACAAAGCTGAAAGTATAACATTATTTAACTTCAAATTGTACTAGAGGGCTATAGTAACCAAAACATTATGATACTAATATAAAAAATGGGCACATAAATCAACGAAATAGAGAACTCAAAAATGAAGCTATAGATTTACAGTCAACTGATCTTTGACAATGTCAACAAGAACATATAGTGGGGAAAGTCCCCTTTTCAGTAAATGGTGCTGGGAAAATTGGTTTCCCATATGCAGAAGAATGAAATAGGACCCCTATCACCCACCATATAAAAAATCAACTCAATATAGATTAAAGAATTAAATGGAAGACCTGAAACTATAAGAATATTAGAATAAAACCTAGGGGGAAACTTTTCTGGACATTGGCTTAGGCAAAGAATTCATGTCTAAGACATCAAAAGCACAGGCAGCAAAAACAAAAATAGACCAATGGAATGTAATTAAACTAAAAAGCTTCTGCATAGCAAAAGAAATAATCAACAGAGTGAACAGACAACCTCCAGGAGGAAAGAAAATATTTGCAAACCATGCATCAACAGGGGACTCATATCTAGAAAACTCAAACAACTTAAAAATTAATCATATTAAAAATGGATAGATAATATGACTAGACATTTTTTGAAAGGAGATACACAAATGGTGAACAAGCAAACACAGAACACTCAACATCACTAATCATCGGGGAACTTCCAACCAAATCACAATGAGATATTATGCCAGTCAGAAAGGCTATTATAAAAAGAACAAGAAATAACAGATGTTGATGAGGATGCTCAATGAGATACCATCTTATACCAGTCAGAAAGGCTACTATTAAAAGAAAAAAAACGACAGATGTTGATGAATGTGCACAGGAAAGGGAAGCCTTATACTGTTGGTGGGAATGTAAATTTAGTACAATCTCTATAACTATCAGTATTTCTCAAAGAACTAAAAATAGAACTACCATTCAATCCAGCAATCCCACTACTGGGTATCTATCCAAAGGGAAAGAAATCATTATATCAAAAAGATACCTGGATCTGTATGTTTATGGCAGGACTATTTACAATAGCAAATAAATAGAATCAACCTAAGTGTCCATGTGGATGAATGGGTAAAGAAAATGTGATAGAAAGAAAATGTGGTATATATAAACAATAGAATACTATTCAGCCATGAAAAATAATGAAATGTATTTTGCAGCAATATGGATGCAAATGGAAGCCATTATTTTGAGTAAAATAAGAAAGACAAATACCATATATTTGCACTTATAAGTAAGAGCTAAATAATGTGTACACATAAATGTAGGGTATGAAATGATAGACAATGGCAATTTATAGGGGCAAAGAGGCAGGAGGGGCTGAACAATGAATGGGTACAAAGTACATTAAGGTGATGTTGGGCGATGAATTATTTGTTGGCAAGGTTAACTATTTAGACTCTTTTTTTCTTCAAGAAAAATAATGTATTAGTTTGTGGAGCCTGTAAGACAGTTAGCAAAGCCAGCTTAACCCATATTGCATCCGAAGTATAGTACTTCATGTGACTACCATAGAACAATTGACAAAATTGTTTCTAAAGGGGCAAAAAATTTACTAATTCCAGCAAGGAATACCTGTACTCATGGTCCTGCATTGGAACTGTTTTGGTAAAGGAGTTGTATGTACATGAATGTGTTAGGTCTGATTAGATAAATAGTATGTGAGTAGATGGTTGTTCCTGAATTAATAAGAGAAAGTGGTTTTTACTTCTCTGTAATATTTATAAGAAAGAAAATCTTCACACATTTTACAAATGCTTGGTCAAATCTAAGATGTCAACAATGAGTACAGCAATAAGATAGAATCTGCTGGCAGAATTGCCTTATATTTCCTCCTCCTGATATTCAAAAATATGAGTCATTCATAAATTTATCAAGTATGAGTACCTACACTGGCCTGATAAGAAACTGCATTAAAACCATTTTTAATTTAGCAACTATATACTCAGGTTCTTTGGTACATACATAATACCAATAATCAAAATGTCGAGGAATTGTAAATGCTGATTGAGCAAAGTGGAAGAATAATGATTGAAACAGGAAATTTATATTTTCTTGCTAACCACACATGGTGGTAATTAAAGTTCATTTAAAAATCCCTAATCCTGGGGCAATAGTCTAAATCAGTGGTTGTCAAATTTAGTGTATGTCAGTATTATCTGGAGAGAGCATTAAAACATGGGCTGTTGGGACCCGTATCCAGAGTTACTAATTCACAGGTCTGGGGTGGAGCCTGAGAATTTGCATTTCTAAATTTCCCAAGTGCTGCTGCTATTGGTTATAAGAACCACATTTTTAGAGCCACTGGGGTAATTTTTTCTCAGTGATCCAAAAACATATCAGTAAAAACAATTTTCCTTTAGATTTACCAGATTTTTTTGTAATTTCATATAAAAGAATTACAGAAAGAAAAATTAGGTAAACAAACATTGATTCTAAACTAAGCATTATTTCCCCAGATCATTTTTGTGTGATTAATCTCTCAAAATAACATGTATATAGTTTTTGTTCTCAATTATCAATTTTATTCTTTAAGTACTCCCATTTCTAATGTAATAAGGATGCCAGATTAATCTTTCTGCTTTACATAGAGCAAAATTAATTTTAAATATCTAAACTTGAGACAATATATGATTGTATCATCATATGAAGGGATTAAATTTCCTAAAGAAAAAGAAAATGCATTTCAGTGCCATTTTCTCAGTTGATAACCAAGAGTAATATCACTTTTTCTTTCAAGACTGCAGCCTCACTTCATCATATGAAACTGAAACGTTTGTGTTAGCTTAGTAGTTCTGTAGGAAAATCATTTGAGTCTCTAAAATGCAATGAACAAAATAAATCTATAATCTTTAAAAAGCAAATTCATGAAAGTTGCACTGTTATGTGTTTTTTAAGTGCATTCCATGGAATAAATCTTTATATTTAGAAAATTTCATCAGAAAGCAATTTTGCATTTCTATATTTTAGCCTATTAACAAAAATCATTTTGACAATCATTCCATCTATACTTAGTTCCAATGTTCAAAATTTAGTATTAATCTTTTATGCCTAACAGCTGTTGCTATATCTAAACTGTTATTGGCTAGCATCTAGTTTAAATTCAAATTCCTTAGTGATTTCAAGTTTTCTATGATCTAAACATAATCCGTTTGCTCATTATTATCTCTTCATCTAAACTTTTGGTAAAAAATTTAGTTTATAGACCTTCCAATTTTCCATGTGTTTTCTTGCCTCTGAACTTCAAGCCAAAATTCCTTGCTTTCTCCTTTCTTGCTGGCAAATCCTACCCACCTACCTTCATAACATCTTTTCTTATTAAATCAGCTGTCATTGGACACATTATTTTCTATCACGTATTATTAGCTAACTTTTCCTGTGTTAACAATAAATAACTACCATTTGCATTATTATTATTTACTAGGACCTACAAAATAAGTCACTTAACCATACTCATCAAAAGGATTTAGGCACTATTACCATTCCCATGTTAATATTAAAGCTGAAGGTCAGAGTTTTTACCAGTCATACAACTATTAAGTAACAGAGCTGAGATTTAATTCTAGATCTCCATATCTCGTGAAGTCATCTACACATAACCAACCACTATATTACATTGTATGGCAGCCTTCAAGTTTATAAATAGGTTTTGATATTTTTTAACATCTGGGGGTACTTTAGTATACAGAAGTGAATACCTATAATAACTTATGCTTCGATTGAAATTCAGCTTATTTCGTTGTATATTGGGAAATTCAGCTTATTTAGTTGTATATTGGAATTAAGGTGTAAGAAAAAAATATCTGGTTGTAGTTTGATTTGCATTTCTCTGATGATCAGTGATATATTTAGCATTTTTAATACCTGTTTGCCATATGTATGTCTTCTTTTGAGAAATCTCTATTCAGATATTTTGCCAATTTTAAAATCAGATTATTAGATATATTTTCTATAGAGTTATTTGAGCTCCATACATATTCTTGTTATTAACTCCTTGTGAGATGAATAGTTTGTAAATATTTTTTCCCATTCTGTAGGTTGTCACTTCACTTTGTTTCTGTTGCTGTGCAGATGATTTTTAACTTGATTTCATCCTGTTTGTCCATTTTTGCTTTGGCTGTCTGTGCCTGTTGGGTATTTATCAAGAAATTTTTGCCCAGTCCAATGTCCTGGGGATTTTTTCCAAAGTTTTCTACTACTAGTTTAATAGTAGGAATTGTTAAATTTATGTCTTTAATCCATTTCAATTTGATTTTTGTATGTAGTGAGAGATACACATTTAGTTTCATTATCCTGCATATGGATATCCAGTGAACCCAGCACAGCATATTGAAGAGACTGTTCTTTCCCCAGTATAAGTTGTTGGCAACTTTGTTGAAAATGATTTCACTGTAGGTATGTGGATTTGTCTTTGGGTTCACTATTCTGTTTTTTTTATGCCAGTACCATGCTGTGTTGGTTATTATAGCTCTGTAGTATAGTTTGAAGTCAGGTAAAGTAATTCCTCTAGTTTTGTTGTTTTTCCTCAGGATAGCTTTAGCTAATCTGGATCTTTCATAGTTCCATATAAATTTTAGAATTTTTTTTCTATTTCTGTAAAGAATATCTTTGGTATTTTGATAGGGATTGCATTGAAACTATAGATCACTATGTGTAATATGAACATTTTAACAATATTGATTCTAACAATCCACCAACATAGAAATCTTTCTTTTTGTTGTTGTTGGTTTTTCTTTTCTTTCCTTTTCTTTTTTTAGATGGAGTCTTGCTCTGTCACCAGGCTGGAGTGCAGTGGTACAATCTTGGCTCACTACAACCTCCACCTCCTGGATTCAAGTGATTCTCCTGCCTCAGCCTCCCAAGTAGCTGGGACTACAGGTGTGCACCACCATGCCCAGCTAATTTTTGTATTTTTAGTAGAAACAGGGTTTCACCATGTTGGCCAGGATGGTCTTAATCTCTTGACTTCGTGATCCACCCACCTTGGCCTCACAAAGTTCCAGGATTACAGGGATGAGTCACCACACCTGGCCATATTGTTCCATTTTTTTTGTGCCCTCTTCTACTTTTTTTTGGTGGTGGGGGGGGTGGGGAATGGAGATTTGCTCACTCTGGTTGCCCAGGCTGGAATGGAATGGCATGATCTCAGCTCACTGCAGTCTCCACCTCCCAGGTGCAAGCAATTCTCCTTCCTCAGCCTCCCCAGTAGCTGGGATTACAGGTGCCCACCAACACACCCAGCTATTTTTTTGTATTTTTAGTACAGATGGGGTTTCACCATGTTGGCCACGCTGGTCTTGAACTCCTGACCTCAAGTGATCTGCCCACCTCGGCCTCTCAAAGTGCTGAGATTACAGGCATGAGCCACTGCTCCCAGCCATCCTCTTCTATTTATTTCAACAATATTTTATAGTTTTTATTCTTTTTTGATTAATTACTAGACATTTAATTTTATTCACAGCTACTGCATATAAAATTATTTTCTTCATTTCTTTTTTAGATTCTTTCCTAATGGCATATAGATATCCTGTTAATTTTTTGTATGCTGATTTTATATCCTACAACTTTACTAAATTTATTAGCTCTAATGGTTATTTGGTGGAATCTCGGTTTTTCCAAATATAGGATCATATCATCTACAAACAAGGATAATTTGACTTCTCCCTTTCCAATTTGAATGCACTTTATTTATTTCTCTTATCTGATTCCTCTAGGTAGAACTTCTAGTACTATGTTGTACAGTAAAAGTAGGCATCCTTGCCATGGTCCAGATTTTTAAAAAAAGGCTTTCAGTTTTTACCATTCAGTATGTTATTAGCTATGACTCTGCCTCATATGGCTTTTATTATGTTGAGGTATGTTTTTTCTTTATCCAGTTTTTTTAAAGGATTTTATCATGAAGAAATGTTGAATGTTCATAAAATGCCCTTACAGAATCAATTGAAATGATCAGAAGGTTTTTGTTCTTCATTCTGTTGATATATCACATTGATTGATTTGCATACATTGAGCCATATTTGCATCCCTGGGATAAATGCCATTTGGTCATGATGAATGATGTTTATGATGTGTTCTTGTTGAATTCAGTTTGCTAGTATTTTGTACAAATTATTGCAAAAATGTTTATCAGGGATATTGTCTTGTGGTTTTCATTTTTCTTTCTTTTTATTTTATGATTTGTCTTTGTCTGGTTTTGGTAATTCTTCACCTTGTTTGCAAGTAAGTATTCCTTCTTCTTCTATTGTTTGGAAGTTTGAATAGAATTGATATTAGTTCTTTAAATGCTTGGTAAAATTTAGCAATGAAGCCAGCAAGTGTTGGGCTTTTCTTTGCTGGGAGATTTTTTTTTAATCATAGCTTTGATTTTATTGCTTGTTAATGATCTGCTCAGGTTTTGGATTTCTTCTTGGTTCTGTCTTGGTAGACTGTATGTGTCAAGCAATTTATCCGTTTCTTCTAGGTTTTCTAATTTATTGGCTTATAGTTGCTCACAGTAGCCTCTAATAATCTTTTGAATTTTTGTGGAATCAGTAGTAATGTCTCCTTTTTCATGTCTGATTTTATTTACTTGGATCTTCACTCTATTTCTTAGTCTGGCTAAACATTTGTCAATTTTGTTAATCTTTTCAAAAAGCCAACTTTTATTTCATTAATGTTTTATATTGTTTCGTCATTTTAATTTTATTTCTGATCTGATCTTTATTATTTCTTTTCTTCTACTAAGTTCGGTTTTGGTTTGCTCTTGCATTTCTAGTTCTGTAAGATGTATCATTAGGTTGCTTATTTGAAGTTTTTCTCCTTTTTTGATGTAGTCACTTAGAGCTATAAACTTCCCTCTTATGCTTTCAGTATATCCCATAGGTTTTGATATGTTGTGTCTTCATTATCATTTGTTTCAAGAAAATTTTCAATTTCTTTCTTAGTCTCTTTATCGACCCTCTGCCAGCATACATCCAGTGTTCACTTAAGGCCCAAGAGCTCTTCGGTCCTGTTATGGTAAATGCTGCCAGGCATGGGACTCATCCTTCAGGACAGTGTGCTCCCCTCGCACCTAGGGTAGGTCCATAAATGCCATCTAAGAGCCAAATTCTGGAATCACAGACTCCAAGAGCCAAATTGGTGACCAATCTGGCACCTAAGCTGCAAGACAAGGTCTCTTTTCTTCTTTCCTCCCATCTTCTCAAGTAGAATGATTCTCTCCTGATAGACAGCACAATTCTGATGATTCTGGGTCACACCTGAAGCCAGCACAGCTCTGAGTTTCACCCAAGGTGAATACTACCTGGCTACCACTGCTCATAATTCAAGGCAAAGAGCTCTGCAGTCAGGAGGTGATGAATCTTGCCAGGATTGAGTCCTTCTTTCCGTTTCGTCAAGGCAGTAGGTTCCCTTTTGGTTCAGAATATGTCTAGAAATGCTGTGTGGGAAATAAGGCCTGGAACTTGGCCTGACAACTCTGTCTAATGCTCTGTCCTACTGTGGCTGTGCTGACATCCACCTTGTAAGAAAAGTCCTCTTTACTCTTTCTTCTCCTCTACTCAGAAAGAAAGGGTCTCTTTTGGAGCTGCAAACTGTGCTTCCTAGGGCTGCAGAGGGATGAGGCAAGTATTCCTTTGGCTGCCCCAGCTGGTATCTCACTATGTCACCAGCCCACCAATTCCACTGGCTCTGAGCCCAGCGAAATACTGGTCTTTCCTGGGAGTTGCAGTGTGTGCCTAGACTACCTTTCAAATTTATTTAGAACCCCATAGATTTTTAATACTCAATGGTGAGGCTTGCTGAAACTCAAGTTTGACTGCTGAGATGAGCAATTCCCTTCTTGCTAGGGCTAGTCTAGGTGGTCTTTCTATGGGCATCAGCTGATATGGGCATCCAATGTTGGCAGCGTTAAGTTGCAATGCAAAGTCCCCCAAACACCGTGCTTTCCCTCCCCTAAGTGCACATATTCTCTCTCTGTGCCACTTGGCCACGGCCAGGGGGTTAGGGAGGATTGGCAGCAGCAATTCGACTGTCTTTTCTACCCTCTTCAGTATGTGTTTCAGTAATATTAAGTTAGAACCAGGCATCATGATTACTCACCTGATATTTGGCTCTTATGAAAGTGGTTTTTTTTTGTATATATAGTTGTCAAATTTGGTGTTCCTGCAGGAGGCTTCTAGAAGTTACTCAGTGGAGGCCTCTACTTGGCCATGCTGCTCTGCTTCCTTCAGCCATTCATAACTTAAGCTCATTTTTCTATGTTGTATTTTCCTTTCTTTGTGATTTGTATGATTTCTTTATATAATGGTACACTAATCTTAACACAATTATGTGTGTTAAAAATATATTCTCTCAGTTTTTAATTCATATTTTCACTTTTTTCATCAGGTCTTTTGATTGACGAGCATTAATGACATCAAATTTAGCAATATTTTATTTTATGGCTATTGGTTAGTGTTTTTTTGTAAGTATTCCTCTGCTATATAGAAGTCATTAAAGTACACTCTTTAAGTTATAAAGGGTTGCCTTTTACATGTTCTTTAATCCACCTGGAATTAATTTTTTGCATACATTTGAGATAAAAATTTATTTTTAAAATTTTTCTATTTTGATAGCTAGGTGGTGTAATATAATTTATTGAATTGTCTTGTATTTTCCTACTGATCTTCTCTCATATCAAGTTTTTTATATGCATTAAACGATTTCTTGACAATTCCATTCCATTGGTCTCTTTTAAAATAGAAGAGTCCTTGTGCCAATATCACATTTGAAGTTGTCTAGTTAATAGGATTAACTATCTGGTAATGCAAATTCTTCACCTCCTTCTTTTATAGGAATATTTTGAATATTCATGACCTTTATTCTTTTATATGTTTTTAAATTAGCTTGTCAGATTATTATGAAACAATGTCAGAATTTTTACTGAAAGTCTCTATAAATTTCTTAATGAAAAACTGCTTTCTCAATAATATGAACTCTTTCTAGTTCATTGATGCTCAAAACAGTTAATAAGTATTGGAGCATACACATCAACCTATTGATTGATGTCAGAACAATCAGGGTTAATACTGCCTATGAGAAACCAGCATGGCCATCAAAAGGCATACTATCCCAGTTCCTATCTATAGTTAAGGTAAACTACTGGAGTCCTTGAAAATAATTTTTGTGCTTGAGTATGATTACTCATATCTTTGTATTGATTTTCAATGTATTTAAAAACTCAATCTCTAATTTTGTAGCTATATCTTATACATATGATTCTAATTATGTATCCAGTAATGTTAATCTAAAGCTTTGGATTAATGTGGGACTCCTACTATAAATTTATCCAAATTCATAGAAGAATTTTAAGTAAATAAAGTTTAGTGTATTTTTAAGTAATCTTAATGTAAAATTTAACAATAAAAATGCTGAGTACTTAATTCTTGTAAATCTAACAAATACAATCATTTTAATCCTTTTATATGCATCACTGTTATATATATATCATTTCAAATTAGAATGTCTAAATTGACTACTCAGTAATACAATTGGATTAGAACCATGTTGACCTGATACTCTGATAGAATAGATTTTTAAAATATCACAAATATATAAAATACCAAATATATAAGGTCTTAATCTAAAATATTAATATAATAGTTTTCATTCACAGAAAAAATTATTTATTGTGTATAATTCAGAAGTTACACAATAACCCGTAATATAGATTACTGTACTCATTTCTCTTTTTGCCCATATGTCATTTTTATATCAAGAATATGCTCACCTTGTAAAAGAATGTAGGAGGTTAGTGTCTTTCTACTCCTTAGAAGGCTTTATATAAAATTAGTATTATTTGCTCTTGAAATATTTGATAAAAGTTACCTGTAAAACTATGTCGGAGATTTTTCTTTGTAGGAAGATTTTTAGTTACTGATAAATGACTCAGTAATGTAATCCTCTTTGTAAAAAGCACTCCGTTTGGATCTTCAACATCCATAAATATGTTTCTCTTTGTATTCCTTTGTATTCTACAGTGGTATCAGCAACTGTGTCTCCTCTTCCTTCATCAGTATTTCCAGCTGATAACAATTATAAATTGTTTTATTTTCCAACTTCCAACTTTTAGGTTTGTTGCTCTTTTTTAAATTTTGGTTTTCTGCTCCGATGTTTCTCTTTTCTATATTTTCTTTGGTATTATTTTATTCTTTTTCTCAATTTTGAAAGTTGGAATCTTAGCTCATTAATTTTAGCCTTTCTTCTTTGCTAATAATAGCCTTTAAGGTTATACATTTCAATCTAACTTTTAAACTGTATTTCATATATTCTGACACTATTTAACATATTATTCCACATTAAAAAAATATAGTTTCTTCTTTGATGCATGGGTTATGTGGAAGTATTTCTTTAAAAACACTGAAATATCTGTATTTGCTTTTCTTGTCATAGATTCTTACTGAATTCCACTATGATTAGAGAATATGGTCTGTAATTTTCTGTAATTCTTTATGATGTATTGATAATTGTTTTATGACTATGTGTTCACTTTTTATAGTTAATTAAAAATAACATTTATTTGATTACTGGAAACAATTTTCTACATCTATTAGAATTGAACTATAAAAGAAGATTACTTCCTTTGGGTAGAGGATGATGAATAACTTTTTACATCTATATATTTTATTTATACTGTAAGCAAAAGTTTTCTGGATAAGACGCAGACTGATTATTTACTTACATTGTATAAAAGATTAACACAGACAAGTATTAGTTGAAACAATGAACACTGATTTAGTAACTACTCACAGTAGAGGAAAGAGCTGAGCTCCATTTTGATTTGTGAAGAGATTATTGTTTTTTTTAAGGAACGATTAGGAAGGGGAGAGCTAGGTAGAGTCAAGGAAGTGAAAAATTTACAAAGGATTGATCAGTATAAATATGATTAGGCAAGTTGTGTTTGATAACATTCTAATGAAAGTTAGAATTCTATCTTCCTGGAGAGACAGGAAGACAGAGGCCCTATCTTTTCTGGTGATAAATGAAAAAATGATTAACTGCAAAATTTATTAATTTATAATTCATAGGTTATACAGTAACTCACAATATAGATTACTGTACTCTTTTCTCATATTGCCCATGCCCATTTTAAAGAAATGGCTCTCAGAATCTTCTGAGTTGTAAGTGATACAGTCACAATTGTAAATCATTTTTAAAATGGAAGGTATGGAGCCTACTGTCAGCAGTTCACTAGAACAAACAGTAAATTCTCCTGGCAGCATTGAGCTTTCTCAGCTAGCCATTGTAACTGGGGCTGTAGTCATCCTGGGAACTCTGTGCTGCTAGAGGCCATGCTGGAATTTGATCATCTCTCAGTGCACAGGTTTGGATGGAGTCATTATGTTGTTAGAGTTCTGCTGTTCTCTAGCAATTTTAGTGCTGGTTTCCAGTGCCCCATTTCCCTTTTGGAGCAATAGAGTGTGCGCATATATCACCCTATATGTAAAGGGGAAGGGGCTCTTTAGGAGAGGACCTGAATATTATGAATCTTGGAGTTTGTGTAGAAACTGCAGCAGAGATGCCTCTCTTCCCCCACTGAGAAAAGAAAGAAACTTGTGCTCTCCAATGTAATGAAATCCTCTCTGGAAAGAGAAGGGGAAGGTCCCCAAGTTGTTAAAACTCTTTTCAATGTAAACAAATGGGTTTGGGAAAGACAAATCATTATAAGTCTCTCCTGGGTATTTCACTGTCTTTAATGTCCAAAGCTTATTTTCTATTCACTCATCCTTTAACTCAGGTTATGAGTAATGTTTCATCAGAAAGCCCAGACTATACAGAAATATGAAAATATTTGTTGCAACAGAGATACCCCATCTTCCCTTAATGCCTACATTGGCAGACTCAAGTCACATGGGGAAATTCTAAGTTTCTGGTTATGTCCCATCCTCCTATAGTTGGTTATTACTGGATGGTTATATTGCCTTGGGATTTCAGCCACAAGAAATGTGGAGGTTTAGAATTCATCTTTTACCTCTAACTACTCCACAACATGCTACTCTTTCAGCCTCCACTCTGTCATGATGGTAATGGAGGTAGAAGTAGGGATGTCTCTTCCATATTTTAGAAGTTTCATATGTCAAACATAAAATCGATTAAAAATTAAATCTAAGGCCTGAAACTATGGAACTATTAGAAGAAAACATAGGGAAATGCTCCAGGGCATTGGTCTAGGCAAAGACTTTTGAGTAAGGCCTCAAAACAATAGAAAACAAAAGCAAAAATAGACAAATTGGGATTACATTAAGCTTAGAAGATTCTGCATTGTAAAGGAAACAGTCAACAAAGTGGGAAGTCAACCTACAGAATAGGAGAAAATACTTGCAAAGTATCCATCTGTTAAGGGGCCAATAACCAGAATATATAAGTAACTCAAACATCTCAATAGCAAAAAAGCAAATAATCCACTTAAAATGAGCAAAAGATATGGATAGACATTTCTCAAAAGAAGACATACAAATAAGCAACAAGTATCTGAAAAAAATGCTCAACATCACAAATCATGGAAGAAATGCCAAAACCACAATGGAATATCTTCCCATCCCAACTAAAGTAGCTTTTATCAAAAAGACTGTAATTAACAAATGCTGGTAAGGATGTGGAGAAAGGGAAACCCTTGTACACTTTTGGTGGGAATGTAAATTAGTATAGCCATTATGGAAAATTGTGTGAAGCTTCCTCAAAAACTACAAATAGAAGTACCATATGATCCAGCAATTCTAGTACCGTTATGTATCCAAAAGAAAAGAAATTAAAAAGAATTAAAAAGAAATAATATGTAATATCCAAAATATGTAATAAATCTAAATGCCCATCAATGGATGAATGAATCAAGAAAATGTGGTATATATACACAGTGGAATGCTATTCAACCACAGAAAAGAATGAAATCCTGTCATTTGCAGCAATATGGAAAGAACTATAGATCATAAAATAAGCCAAGCACAGAGAGACAAATATTGTATCTTTTGACTCATATGTGAAAGCCAAAAAAGTGGACCTCACGAAGATAGGGAGCAGATTGATGGTTACTAGAGGACGGGAAGGGTGGGAGGCAGGGGGGCTGAAGAGAGGTTGATTAATAGGTACAAGTATATAGTTTGATAAAAGAAATAAGATCTAGTGTTTGATAGATCATTACTATAACTTACAATAATCTCCTGTATATTTCAAAATAGCTAGAAGAGAAAATTTGCATATTTCTAGCATAAAGACAAATATTTAAAGTGATAGGTATTCTAATACTGATTTTGTTCTTTTCAAATTATATGAATGTATTATTACATGTACCCTAAAATATATATACCTATTATCTAGAAAAAATACAGCAGTATAATTATATTTCAGCTTTTCTATCTTGGAAATTATGAAATTGAACACATTTTGTTTTTGTTTCTGAAAGGTTTGATTGATAGCAATATGTAAATAATCCATTCTAGTTATAAATCAAGTATATCTGCTGTTCTCTGGCTTGACTTATATCTTCATACCCAATACTAGATTTTGACATAAGTCATGACTATTTTTCAATTGTTTCTGAAACATAACCCTTTTCTTTAAATTTGCTAATAGTATTTGTTTTTGATATTTTACATATACTAAATACATTTTAACTTAGGCTCAACCTACCTCTAAGGTTATGACATCATAGGCAACTTCTACCTTAGGTTAATAGTTTATGAAAACGAATTCTGTAAAAATTGGCATAAGTTTTCTCTGTCAGTCAATGCAGAATCCACTTAGGCTTTTCTTTTTATTTCTGCTATGAAGTTTGCCTATGTCTAATGTTTGTATTCTATAGTATGCAATCATATCCTTCATATACATTCCTAACATATATAAACATTTAAGCTATCAAAACTTTCAGAGGCTTAGTCCAGAGTAACGCAATGGTTCTCAAACTTTACCCTGAAAATGAATCACCTGGAGGGCTTATATAGATCCCCTACAGAATGTCATTTTGGCTAAATTGTGTGTATGTAGAAAGGATGGTACTAATTGGCAAATATACCTGTGTAAAAGAGTAGAATCATCTATATAAAATGATGTAAATTAGATACTAATCAAAATGTAAAATTATATATGCCAGCGATTCATTATCTATAAGATGTAGTACCATTTATACAAACCTAGTAGCTGGCTTGTTTTTCCACTGGCATGTGTGTTTTTATTTGAGAAGCATGCACCTGACATTGTTGATAAACTCTGATGGATCTTCAGAAGTGTTTTCCCTCCATTCCACTTTGATTGACTTGGTACCTACAGGAATACGTAAGAATGATGAATGTTGATTTGAATTGATAAACCCTGATTGCCATGTCAGTGAACTACTTCCTAACTGACCTCATTCTTTCAAATTCTTTTAAATATATTTATCTGTAGGTGTGATGTATTTTTTAGATGTGTATGGAAGTAACGTGATAATACTCCTTTTTCCTTCTTGTTCTTCTGAGGGTAAAGTATGATAGAATAAATATATTGGCAAGTTTCCAAAATATTTACTAAGACAACTTTTAAATATCAATATCAACTGTCATTTTTAAAATGTGATGATTACCTTTATGAAAACGTGTTGTTTATTGCTTGTTTCATCAGATACAACATAATGGAAAGAACAGAACAAGAATAATGAGGAAACATTGCAAAATAATCAAGTTATAAAATTATTGCACTGATGTGTAAATTCAATGTGTTTTTTTCATACGTTAGCTTAAAGTAAACTGTAATGATTTGATGATTAGAAATATTTCCAGAATAAACAATTGAAAAAGTCTATCAATTAGCAGGGACTTTAGCCAGAGAGCCGTGACCTAGGTGTAAAAATTGTGCCTGCCGGCAGGGTGCAGTACCTCACACCTGTAATCCCAGCACTTTGGGAGGCTGAGGTGGGTGGATCATGTGGTCAAGAGATAAAGACCATCCTGGCCAACACGGCGAAACCCCATCTCTACTAAAAAATACAAAAATTAGCTAGGCGTGGGTGGCACATGCCTGTAGTCCCAGCTACTCGGGGGGCTGAGGCAGGAGAATTGCTTGAACCCAGGAGGCAGAGGTTGCAGTGAACCGAGATTGTGCCACTGCACTCCAGCCTGGTGACCGGCGATGGAGCCAGACTCTGTCTCAAAAAAAAAAAAAATTCTGTCTAGCTTTACTTCAGATAGTAATGGCCTCAAAAATGAGATATGTATAAGAGATAAGGAAAGATAAAACGTTTCTTGGAAAGAAGTTTATTGAATGTCACAATGGTGAGGCTGTGAAAAATGTACCTCTGAAATTATCTTAGTTTGTAAAGGTCTGTCAAGGACAGTTTAGTGCTTATTCCCCCAGTGGCAAAGTTTCAGAGCTTCCTAATTTGGGTGACTTGACAAGCTGCAATGCTTCAGATGGCTATTGATGTACCAAGACACTAATCTCTTCAGCCTTGGAGGGCCTCGATAGGCCTGAAATATGTGGACTACGAAGCCATCTCCAACCCCACCAAAAAGTGGACAAAGGACATGAACAGACACTTTTCAAAAGAAGACATTTATGCAGACAGCAAACATATGAAAAAAAGCTCATCATCACTGGCCATTAGAGAAATGCAAATCAAAACCACACTGAGATACCATCTCATGCCAGTTGAAATGGTGATCATTAAAAAATCTGGAGAAAATAGCTGTTGGAGAGGATATGGAGAAATAGGAATACTTTTACACTGTTGGTGGGAATGTAAATTAGTTCAACCATTGTGGAAGACAGTGTGGCGATTCCTCAAGGATCTAGAAGTAGAAATACCATTTGACCCAGCAATTCCATTACTGGGTTTATACCCAAAGGATTATAAGTCATTCTACTATAAAGACACGTGCACACGTATGTTCACTGTGGCACTGTTTACAATAGCAAAGACTTGGAGCCAACCCAAATACCCATCAATGAAAGATTGGATGAATGAAAGAAAATGTGGCATATATACACCATGGAATACTAGGCAGCCATGAAAAAGAATGAGTTCATGTCCTTTGCAGGGACATAGATGAAGCTGGAAACCATCATCTTGTCAGCAAACTTACAGAAAAACAGAAAACCAAACACTGCATGTTCTCATTCATAAGTGGGTGTTGAACAATGAGAACACATGGACAGAGAGAGGGGAACATCACAAAACAGGGCCTGTTGGGGGTTGGCGGGGCTAGGGGAGGGATAGCAAGGGGTGGGGGGATTGGGGAGGGATAACACTAGGAGTAATACCTAATGGAGATGACAGGGGGATGGATGCAGCAAACAACCATGGCATGTGTGTACCTGTGTAACAATCCTGCACGATATGCACATGTACCCCAGAACTTAATAATCCAAAAGAAGGCATCTCCTACATTCGCGAGCAGACCCTAGAATATTACCAGTTTCTGTTCAATCTAAAAAAAGGTGGGCGAGATAACTCCTTGAGGTGCCTTTTCTTGCAGTCAAGTCAGTATATTTACGATCTTCCATCATGCCAATTTTCACTTGTCTGGATTGTATGTCTGAAATGCCCTCCTCTTTTCCAACTTCTATGCAGAGTATTTCTTAACACACAAGAAATATGATCCATAATGGAAAAAACTGTTATAACAGTTATCATAGCTTATAACTTCTGTTTGATGAAAGATACTATGAAAAAAGTGAAAAGACATATCTTAGGCTAGGAAAAAACGCATGAGATCTTTAAAGAAAACGAACTGTTCTTTTAGTGCAAAAATAGATTAACAAATGCTTTATGACCTTTAAAATGAATAAAATCAAGTTTGTCATGTAGATAACAAAAATATAAACTTAAAAAAACAACAAAGTTCTATGCTGTGCTATTGATGCAAAGATTTGAAATTTCTAAAATATGTTCTTTAGGAATGTACAACATATGCAGAAAAACTGCATAGCCATGCCTAGGAGTACCTGTCAGTTTTGTGATTGTGTTCCTTCTGGGAAGGGAAAGAGTGGAAGGAATGGGTATTAACTGGAACTGGAACATTTCACTTCATTTGGTTTTTAAATCTAAAGAAAAAAAAGTGTCAAAAAGTAAATATATATTTAAACTTCATGAAAGGGGTACATTATATTTTACAATCAGTATGTTTAAAATGTTGCATAATTTAAATGAAACATTTTAAAAGGATGAGAGAGGAAATAATGAGTCTAAACTCATTCTCAGTAAATATAACCTTAGTTGATTTTATATATGTATACCACTTAATAATTTCCTCTTTTTGATTAGTATTTGTTAGTTTAATTTCTGCATTAAATTGTATATATTTTAAGGGTTGAGAGTATCATTTTTATTTCCCTTCTGTCCAATGACTAGAATTGCACTAAGCACCTAGTATATATGTAATAATAATTAATTACACTAAACATGTTCATTAAAATGGAAATTCTCATGTTAAACAAATTAGTGACAGCATTTGCAAACTGCCAGTTCCCAAAGAAACAAATGTATTTATATATAGCAAAGTTTCTTTTGAATCTTCACACTTTATTGTCTTTCTCTCCATCCCTCAACTGCCTTCTCCTTTTGTCCCTAATAACATTCTTCCAAATTCACAAAAATCAAGCAAAGCAGATTTTCCTTACAAATAAAGATGAGCTCTAAAATCCTCTCTGTTCCACTCTATAGCCTGATCATCGAAACCTTTGGGATGAGAATAGAGAAAACCCAGAAATGTTAGTGTGAGCCCAGGGATATGTCAGAACCCAGACTAGGGTTCTTTGACAGAAGAAAAAAGTGGTTAAAAAACACCCCATCTTATTGTCTGAGTACAGAAGTTAAATAATTCTGGGGAACATCCAGAAAAAATTTTTTTTGAGAAAAATGACTACAGAAGATCAGAGATGCCTGGACAGAAGTAGTATCTTGCTAATAGATTTTCAAATCCTTCCTTTATAATCCATCAATGTTCTGGTGGATTTTGTTTTATAATTTTATTTATTTTTATTTTAAATAGTTGATAAATTGTTTTACATAAAACAGGCTAAAACTTTTTGGAGATTAGGAATCAGTTAAGAATCCTCCAGTGTCTCTAGATGCTAGAAACTTATAAGGACACAAATATATAAATATCAATAGAATTTCAGTGAGGCTGTAAGCCTCCTGAAGCTCATCCATGGATCCTTTATGACTCCATAGATTCCAGGTTAACATTCTTTCCTTAAACAGTTCCAGTGCATGGGTATCCGTGTGGAAACAACCTAAAATTATGACTTGTTACTAGATAAGAACTTGTTTTATAAGATTTCAATAAATTATTGATGATTAACTAAAAAGAACGAAATGGCATTCTTTTCAAATTGGCCTGTAGTTTTAAACACACGTTTATATGTGTGTATATCTACATATATATGAATATATATATATATATTCATATATATGTGAATATATATATATATTCATATATGTGAATGTATATATACATGTTCCTAGACAGAAAATTCTACAAAATTTAAATAGAGAAAAAGAAAAATACATTTTTTGACTATTTTTCTAATATTTAAAACTTCATTTCTGTTTACTACTAAGGCAATTTTGCCAATAGAGAAACACAGGGCATTGAATTCTTTTAAGCTTATTGCCTGATTTTACTAAGACTTGGAATGCATGATAATTAACATTGAATTTGAATGAAACCAGCATACAAGAAAATAACTGGTTTTCAATCATAATGCCATTGTTTCCTTGACTGACATCCCAAATGATGCAACTTCATTACTTATTCCTATTTTAGAAACAAACAGCTCTTCCTGGGAAGGACTTCAACACAGGAGTACTGTCTTCTTGCTCTTTATCTTCTATAGAATCTTTCACTTACCCTCTGGCTCCTTTCAGCCCCTCTGTTTAAGAGGGAATCCACTTGAGCTCTTCTGTTTTCTCCATACCATTCTGGTTTCCCATTACTTGAATGCACACCTTGGCTCCCTGGTCTCTTACTCAACTTAATCTAAAGGTAAATTCTCATGATTTACTTATTTTAATAAGTTCGCATATCCTTTACTACTGAGTGGCTAGGGCATATGTGTAGCTTTGGACTTATACATGCAGCACAAACTGCTTAAAACCCTGGATTTTTAAATGATATTACAGTAAACATAGCAACTTTAAAGAAAAAGAGAGATGAAGAATTTAACATAGGGAGGAATGCAAACAATGCGGCTGGTATTTGTAAGTAACTGAGGTCTAAATATAAAGAAAACATGAAGACACAGAAGGAAACCTGCTACTGCGGTGATGGGTATAAAAACTTGAACTCCTACCACTTTCTTTTATCCTCTGAAGATCATCAGTATAAATATTACCATCCATCTTTCCTTAGAAATTGTTCTCATTAATGATGAAGGTGATGATGCTGATAATGATGACTAACACTTACTGAGTAATTATATGCTAAGTTCTCTGTGAGCAGGTTCTTTTTTAATCTTTATAATTCTAAAAGAATGTATAAAATTTCCATTTTTATCTATGCTCTGAGGTCAAATAATCCTTGCTGAACCATAATTTGAACTCAGACATTCTAAGCAAAGAGTTCATATTGTAAATCACTAGGCTCTGTTATATCCCTCATGGAATACTGAATCCAATAGTTCTGCTCTCACTCTATTTCCCTGTCTATTCTCCATATACTATGCTTTCTTCGCCATTATTTTTCATAGTCATCCAGTCTCATGAATTTGAATGCCATCTATTCTTTGACAATCCTAAGATCATTTTTTTTTCCATCCTGGATCCCACCCCTTGAGCTCCAGACTTCTGTATTAACAATTCCAGTTGGATTTCTAATAGACATCTCAATTTGATCATATACAAAACTGAATTCTTGGTTTCTTCTTTTAAACTCTGTTCATCAGTATCTGATAAAATGACAACTCCACTCATCTAGTTGTTTAAGTTAAAAATGTTAGCATCTTCCTTGACCAAGCCTTTATTTTATACTTCAGAATTATACTTTTGAATGTGTCCAGATTTTGACCACATCCTCACCTTCACTGCTACTAATGGGGACCAGTCTCAGCCACCACTGTCTCTTGTTCGATTAACTGTAATTTCTTCCTAGTGCATCTCTCTTCTATCGATTTTGCCCAAAAATGGTATAGAGAAGTCAGAAGGAGTCATTTCAAACAAGTTCTGTCATTCTTACTTTAAAACCCCTTTAAAATAGAAAGCATGGATTTCTCATATTGCTCAGACCTAGGTCCTGGCATCAACTCTGATCTCTTTCTCTCCTTCACTCACTCTACTTAGCTATAGCATCATCTGTGTATTCCAGGCCTACTCCTTCTATCTTGAGTGATCCTTCTACAAATATCTACATGGTTAGTTCCTTTACTTTCTTTACAATTCTGTCAAATGCCAAGTTTTTCCTAACACACTAAAATAAGAAAACTCCCCATCTCCCCTTCGCCCTTAACCTGCTTCATTTTTCTCCATAGCATAAAATACCATCTGACTCACTGTGTATTTACTTGCATCTCCCCAGTTAAAGTGTAAGCTCCATGACTGCAGAGATTTTGTTTGGCTTACTTCCATATCCCCAATGCCCAGAACTATGCCTAGCACATAAGGTTTGTTGAATAAATTAATAAATTTACACTTCCACTACTGGTGTATGCGAGGGCCTGTGTCAACTCATTCCCAAGAGCATGAATTTTTATATTGTTACTTTTTCTTAACATGAAGAGTAATTCACTGTACAAAGCAATTCTCTAAAGGAAAGCAGTAAAGTCAGATATATATTTGAAATTACTTTTTTTTTGCTCTGGCTAGAACTTCCAGTACTATATTGAATAGGAGTGGTGAGAGAGGGCATCCTTGTCTAGTGCAGGATTTGAAAGGGAATGCTTCCAGTTGTTGCCCATTCAGTATGATATTGGCTGTAGGTTTGTCGTAAATAGCTTTTATTATTTTGAGATATGTTCCTTTGATACCTAGTTTATTGAGAGTTTTTAGCATAAAGTGCTGTTGAATTTTGTCGAAGGCCTTCTCTGCATCTATTGAGATAATCATGTGGTTTTTGTCTTTGGTTCTGTTTATGTGGTAGATTACATTTATAGACTTTATTTTTTTAATTGTATTTTAGGTTCTGGGGTACATGTGGAGATCAGGAAGGATTGTTGCATAAGTACACACATGGCAATGTGCTTTGCTGCCTCCATCCCTCCGTCACCTATATCTGGCATTTCTCCCCAAGTTATCCCTCCCTGACGTCCCCCCGCGCTGTCCCCCTCCCTTGCCCCCTCAACAGATCCCAGTGTGTGATGCTGCCCTCCCTGTGTCCGTGTGTTCTCATTGTTCAACACCCACCTATGAGTAAGAACATATGGTGTTTTATTTTCTGTTCTTGTGTCAGTTTGCTGAGAATGATGGTTTCCAGATTCATCCATGTCCCTATGAAGGACACAAACTCATTGGTTTTTTATGGCTGCATAGTATTCCATGGAGTATATGTGCCACATTTTCTTTATCCAGTCTATTGTTGATGGACATTTGGGTTGGTTCCAGATCTTTGCTATTGGAAACAGTGCCACAATGAACATACATGTATATGTGTCTTTATAATAGAACGATTTATAATCCTTTGGGTATACACCCAGTAATGGGATTGCTGGGTCAAATGGAATGTCTATTTCTAGGTCCTTGAGGAATCGCCACACTGTCTTCCACAATGGTTGAACTAGTTTACACTCCCACCAGCAGTGTAAAAGTGTTCCTATTTCTCCACATCCTCTCTAGCATCTGTTGTCTCCAGATTTTTTAATGATCGCCATTCTAACTGGCGTGAGGTGGTATCTCAATGTGGTTTTGATTTGCATCTCTCTAACAATTTCTCTAATAATCAGTGAGGTGGTATCTCAATGTGGTTTTGATTTGCATTTCTCTAATAATCAGTGACGATGAGCATGTTTTTCATGTTTGTTGGCCTCATATATGTCTTCTTTTGAAAAGTGTCTATTCATATCCTTTGCCCACTTTTGGATGGTTTTTTTTTTCTTGTAAATCTGTTTTAGTTCTTTGTAAATTCTGGATATTAGCCCTTGGTCAGTTGGGTAGATTGCAAAAATTTTTTCTTTGTTCTCGTTGGTTTCAAAGAACATCTTTATTTCTGCCATCATTTCATTGTTTATCCAGTCGACATTCAGGAGCCAGCTGTTCAGTTTCCATGAAGTTATGTGGTTCTGAGTTAGTTTCTTAATTCTGAGTTCTAATTTGATCGTGGTCTGAGAGACTGTTTGTTATGATTTCTGTTCTTTTGCATTTGCTGAGGAGTGATTTACTTCCAATTATTGGTCAGTTTTAGAGTAGGTGAGATGCAGTGCTGAGAAGAATGTATATTCTATGGATTGGGGTGGAGATTTCTGTAGTTGTCTATTAGGTCCGTTTGGTCCAGATCTGAGTTCAAGCCTGGATATCCTTGTTAATTTTCTGTCTCGTTGATCTGTTTAATATTGACAGTGGAGTGATAAAGTCTACCACTATTATTGTGTGGGAGTCTAAGTGTCTTTGTAGGACATTAAGAACTTGCTTTATTTTTATTTTTGACCAAACAACTAATAAGGTATACACACAGTGCTCTCATAATTAGTATAATTACTTAAAATATGGAGAAATAAAAGCATGCAAAAGTTTATCAGAATTCAACAGTGTTCTTATTAGTAACTGCTGTCATTTACACTTCTCTCTGGGTTGCCTAGGTCTCTCATTATGTCATTCCAACAGCAGGGCAGATATTGCAAGTGACTGGGATATGTTTGATACTTGTTGGCAAAGGAGGCTCTATTTCAGTTCCTCCTTGAATCTTCTTTCCTGTGAGAGCCTTTCAACAGAATATTAAAGGGAGCAGAGAAAGCCAAGCACAAATGATGCATACTCCATAATCCTCAGAAATAGCTTTTCCTCATCACCAACTCTTTGGCATAGGAAGATCAGAGAAATTTTTCTTGTTGCTGATATTTTCCCTAAAGTTCCCAGCCTTCACATTTATAAAGAGGGAGTTAAGGCTGTAAGTCAAGAGTAGAAAGAATGTAACACTTGCAAAGTCAGTCTATGTTTGAAAAAATTTAAGTGTAATAATGATTAGATTATTATGTTAATATTCATCATAGAAAATTCTTTTAGACAATTATTTCAAAAATATTTGACTCTTTTTTATGTATAAAGCCCTATTTTGGACACTGGAGCTATATCTGCTTCCTACCTCATAGAACCAGAAATTTAGCAGGGGAGACAAAGCAAATCACAGATTTATGCCAATAGTTGCTACAAGTTAAAATTAATCACATTAAGACATGCAGAGTAAGTACTGACTTCACCAATAAATTAATTTTTCAAAGTTCTGTAATATAAAAGACTGAACTAAAAGGACTTTGGTTATGAAATATATTTGGGACTTAAAGTTAACAAATTGAGAAACATATATTGAAATAGAATCCATATGAAAAGCATTATTAAGTCACTCTCTAAACCATCTGTATCCCAACCCTTAGCATTGCACAGTATACTCATATAACAACCTTTGTACCTGTCCCCCTGAATCCAAACAAAAAGTCCTTGGCATATTAAAATAAATCATTCCCCAGATCACTAGTATCAATGGAAGGAAAAAGGTGAAAACTATAGACATTGTGCTATTAGAGAAGATCACCCTGATTATAAATGTTGCTTCCTCAGGCCTTTTCTAGTTATATTTCTTCCATTATTGTCTCTCACAGCAGCACCCTACTTGTTTTATTGTGCAAACTAATCATAATCATTATATATACATATATAAAATTTACATATCATATACTAATTTGTTTGCATTGCTTATTTGATTATCTGTCCCTGTTGTAGAATACCCGCTTCTTGAAGGGAGGAATATTGTCTGTATTGTTCTTTTTCCTGTCTCCTGCATAAAGAATAGAGCTGGCATGTAGTTGATGTTTAATAAATATTTATTCAGTAAATATTTCAAGCGAGCCCATTATGTCACTCTTACTCTGCATATATTTTATTGAATGTGTGCCAAATATGACACGTTCAGTGCCTTCAGGTTACTTTTTCTTATAAAACATGTTATAGAAAAAGAATTCATTAGCATCTACCCAAGACAATGCCTCTCTTCTGCACTTAACTAGTCCTACAAATTAATTAGTACCTTTATAGGCTCTGTTGGTGAAAGTAATCTTTTGCATGTTAAGTACTACATAAGAAAAATGAAATCTACCTTTTTAAATGATCACCCACAATTTTTAAAAACAGATTGTATGTTTATCAATTTGTTATGTTTTTATTGTAAATCAACGTGAAGCAGTTTTGATCAGCATACCCAATATAAATGAGGACACAAAAATAAGAGAGAGTGGAAATGAATTATAATTCTGGAAAAGAATAGAGAATGTACATATTGGATATTAAATATATAAATATAGATCAGACATATATCTTTATTTTATAAAAGTAAAAATATTTATTATGAGAAATTGGCTCATGTGATTAAGGAAGCTAGAAAGTTAGATCTGTAGCAGGCAAACTGGAGGGCAAGGAGAGCCAAATGGTATAGTTGTGGGTTGAGTCCAAAGGTATGAAAACCAGGAGAGCCAACAGTACAAGTTTGAATCTGAGAAGTGAAGCCTTCCTGGGCTTGAGGCCCAAGGAGAGCCAGTATTCAGTCTGAGTTTGAAGATTGGTGTTGCAGCTCACCCAGTTAGGCAAGAGAAGTTCCGTCTTAGTCTTTTTGTTCGATTCACTTCTTCAGTTGATTGGAAGAGGCACATTCACATTAGGGAGGGCAATCTTCTACGCTGAATCTACCAATTCAAATGTTAATCTCATGCAGAATAACCTTCACAGACTCTCTAAGAATATGTTTGACAAAATATCTGTGCATCCCACAACCCAATCAAGTAGACACAAAATTGACCATCACAGCTTCTCAGTTCAGATACCTCCTTAGTGAAACTTCCCTGTCCCTGTAGTATATTACCCTCCCTTGAATTGCTTGGGAGCACAATATCCTCTTTTGTATTCTTCAGAATTCTCATTCTCTAAACTTATTCCTTTTTTCAAGATATTATTGGCACAGAAAAATGTTAATGACAAAACATTAAGTATGAGAAGTAATTACGCTTCATTTGTGTCTCAAAATTGGCCTTCTTATATATTTAAGGTGAATTGAGGTGCTGCTCTGGGTATCCATAATTAATTTCTTTTTTCTCTGCCCACCCACCACCGACTCAGCACAGTGGAGGCCAGTCCAGCAACCACTGCAGGAGCAAGGCCATCTTAGCCTCAAAGGTCAGGGAATAAGGGGCAAGCTTGGAGACTCATACACTAAAACCTGTTGCCTCTCCTGTATTTCTTATTATCTAAGAGCCAGAAAGCACATGTCTAAATACATACTCATATATGTATTCATATAGAACAATATTTAGCAAGCTTTTAAGAGGTTATATAATTGAAAAAAATAGAGAAAAAGAAGACCTTGTTCAGATAACTTTTATTTGTCAAAATAAGAGGTTTTAAAGTAATAACAATCTGGCCAGGTACAGTGGCTCATGCCTGTAATTCCAGGTTTGGCAGATTGAGCTGGGAGGATCACTTGAGGTCAGGAATTTAAGACCAGCCTGGGTGCAGTGGCTCAAGCCTGTAACCCCAGCACTTTGGGAGGCCGAGGCGGGTGGATCACGAGGTCAAGAGATCGAGACCATCCTGGTCAACATGGTGAAACCCCGTCTCTACTAAAAATACAAAAAATTAGCTGGGCATGGTGGTGTGCGCCTATAATCCCAGCTACTCAAGAGGCTAAGGCAGGAGAATTGCCTGAACCAGGAGGCAGAGGTTGCGGTGAGCCGAGATTGTGCCATTGCACTCCAGCCTGGGTAACAAGAGTGAAACTCCATCTCAAAAAAAAAAAAGACCAGCCTGGCCAACATGGTAGAATCTTGTCTGTACTAAAAATACATAAATTATCCATGGGTGGTGGCATTCATTGTGTTCTCAGTTACTCTGGAGGCTGAGGCATGAGAAGTACTTGAATCCAGAAGGTGGAAGTTGCAGTGATCTGAGACGTGAGATTGCAACACTGCACGGCAGCCTGAGTGAATGAGCAAGACTCTGTCTCAAAAAAAAAAAAGTCACAATTACAATACCATACTTAATGTGCTATAAGCAATTTTGAGTATAGTATAGGGAACAAAAATCATTACTATATAACTCATTAAAACATTCACAAAGATATATCTTATTTAATAGTTCTTTTGCTCTCTTTGGTATTAAATGTATGTCTCACCAAATTACAGCTGTCCAAAATTTTATAAGAACTGCATTTGCAAATACTAATCACTATTAGTATATTTATATATTTTATGTAATATGCATAATACATATTATATATATGCATAATTACATATGTATCATATTTATATATATGTATTTTTTTTTGAGATGGAGTTTTGCTCTTGTTGCCCAGGCTGGAGTGCAATGGTGCAATCTCTGCTCACTGCAACCTCTACCTCCCGAGTTCAAACAACTCTCCTGCCTCAGTCTCTCCAGCAAATAGGATTACAGGCACACACCACCACGCCCGGCTAATTTCTGTATTTTTAGTAGAGACAGGGTTTCACACGTTGGCCAGGCTGGTCTCAAACTCCTGACCTCAGGTGATCCGCCTGCCTCAGCCTCCCAAAGTGCTGGGATTACAGGTGTGAGCCATTGCGCCCAGCCAAATCATATTTTACAATAGTTGAGTGAATAAAAAATAAATTTAGAAAAGTTGATACAAAAAACTATAACTTAAAAAGGAAATAAAAATTTACAAATAGAATTATCAAAATAAGGAAGAGTCAAGACCCACCCCCAAATTAGAGATTTTAAAATAATGATGTCTAAATCAGTTGAAAGTTTGAAACATTACATACCCAATGAAACATGATGTATCTTATGCCATAAGAATAATCGTTTGATTTGTAAGACAATTATTTATGAATACAAGTAAGTATTTAGAGAAAGATTACTTTTAGATAATTGTTTCTCAAAATGTCCTATTGACATTTCTAGTTCAAATTTAAGTTAAACTGATTTCCAGATGTTTTAGACCTGTGCTTTCTGGCTTTTGGCTAATAATAAATGCAGAAGAGGCAACAGGTATTAGTGTATGAGTCTCAAACCCTTTCCCTCATTCCCTGACCTTTGAGGCTTAGGTAGCCTTGCTGCCATAGTGGCTGCTGGCCTGGTCTCCACTGTGTTGAGTGGGTGGTGGGCAGAGAAGAGTAATCTAAGACACCCAGAGCAGCACCTCACTTCACCTTTGAGGATGCGAAGAGTGTCTCAAGTCAAAATAGGTAGAGGGAGAGACCCCCACTGGACAAGAGGAGAGAGAGAGAGAGATGAGCTGATGCTGATTGAAGTCAGCAAGAGCTGAGGAGAGAGAATATGGTGCAGCTATTGAGCCACATAAAAAACAGAGGGAAAAGGTGGGGGTGAAAGGGGATGTTAACTGGTCATGTTACTTTCCAACAGAACTCAAGAAAACTTTGAATTTCTTACAATGCATTTATTAGAACATTAAATTTCTCTGCATGTGATACCATGTACAAGGTGGGCCAGGTAGATCTCCTTTATATGGGAGGATGAGAGCAAGGCCCTCTATTAAACAAAAACCCATATTAAGATTTTTATAACTTTAAGTACTAATCATCTGGTGTTCAAATACTATGATCTCTACTTCTAAACAAAGCTCAAACGTGACCATTTCCCAGTCCTTCCCTTTCTAACTGCTGCATAATCTTGACTTGTCTCCTCTTATCTATTTTCATATTTCCACAGCAGCCAAAGAAATTCCTTTTAAGTGTAAATCATATTATCAATCTTCTGATATTAACCCTCCAGTGGTTTCTCATCAAACTCAGAATAAAATGCTCACCAAGACTTCTAAGGCCCTCCATGACCTCTGTCCTTTTGAACTCTACATTTCATCTCTTTCTTGTTCACTTTTACATACCAACTCTGTCTAAAACAAATTCCCACCCATCATTTTCTCAATTTGTACTCTATATTTCTTCTTATAACACCCATCAGTACCTAAAATTATATCTTGTATTTCTCTAATTTTTTTCTATAATGTAGACTCTCTAAGGGCAAAAACTTTGCTCTGTGCACAGCTGCTGGTCCACAGGTAAACTAATACCTTTCATTCTAAGGTTGAATTAGAAAAGCAAGAGATTCAATGTTATCAAATAATCAATTATCTGTGTAAGAAGTGCTACTAAGGCGAGGCTCAGTGGCTCAGGCCTGTAATTCCAGCACTTTGAGAGACTGAGGCAGGTGGATTGATTGAGGTCAAGAGTTCAAGACCAGGCTGACCAACATGGTGAAACGCCATCTCTACTAAAATACAGAAATTAGCTGGGCATGGTGACAGGTACCTGTAATCCCAGCCACTCAGGAGGCTGAGGCAGGAGAATCACTCGAACCCAGGAGGCAGAGGTTGCAGTGAGCCAGGATCACACCACTACACTCCAGCCTGGGTGACAGAGCCAGATACCATCTCAAAAAAAAAAAAATGGTAGTAAGAATCCAAGAAAAGTAAATAAGTTGAACTTAAGTTACTTCTTTAAATTTCAATAATGCCACTAAACAAATTCAGATTGTTGCTGCTGATCATCAACAGATTAATGATTCTACAACATTTGACATCTTCTCTTCAGTGTACTTTTTTGGAAAGAAAAGCAGTAAATATTAAATGATGGTATCAGGGAGAGAAGTGGTTAGAATCAAAAAGAGTGAGGAGAAAATAAGACAGAAGATGGAAAAACAAGGAGGCAGAGAATGAGGGAAAACTGTATTGCATGTGGGTGCTAGTCTTCAATTAATTATTCTCCACATGCTTCAGGGAAACCCAGTTCAAGGACCTTAGTTTATGAAGTCTCCCACTGTTAGCTCCCCAAATGACTGTCTGTTATATGTACTAACTAATGACCTCAAATCAGTGACAATATCATAAAATGACAGAAGATTTAACATAACTGTGGTAAAGATAAATGGTTCTCAAGTAATTTTTAAAATGTCAAAAATTTTGTATACAAATATTTAAGTATCTTTACATTCATTGTTTCAATTCTGAACATTCCTTCTTCTCCTCAGCCTTTGTTCTGATTTGTTGGGAAATGAAAAAGACTAACCTTATCAGATGTATTTTTCCCTGAGTTTGACTGCAGCTAAACCAGATGGTTTATAAAAATATAATCATTTCTCAGAATTCTTAACTGAAAGTTTAATAAGATAAATGCATGCTTAATAAATGCAAGAATAATCATACAGTATAATTATATAATATGCATTAATGCCTTTTTTTAAAAGTACCATATCTATTTTAATTTTGATAACTAATTCTAAGTGGATTTTAACAGCTAGATATTTTCTTGTCAGTGTCTGGGTCTTGCTCTTGATCTCTGCTTCTGCTTCTATAGAAAGAAGAGCTCAGCTGGAAAACTGTCATTTACTCAGTGTCTTACTGTCTTATTGCTAGGGATTTGCTGTTCACCCTACAATAGCCTCTAAGTGAACTTTCCCTTTATCCTTTCTATTTTTCTGGTAACTTATCTTGCCTGTGCATCTTCACTTTTTTGGAAGTTGCTTCAAGCTTTGCACACCTTGGCTGTTCTCTGGCAGGCCAAAGGTCTCCTGCCTATTGTCACAATCCTCTGCATTCTGCATCCTATCAGATTCTCAGCACCTGGCCTGACTCCCTGTTCCTCTTGAATGACCTTCCCTTCCCATTAAAGCTATGTGCTCTGCAAACTCTGCCACCGAAACCTCTAAGGACATCACAGTCAAGAAGGTCTTACTTTATGTACAGTATCAGGAACAGTTTTGTTATTTTTCTGATGCCATCAGGAATATATTTCAATGCATTTATTGAGAATTTTATTATGTGCCAGGCTCTGGGCTTTCTCTACTAATTCTTACAATAATCCTCTGAAGTACAGTTCTTAGCATTTACAAATTATTTGTTTTTCCATAATCTTTGCTAGAACTGACAGGAATAAAATTACACCAAATATATTAGGTAGCTGGTTTCAGAAAGCAGCTGAAAGGATATAGCACTTCTTTTTTCTTTATTATACTTTAAGTTCTGGGATACGTGTGAAGAATGTGCGGGTTTGTAACGTAGGTATACATGTGCTATGGTGGTTTGCTGCAGCTATCAACCCATCATCTAGGTTTTAAGCCCCACATACATTAGGTATTTGTCCTAATGCTCTTCCTACCCTTTCCCCCACCCCTGACAGGCCCCAGTGTGTGATGCACCCCTCGCTATGTCCATGTGTTCCCATTGTTCAGCTCCCACTTATGAGTGAGAACATGCAGTGTTTGGTTTTCTGTTCCTGGATCTAGCACTTCTTAAAATCTTTTTGCTTAGTTTTTTTTTCTTCTTATTTCAACTTTATAATTTCTAGATATAGTTTTTAAGAATGCTATGACCCATCAATAAAATAAACATTTGTGGCTTCTCCTTGACATCTTATTCTACAGCAGAGTAAAATACATTCTCATTAGTTTAAAAGGTACACATTAAAAGATTGACACTGCTAGACTTACCTTGTTAAAGCAAATGAGTAATAAAGTATAATTTAAATACATGCATAATGTTAGGTGTCTACATAGCCTGGTTCATTGGTACCCTCATCACACATGATTTTTACTTATTAAAGAACAAAATATATAATATAAACCAAATGAAACACATACAGGAAGTCTATTCCAGGAACACTGTAATTCTGACAAAGGGATTGTAAAAAGGCTAAATGTTAAAAATTTGTTCTTGTAATGCTTTGCTAATACCAAAAATATTAGCTTTAATTAACCAGAATTGAGTTTTTACTATAGCAATAACTAAGATTAAAACTATGATAAACCAAACAAAATAAAATTGCCTGTAATGCAAAAATCTTTTAATATAGAAACTACTGTTATTTTCTCTATAGTTTTAACTACCTTTCCTCCTTCAAACAGTAATAAGCAGTAAGACTATTCAGCACTTTTTCTCCTCTGGGAAGGGATGATACAACAGGAACAATAGCAGGTAAGGCAAATCCTTGATTTTTTAAAAATTTATATATATATATATATATATATATACATTTTTTTTTGAGACAGAGTTTCGCTGTTGTTACCCAGACTGGAGTGCAATGGCACGATCTCAGCTCACCACAACCTCCGCCTTCTGGGTTCAAGCAATTCTCCTGCCTCACCCTCCACAGTAGCTGGGATTACAGGCACACGCCACCATGCCCAGCTAATTTTTGTATTTTTAGTAGAGACGGGGTTTCACCTCGTTGACCAGGATGGTCTCGATCTCTTGACCTCGTGATCCACCTGCTTTGGCCTCCCAAAGTGCTGGGATTATAGGCGTGAGCCACCGCGCCCGGCTAAAATTTATATTTTCAATGTATAAATAGTAATTGTACATATTCATGGGATTTGCAGTGAGGTTTTAAAACATCACTTACAGTGATATTATGGTTAATACTTAGTGTCAACTTGACTGAAGGAAGCAAGTATTGATCCTGAGTATGTCTGTGAGGGCATTGCCAAAGGAGATTAACATTTGAGTCAGTGGGCTGGGGAAGGCAGACCCACCCTTTATCTGGTAGACACAATGTAATCGGCTGCTAGTGAATATAAAGCTGGCAGAAAAAATGTGAAAAGACAAGACTGGCCTAGGCTCCCACCCTACATCTTTCTCCCTGGTTGGATGCTTCCTGCCCTCAAACATCAGATTCCAAGTTCTTCAATTTTGAGACTCGGACTGGCTTTCCTGCTCCTCAAGCTTGCCAACAGCCTATTGTGAGACTTTGTGATCATGGAAGTTCATACTTAATAAACTCCTTTTTATATCCTATTAGTTCTGTCCCTCTAGGGAACCCTGACTAATACAGTGATAAGATTAGGATAATTAGCATATTCAACATCTCATGTACTCATTTCTTTGGATCAGAATGTTCAATATCCTCCTTATAGCTATTTAAAACCATATATTAGTGTTGACTATAGTCATCTTACAGTGGTATAGAACTGTAGAATTTATTCCCTCTATCTAGCTACAATTTTGTATCCTTTAACAAACGTCCCCCATCCCTCTCTTCCTTCTATCCTTCCCAGCCTCTGGCATTCTCTGTTCTACTTTTTACTTTTATTAGATCAACTTTTTTTAACTTCCACATATGAAAAAGAACATGCAATATTTAACTGTTTCTGGCTTATTTCACTCAACACAATGTTCTCCAGCCCATGCATGTTGTCACAAATGACAGGTTTTCGTAGTGTTTTAGGTCTGAATAGTACTTCACAAAATATCTATGCTATATTTTCTTTATTCATTTATCTGGTAATGGGGACCTAGGTTGATTCCACATCTTGGCTATTGTGAATAGTGCTGCAATAAATATGAGGGTGCAACTGTCTCTCCAAAACAATGATACCCTTTTCTTTGGATAGATTCCCAATAGTGGGATTCCTGGGTCAAATGGCAGTCCTATCGTAGTTTTTTGAGGAAACTTCACACTATTCTTTATAGTGGTGGTACTAGTTTGCATTCCCACCAACAGTGTGTAAGAATTCCCTTTTCTCCACATTCTTGTCAGCATTTCTTATTTTTTTTTTCTTTTTCCTAATAGGCCATCCTAACTGGCATAGGATGATACCTCATTGTGGTTTTGATTCACTTTTCTCTGATGAGCATTGTTTCATATATTGATTAGCCATTTGTATGTCTTTTGAGAAATGTCTGTTCAAATTATTTACCCAATTTTAACCTGATTATTTTTGCTGTTGAGATGTTTGAATTCCTTGTATATTCTGAATATTAATACCCTGGCGTATTAGTATGCAAATATTTTATCCCATTCTGTAGACTGTATTTTCACTCTGTTAATTGTTTCTTTGCTGCTGTGCAGAGGCTTTTTAGCTTGATATAATCCTGTGTGTTTATTTTTGCTGTTGTTACATGTGTCTTTTTTTTAAATTATACTTTAAGCTCTAGGGTACATGTACAGGTATACAGGTGCCATGGTGGTTTGCTGCATCCATCCTTCCATCATCTACATTAGGTATTTCTGCTAATGTTATCCCTCCCCAATCCCCCCACACCCCTACTATCCCTTCACTAGCCTCCCTGACATGCCCTGTGGTGTTCCTCTTCCTGTGTCCATGTGTTTTCATTGTTCAACACCCACTTATGAGTGAGAACATGCAGTTTCTGGTTTTCTGTTATTGCATCCGTTTGCTGAGAATGATGGTTTCCAGTTTCATCCATGTCCCTGCAAAGGATATGAACCCATCCTCTTTTTTGGCTGCATAGTATTCCATGTCATATATGTTCCACATTTTCTTTGTCCAGTCTATCGTCGATGAACATTTGGGTTGGTTCCAAGTCTTTGCTATTGTGAACAGTGCCGTAATAAACATACACGTGCATGTGTCTTTATAATAGAGTGATTTATAATGACTTGGGTATATACCCAGTAATGGGATTGCTGCAAATGGTATTTCTAGTTCTAGACCCTTGAGGAATCTCCACACTGTCTTCCACAATGGTTGAACTAATTTACACTCCCATTAATGGTGTAAAAGCATTCCTATTTCTCCACATCCTCTCCAGCATCTGTTGTCTCCTGATTTTTTAATGATCGCCATTCTAACTGGTGTGAGATGGTATCTCAATGTGGGTTTGATTTGCATTGCTCTAATGATGATGAGCTTTTTAAATATGTTTGTTGGCTGCATAAATGTCTTCTTTTGAAAAGAGTATGTTCATATTCCTTCACCCACTTTTTGATGGAGTTGTTTTTATTTTCTTGGAAATTTAAGTTATTTGTAGATTATGGATATTAGCCCTTTGTCACACGAGGAGACTGCAAAATTTTTTTCACTTTCTGTTGGTTGCTGGTTCACTCTAATGACAGTTTCTTTTGCTGTGCAGAAGCTCTTAAGTTTAATTAGATCCCATTTGTCTATTTTGGCTTTTGTTGTCATTGCTTTTGGTGTTTTAGTCAGGAAGTCCTTGCCTATGCCTAGGTCTTGAATGGTTTTGACTAGGTTTTTATGGTGTTAAGTCTTATGTTTAAATCTGAAGTTAATTTTTGTATAAGGAAGGGATCTAGTTTCAGCTTTCTGCATATGGCTAGCCAGTTTTCCCAACACCATTTATTAAATAGGGAATCCTTTCCCCATTGCTTATTTTTGTCAGGCTTGTCAAAGATCAGATGGTTGTAGATGTGTGGTGTTACTTCTGAAGTCTCTGTTCCATTGGTCTGTATCTCTGTTTTGGTACCAATACTATGCTGTTTTGATTACTGCAGCCTTACAGTATAGTTTGAAGTCAGGTAGTGTGATGCCTCCAAGTGTTTTTTTTTGTTTTGTTGCTAAGGATCTTGACTATGCAGGCTCTTTTTTTGGTTCCATATGAAGTTTAAGGTGGTTTTTTCTAATACTGTGAAGAAAGTCCATGGTAGCTTGGTGGGGATTGCATTGAATCTAAAAATTACTTTGGGCAGTATGGCTGTTCTTCCTAACCATGAGCATGAAATGTTTTTTCATCTGTTGCGTCCTCTCTTATTTCCTTGAGCTGTGGTTTGTAGTTCTCCTCGAAGAGGTCCTTCACATCCCTTGTTAGTTGTATTCTGAGGTATTTTATTCTATTTGTAGCAATTGTGAATGGGAGTTCACTCACGATTTGGCTTGTTTGTCTGTTGTTGGTGTATAGAAATGCTTGTGAATTTTGCACATTGATTTCATATCCTGAGACTCTGCTGAAGTTGCTTCTCAGCTTAAGGAGATTTTGGGCTGAGACGATGGAGTCTTCTAAATATACTGTCTTGTCATCTGCAAATAAAGATAATTTGACTTACTCTTTTCCTAACTGAATACCCTTTATGTCTTCTTGACTGATGGCCCTGGTCAGAACTTCTAATACTATGTTGAATAGGAGTGATGAGAGAGGGCATCCTTGTCTTGTGCCAGTTTTCAAAGGGAATGCTTCTAGTTTTTGCCCATTCAGTATGACATTGGCTGTGGGTTTGTCATAAATAGTTCTTATTTTGAGATATGTTGTATTTTGTTTTGTTTTGAGTCGGAGTCTTGCTCTGTCTCGCAGGAGTGAAGTGCAGTGGTGTAACCTCAGCTCACTGAAACTTCTCTCTCCCAGGTTCGAGTGATTCTCCTGCCTCAGTCTCCTGAGTAGCTGTGACTAGAGGCATGTGCTACCATGCCCAACTAATTTTTGTATTTTTAGTAGAGACAGGATTTCACTGTGTTGGCCAGGCTAGTGTCAAACTCCTGTCCTCAGGTGATCTGCCCTCCTAAGCCTCCCAAAGTGCTGGGATTACAGATGTAAGTCACAGTGCCCAGCCTTGTTTTTGAGGTCTTATTCATAAAATATCTTCCCAGACCAATATCCTGAGGCATTTTCTGTTTCCTTCAAGTAATTTTATAGCTTCAAGTCTAACACTTGGATCTTTTTTCGAGTTGATTTTTGTATAGGGTGAGAAGTGGGAGTTTAGTTTCATTCTTCACATGAATTCCAATTTTCCCAGTACCATTTATTAAAGAGATTTTTTTTCCAATGAGTGTTCTTGCCTTTGTCAAAAATCACTTAGCTGTATATGTGTGAATTAATTTCTGGGTCCTCTATTCTGTTCCATTGGTCTAGTGTCTGTTTTTATGCCAACACTATGCTATTTTGGTTACTACAGCTTTGTAGTATATTTTGAGGTCTGGTAGTGTGATACTTCCAGCTTTGTTCTTTTCGCTCAGGATTACTTAGGCTATTCCTGGTCTTTTGCATCTCCATACAAATTTTAGAAAAATGCCATTGGTATTTTTACAGGGATTGCATTGAATCTTTAGATTGCTTTGGATGGTATTATTTTTACAATATTTATTAATTCATCTGGTCCTTGAGCATGGGATGTCTTCCCATTTGTTTGTATCCTCTTCAATTTCTTTCATCAGTGTTTTTCAGTTTTCCTTATAGAAGTCTTTCACATCCTTGATTAAATGTATTCCTAGGTATTTCTGCTACTGATTTTTATATTACTTTTGCATCCTACAACTTTACTGAATGTATCATTTCTAAGATTTTTTTGGTAGAGTCTAGGTTTTTCTTTATATAAGATCATGCAATCTTCAAACAAAGACAATTTGACTTCCTCCCTTTCATTTGGATACCCTTTATTTCTTAAATTACTGACACTTGAAAATAAAAAGCCAGGGATCAGGCATAAGGGAAGATGATCTAGAAAAATACGTGATTAGATCAAGCCTGTTTTTAGTGAGACTCATTTTTATCATCTCTAAAATGGGAAGGGATATTATACATAGCTGTCAGGAGTGATTAAATTCATATAAAACCATTAGTGCTTAATAAGTATTAGCCATTAATGTTGGGTTGAACACAATGAAACTGTCATTTTGAAAGTCAAAAAATCAAATATTGAAATTTCACGATTCAATCTCAGATCTGTCAGTGCATAAATCTGTGGCAGTTTCCTGTTTCCCAAATTCAGTTTCACCTGTAGTAAATTCATGTGCTCTACCTTGGATGATATAAACACATGCCACAAGTCATCTGAGAATATAGATTGACTTAAAGAGGTAATTCTTGAAATACAATTTCAAACTTTTGTTTGACTTTCCTCATAACCTCTGAAATCTTTTCAATTGCAGAAGTGGAATGATCTTATTTATTTTCATTGCAAAATGACAAAAATACTCTGGTAATTTTTTTTTTGAAATATGTGCTTTGCTTAAACAGAGTTGTATAGTGAAGATTATCATTAGTATCAGCACCCTTGGAGAGGATTCAAAAATACTATCTCTACCAACCAATCTCTGGGACTTAGCTAAATAATTATGGAACCAGAATTCAGGTCTTTATTTACCCACTTACCATCTGTTTCCTTGAGGCTATATTCTAAAAGTAATTGAATCAAGAGATGAGAAACATGAATGTAACATAAAAGATCTAGCTGACTTGAAAGAGTATGCAATATTACTATATTTAAGAACAAAAATAAACTTGTATACTGATAGTATTTCTATAAACCTGAATATTTTGATGGGGTCATTACTGCAAATCCTTTGTGTAATAAAACATTGGAGTTTGAAGTTCTGTTCAGAACTTCTGTTCAGATCATACAATTTTCAAAATCTAAATTGGGTAGCTAATCCAAATCCTGTCTGTGTCGTCAAATGAATGCAGCAGTTAGAGTTCTAGCACATATGGCCAACAAGTTAGATGTGTGTTTAAGATACTATAGAAAAGACCTGGTTGGGCAGGCGCTTTGTTGGATTTTAAGAGAATGAGATTGTGAAGAATTTGCACATGCATTAAAAGTAAATATTAGGGTACGTATATAACAATTAATAGGTATTTGGCTTCTAAACAGAAATAAAAGATAGATGTTACTCTTCAGTATTTATAATGAGCAAATATTTTGGATCAAAATATTAATCCTTCCTATTGATTCATCTTTTGAAGTTTTGATATTCTGATCCTCCTTAATAGGATATGTCTTTATTAAAGACTTCGGAAAAGTCTTTAATAAATTTTCCTTTTTCTTTAAAATAAAGGCAGCACGTTCTTTATAGGTACTATGTGATTGGAAATTTACTTTCTGTTATTTGTGTTCAGTTACCCAGCCTACTGTTTTAAAAACAAAGTTTAGAAATCCTATCATTAAAAATTGAATACTGAATCAAAAAGTATCTTGTTCATAAGATAAACTTTATTTCTTCTGTCTGTAGTAATGCCAGACAAACTAAAAAAAAAAAAAGTCAATTGCAAAGTAATACTAGGAATTCTCTGACATGGGAATTTTAATTGTGAATATTTTACTAGTATGCCATGTTATTTTGTTATAATCTTATTACGATAAGATTTATAGTTATATGTACATATGGATTATATTTGGATTACAGTCCCTGTTGTACATTAAAAATAAAGATAAATATTTTAAAAGAACAACAGCCTTTAAAAGCTTATATATATGGTCAGATTTAATTTATGCAACTATCTGCTAGTAGTTACTGGCTACTTCTCTGATTTAACTAAGAAAAAGTATGATGACTGGTAAAATGTACTTTTTATTTTCTTCTCCCTTAATAGTAAAAGATATCTATAAAAACTCTAATATCAAAAACTCAAATATCACACTTAATGAAGAAGAAGATTTTGATTCATTTCTATTCTAGGTAAGAATAATAGAAGGAGGGCTGCAATGAAAACTACTATTCAATATTTTCCTCATGGTCAAAGACAACACAATAGCTCAAGGAAAACAGGTAAGCGCTACAAGAAATGAAAAGGGTATCCGTTAGGAGTAGTTTCAGCTGTACATACAGAAAAATCTTAAATAATACCTTAAATAAGATAGGAGTTTCTCTCTCACTTAAAAAAATAAAAAAAGAAGGGAATGAGAATCTAGAGGCAGGCAGACAGGATTGATGTGGCAGCCTCACAATGATCAAGGACCCATACTTCTGTCTTGTGGCTCTACCAGTTTTGCATATGGTCTTATGTTCAAGATAAACTCCCAGCCATTGCATTTTCATTCTAGTGAATTTTAGGAAGGAAGTAGTGAGGAAGAAAAGCTCACCTTTTCCCATGTAAGGAGGCTTTCCTAAAGTCCCACACAACACTTTGCTTAAATCTCATTTATCAGAATGAAGTCACAGGATCATATGGGGTTGCAAAATTGCCTGGGAAATGTAGTCTTTTAGAAGAGTGGCAGGGTTCCCATACAAAAATTGGCATTTTGGTTAGACAACCAGAAGTCTCTAGAGAAAAAAAAGTTGTTACTTCTAGATATTATTGTCCACATAGAGAAGTACAAAGGCACTCTGATATATACTTTTAAAACTAAAAAGAATCTTCCTCAAGATTGAGGTACATATATAGAGAGAACAAGATAAATATCATGTGTGAGCACATAGAAATGTGAGAAATATTTATGGCAGAATTTTTGGTAATATAAAAATGGAACACATTAATGTCTATTGGATGAATTAATAAACAAATGGTTGCATATTTATTTCATTTATAAAATCAAACATTTGGCAATATTAAAATTAGTGAAATTTATTTAAAAGTAGTGGCAGTTAAGTTTCAAAAACATTGTTCACTTGATATGTATCATTTATTTCTTTAAAAAATCTGAAAAACAGTTAATATATTAAATCTAGATGATGGTTGTTCCCAGGATTGTGTCTGTTTTTGTACCCTATTATATCTTTGGTAGCTTGCACATTATAGCCAAACACCATCTCCATTTTAAGATTGAGGAGAGTTGAATAGATGAATAAATGTGCTAACCAAATCCATGCCTGCCTGATTCTAGAGACTCTAAGCAACTTCAAGAAGTAGGATTTAGCCCTATTTTCAGCCACAAATCTTTCATCTATAACAGAGCCACAAACTGAAGCATCAATTTAAAGCTGTCCCTGATACTTGCTAAACTGAATACATCAAAAGGTAAGACTAGTTCAATATAATTTTAAAAGGGTTAAAAACTTTTTATGTCTATAAGGAATAGCAGGTATTTTGAAAACAGTTTGCCTGGAAATGTAAAAAGCTAGAGACTGTTCAGAGTAACAGTGTTTAATAGGAAAGTTCTTTTTCAAAAAAGTAGAGTTGAAAGAGACAGGATGAAAGTGCAGATGTGAAGTTGCCTATGGGGCTCAGTAAGCAGAGAATATCTAGGCTGGAGGCTAAATCGATGTTTTACCTTGCAAAGCAAACACCGATTTCTCTTGGATGAAAGCTCAGGAGTAGGCAGAAGAGGCAACTGAACATCCATGGAAATGTAGTAAATGCAGCTTGGATCCTGACTAGCTTCTGCAGATCACATACACACATTTGTACTCCCCAGTAACTTTCCTGCTCCTGCCGAGAGGCTCTGAGATTCACAAGACTGTGATACCCACTGGGATAGGAACTACATCATTCATTTTTGTTTCTCTAAATCCTAATTCAGTGCCAGGCTTCTAACAAGTGCTAACAAAGATTGGATAAGTAAATAATTGCAACTCATTATTCTACCCTCCAAACTTGCAGACAGCTTACTGTGCAGTGCAACCATGAATCATCCAGAGGCCTTACTGTCTATGAAACTGGTCTATGAAACTGTCTAAGAATGCTAAAAGTCATTCTTCACTGTTTTTTAGACCCCATAGCCAATATCAGGTATTTGCTGAGTCCTCTGAAGTCTTTCTTCTCCCATTGATACCCACTAACCATAACTTAGAGAGATTTTTCCCAAAATGTAATTGCAATATGATCCTATATGATTTTTAAACATCTATTCTTTTCATACTCATTGATCCCATACACTGATAGGATAAATTTTGTAATAAGACTTTCCAGTGACATCCAGTGTTTATTAGGTAAGTTTCCTCTAACTTGGTCACACTGCAGGCACATTTGCATTCACTTAGCACAGTGTACTCTTCCATGAAGCTTTGAATTTGCACATGCTGCTACTGCTGTTCCATCCAACAAACTCCATCTAGCCTGTAATACCCAAATTAAGTCCTTCTGTCAAGCTTTCTCCTAATCCTTCAGACACGGCCTTCTCTGTCTCAACTACTTTGTATATACTGCTATTCTAATGGTGACTGCACTGTGAACTAATTTTTAATAGTTAATCCATTGTGGGAGAGATGGACAAGAAAAATTAAAGATGACCAGGTGGGGTCTATTTCTCCTTTAATCAAATATGGGCTGAAGGTAAATTATGATTTGACCAATAAATTATGGCAGAAGGGATTCTGTGCCAGTTTGGGCTCAATATTTAAGAGAAGAGCAATTTCTGCTTTGGTCTCTCAGACTCCTAAACCACCCCAGAATGCATTTGACTACCCTGAGAGCTCCATGCTGTAATGGAGTCCAAACTGATATGCTGAGAGACTGGGTATAGAAGAACTAAGCCCCTAGATTTGTGAACCAGCCATCTTCACTTATTTGAAACACCCGAGCTGAGGTTCCAAACAACAAACCATCCTACTTTGTCCTGCCTGAACTGCTGAGCCATAGAATCATGAACATATAAAATAGGCATTCTTTTATGCTACTAAATTTTTGGATCATTATGCATCAATAAATACTTAGAACAACCTTCAACATCCATGAGTATTTTCCTAGTTCTCCTCTGACAGCATTAGCTGTTACAACCTCACATTCCTTTCTCATAAAACATTGAGGTCTCAAACTTCTAAGCCTTGTTTATCTGCAATGATTTCCTGGAGTAATTTCCTTCTGTATTAGGCTTTAAATATCATGCTTATGCTTATACTTTCCTAATGTTTATCTGTAGCTATCTCAGAAAATCCAGACATACTCAATTACTTCTTTGGCATCCCTATTTTAATGTCTAATAGGCAACTCAAATTAAGCACATTGCAAAAGAACTCCGGATCATCTTCACCAAAGCCACAACTCTTGAAGTGTTTCCCATCTCAGTATATGTATCCAGAGTCAACAAGTTGCTCAGAAAAACATCATAGGCATTACCTTTGATTCCTCCTTTTCTTGCAGACCTCACTTCAATTTATCAACAAGCACTGTTGACTCTACATTAAAAATATATTCCAACCTGAGTGATCTTACAAAACATAAGACAGGTTCAGTCCCTACAGTCAAATTGCCAACAGCTTTTCATCATGCTTACAGCAAAATGTCAAATATTTACCATGATGCTATATAATCTGGCTCCCAGTGATTTCTCCAACCTCATAGACTTTCCATTCCCTTTCTTCCTCATTCTGTCCCAGTCACATTTGCCTTCTTGCTAGGCTTAGGTATGCCAAACAGATCCCTGCCTCAAGGTTGCAACTCTTCTTTCTCTTGTGTTTTCCCTTGGTTTACACATAAAATTCATTTGGGTCTTAGTGAAAATGACATCCTCAGCAAGGTCCTTTGTGCAGGCCACATCTACAATAGAGACCCCTCTCTCCCTGGTACTTTCCCATAGAGTTGCTCTATTTATCATCATTGTACTTTCCACCACCTGAAATTTATGTTACCAATATATTTTTTTTTATTTAATTGCTTGTTTATTGCCAGCTCCAACTATTTGAGGCCAGGTACTTTATCTTACTACTATATCCTCAGTCCCAGAAAAGTGCCTGAAGAAAATACATATTGCTTAACTGAATAAACTCAAAGAAGGAAGAAATCTTTAAATTCCTGAACCCACAGCCTTGAATATTTCTTGATACAAATAAGACAGTCAAGGAATATTTGTGAATGTGTTCAAATCAAATCTGGAAGTCATTCCTAACAACTTATGTAGCTGTCTTCTCTCAAATAAAGTATTTATCAGGCAGTATGTGAAAGCAAATTTCTTCATGATTTCTGGGTAGCAGATTTCTGATTTTCATCTTAAGTGTCAAACACATCTTAATATTTGATGTTCCTGTGGCTGATGTGATTTTTGAGTAAAGGTCACTTTGTTTTAGCAAGTATACCAAAAAAAGTGATATTTGACTATCATGATTACTTCTTTTTGCTGAGTTATTTGGGAATTGTTTTTTACATTTTAGATGTAAATCAGTTATAATAGAACAATGGGGAAAATGTATTCTCTTGAGACACATTTTCAGGATGTCATCTAATTGGTAATACAAGGTGAATTTATATTTCTGACTATACAGGGTGCTTGTGAAAAGATGTTTATTTTAAAAATCAGAAAATTAAAATTCTCAAGCATTAACAGGTTCTCTACATGTGTCTTTTAAGCCATGTGTATATTTTTAACTTGATTTCTAGACAAAGGAGCCTTTTTACTAGGAATTTCTTAATATTCTATAGACCTAGGGAAGTTCATGACAGCTCTATGCCATCAAAAACACATCAGCATGTTTGGATCATTACTCTCCACTGATAAAATTCTCTCTCTTAACTAACTGTACAGCCCCTTTTGTATTTCAATTTTACTACAGTATTAAACACTCCAGAAATGACAGTGCTAATTTTTCACATACCTCTTTCATGTACTCTATTTTGCTACATAAATTATTCGCTAAATTTTGCTTATGGTTCATTAATCCTCAATTGTATGACTATTTTTTCCCTTTTAGAGGTAAAAGTAAGATCTGCTGCATTTCTAAATAAAGCCCCTTTTTGGCTGTTCATTGTGCCCTTTCCTTGAGGTGTATAATTGGAGTTTTTAGTGCTATATGTTAAAAATTCACCACTAACAGAGATGGAAAAATGTAGCATTTTTAAGTTTAAATGCAAGAATTCTATGCATTAAAATAAATTTATACAAGAAGATGTATTATCTGAGTTTGCCAGAAAGCCACTTCAGTGTTTCAGACAACAAATTGCTCATGGTACATTTTCTACTCCAACATATTCTAGACTGAGTAAAAATAAGAGGTACAGTTTCAAATGCTATCACCAACAATTTGTTTCTTTTTATGGCACATTTTAGATTTTCTTAATGTGGGTGATTTAATTTCACAAAGAAAGTACATTTAATCTTAGTGTCTGTGGGTACCTTACCTATCATGTTTCTGTAGTTATGAAAATGAACAGATGCCAAGCATAAAAACTCAAATTTCAAGTCCATGATTTACAGTGAATAACTCACAGTTCTTTAAAGCAGTGCTACATGGTGTTAAGAACGCCACTACCACCCTGTTCCATCCTCTCTTGCCTCCACATTGATCTCCCTGTTTCTCTCTTTGCCCCTGTATCTGTTCTCAATGAAGGAGTCAGAGAAATCCTTCAAAAAGGATCTCTGCTTAAAGTACAGCAATGGCTTCCATTTCATGAAGAATGAAAGCTTGACTCCTTACACTGGCTTCCAAGGCCAGAATGATCAGCCCTTTCTTCTCTGACTTTTTTTCCCTGGGTTTCTATGCCTCACTTACACTTTTCTAACTACACTGATCTCCTTACTCTGTCTCAACAGTGCCAGCGTTCTTAGAACTCAGGGCCTTTGTACAAGCAATTTTTCTTCCTGAGACCATCTTCCTCTAGGTATCCTCTTGAATAATTTTCTTCCTTTTTCATATTTTGCAAAAATAATACCTTCTTAATGAAGGCTGTCCTAGTCACTTTATTTAAAATTGTAATCTGCCTCTACTTTCCATATGAAATGGCTCTGTCTTTTGTTTTTCCTACAGCACTTATCTTCCAACATTATATATACTTTAGATATTTGTTATATTTATTTGTAAATATATATGCTGTGTGTAAGCACATATAGTAGGCCCCACAGGTGAGAGATCTGTTTTGTTTACTGTTGTTCCCAAGAACTCAGAGCAATGCCTGACAATTAGTAGGCATTCAATAAATATTGTTTTTAGATAAATCAGAATTTTCAACAAATATGCTAGTTCAGAGTGTTTAAACTCAATGATATGTTATTTTCAAACTAAACATCAGGAGAGAAGAAAGAGGTGAAGAGGAACTTAAAAGTGATGGCAAAAACTGCAATTACTTTTACACTAACCTTATACATATATACTCATAAGTCACATAACCATGTATCAGTCAGTGACAAACTGCATATATAACATTGACCCCATAAGATTATAAAAAAGCTGAAAAATCCATACAGCCTAGTGACATTTTAGCCATCTTAACATCATAGTACAACACATTACTTATGTGTTTGCAGTGAAGCTGGTGTAAAGATCTGCACTGACAGTCATATAAAAGCCTATCACATAATACTTGATAATAACAGTATTAATGACTATGTTACTGGCTTATGTATTTACTGTTATATATAATATATAAAATATATATAATATAAATATCTAAAAATAAAAATATATATAAAGTGTAAAACAACCTCAGATATGTTCTTCAGGGGGGTATTCCAGAAGAAGGCATTTTTATCATAGGAGATGATAGCTCCATGTATGTTATTGCCCCAAAAGACCTTCCAGTGGGACAAGATGTAGAGGTGGAAGATAGTTATATCAATGATCTTGACCCTGTATAGGCCTGGGAAAATGTGTATGTTTGTGTTTTAGTTTTTAACAAAAAAGTTGTAAAAGGAAGAAAGAGAAGACCACAAAACAATTAGAAAACAAATAAGACAATGGCAGAAATCCTTATCTATCAGTAATTACACTGACTGTAAATAGACTAACTTCTTTTTTTTCTTTTATTGAGACGGAGTATCACTCTTGTTACCCAGGCTGGAGTGCAATGGCACGATCTCGGCTCACCGCAACCTCCGCCTCCTGGGTTCAGGCAATTCTCCTGCCTCAGCCTCCCGAGTAGCTGGGATTACAGGTGCGTGCCACCATGCCCAGCTAATTTTTTGTATTTTGAGTAGAGACAGGGTTTCACCATGTTGACCAGGATGGTCTCAATCTCTTGATCTCGTGATCCACCCGCCTCGGCCTCCCAAAGTGCTGGGATTACAGGCTTGAGCCACCGCACCCGGCCAACTAGACTAAATTCTCCAATCAAAAGTCAAAGTGGCTGAATGGATGAAACGCCAAGACTCAATGATCTGTTCCCTACAAGAAGCACACTGTACCTATAAAGACACACATAGACTAAAAATAAAGGGATGGAAAAGGATATTACATGCAAATGGCAACCAAAAAAGAATAGGAGTAGGGCCGGGCGTGGTGGCTCAAGCCTGTAATCCCAGCACTTTGGGAGGCCGAGGTGGGTAGATCACGAGGTCAAGAGATCGAGACCATCCTGGTCAACATAGTGAAACCCTGTCTCTACTAAAAATACAAAAAATTAGCTGGGCAGGGTGGCATGTGCCTGTAATCCCAGCTACTCGGGAGGCTGAGGCAGGAGAATTGCCTGAAACCAGGAGGCGGTGGTGCAGTGAGCCGAGATTGTGCCATTGCACTCCAGCCTGGGTAACAAGAGTGAAACTGTCTAAAAAAAAAAAAAAAAAGAATGGGAGTAGCCATACTTATCATACAAAATAGATTTCAAGACACAAACTATAAGAAGAGACAAGAAAGGTTATTATATAATAATAAAAGGGTAAATTCAACAAGAGGATGTAACAATTGTAAATATATATGCACCAACACTGGAGCACTCAGATATATAAAGCAAATGTTATTAGAAATAAATAGAGAGACTGACCCCAATCAACAAAGAAACATCAGACTTAATATGTACTACAGAGAAAATTGATGCAACAAATATTTACAAATCATTTCATCCAACAGCTGAAGAATATACATTCTTCTCAATGCATGAATTATTCAGAAGAACAGACCATATGTTAGGTAAAAAATACGTTTTAAAACATTCAAAGAAATCAAATTATACCAATCATCTCCTCTAATCACAGTGGAATAAACAAAGAAATCAATAATGAAAACAATTCTAGAATTATACGAACATATGGAAACTAAACAATATGTTCCTAAATGACCAGTGTGTCAATTAAGAAATTAAGATGAAAATTGGAAAATAAATGATAATGAAAACAAAACATATCAAAATCTATCAGATACAGTGAAAGAAGTATTCAAGGGGAAGTTTATGGCTATAAGTGCCTACATCAAAAAAGTAGAAAAATTTCAAATTAACAACCTAACATGCATCTTCAAGAACCAGAAGAGCAAGAGCAAGCAAATCCAAAATTAGAAGAAAGGAAATAAAATAAAAATATCAGGGCAGAAATAAATATAATTGAAATATAGGAAACAAAAAGATTCAATGAACAAAACAGCTGCTTTTTGAAAAGATCAACAAAATTGACAAGTCTTTAACCAGAATAAGACAGAAAACCCAAATAAATAAAATCAGAGAAATAAAAGAAAGGAGACATTACAACTTATATCACAGAAATTTGAAGGATTATTAGGGACTACTATGAGCAATTATATGACAATAAATTAGAAAACCTAGAATAAATTTCTAAACACATATGACTTACCAAGATTCAACCATGAAAATATAAAAAGCCTGAACAAAGACCTGGAACCAACCCAAATGCCCATCGATGATAGACTGGACAGGGAAAACGTGGCACAGATACACCATGGAATATTGTGCAGCCATCAAAAATGATAAGTTCATGTCCTTTATAGGGACATGGATGAACCTGATAACCATCATTCTCAGCAAACTGACACAAGAGCAGAAAATCAAACACCACATGTTCTCAATCATAGGTGGGTGTTGAACAATGAGAACACATGGACACAGGGAGGGGAGCACTACACACTGGGGTCTGTTGGGGGTAAACAGGGGAGGGACAGCGGAGGGTAGGGAGTTGGGGATAGAGAGCATGGGGAGAAATGGCAGATATAGGTGATGGGGAGGAAGGCAGCAAATCACACTGCCACATGTGTACCTATGCAACCATCTTTCATGTTCTTCACATGTACCCCAAAACCTAAAATGCAATAAAAAATAAAAAATAAAATGAAAACAAAAAAAAGAAAATATAAAAAGCCTGAACAAACCAACAGCAAGTAACATCATTAAAGCCTAAGAACAACTCTCCCATCAAAGAAAAGCCTAGAAACTAATGGCTTCACTGATGAATTTTACCAAGTGATTAAAGAAAAATAACAGACCTAATCAAATTATTCTAAAAAATATAACAGAAAGGACTACTTCCAAACTTATTCTATGAAGTCAGCACTAACTAGCCTAATACTGAAGCCAGACAAAGACACATGACCTATCTATCTATGAAAACTATTTGCCTGAATCATTGTTTATAACAGAACAACTCTGTTTCAAATAAGCAGAAAACAGCAGCTAATTTCAGCACCTACAACATTCTTACTAACTAGAGGTCCTGAGACTGTTCACATGACAATTTTACTGCTAGCACACCCAGCATTTGAAAAAACTAGCACACTAAACAAATCTACAACCAAGGACTCCCACAGATTCCATTTCACTTCCCTGCAACCTCTAGCAGAGCAGGTGCCTGTATCAATGTCTGGGAGACCTGAAGACAGGTCACATCACAGGACTCTTTGCAGACATTCTCCAGCACTAGCCCAGAGCCAGTGGCCCCAATGGGTTGCTAGAGTCAGAAGAGCAATAACAATCACTGCAGTCTGACTCTCAAGCCCCCTCCCTGGGTGGAGGGGAGAGCACCACATCAAAGGATCAGCCCATGGGATGAAAAAAATCTAAACAGAAGCCTTTGAGTTCCAGACCTTTCCACGGCAACAGTCTACCCCAATGGGAGGAATCATAAAAGTAATTCTGATAATATGAAGAAACAAAGTTCTACAACACCCTCCAAAAGATCACACTAGCTCTCCAGCAATGGATCCAAACCAAGAGTAAATTTCTGAATTGATAAAGAATTCAGAAGGTTGATTATAAAACTACTAAAGAGGTACCAGAGAAAGTTAAAAATCAACTTAAAAGAAATTTTTAAAACAATACAGAATATAAATAAAAAACTCTCTGGAGAAATAGATACCATAAAGGAAAAACAAGCAACAACAACAAAAAAAACCCCACAACTTCTGGAAATTAAAGACACATTGAGAGAAATACAGAATACATTAGAAAGTTTCAACAATAGACTAGAACAAGTAGGAGAAAGAGCTTCAGAGTATGAAGACAAGGCTTTCAAATTAATCCAATCTGGCAAAAAAAAATTTTTAATGAACAAAGCCTCCAAGAAATTTGAGATTATGTTCAACAACCAAACATAAGAATAATAGATGTCCCTGGGAAAGAAGAGAAATATCTAAAAGCCTGGAAAACTTATTAAAGAGAATAATCAAGGAAAACTTTCCTGGTCTTGCCAGAAATAGTCAAAATACAAGAAGCTCAAAAAACACCTATGAAACTCATCACAAAAAGATTATCATCTAAGCACATCATTTTCAGGGTATTTAAAGTCAAGAAAAAGGAAAGACTCTTAACAGCTGTAAGGCAAAAAGATCAGATAACCTAAAAAGAAAAACCTATTAGATTACAGCAAATTTTCCAACAGCAACTCTATAAGCTAGAAGGGATTGGAATCCTATCTTTAGCCTCCTTAAACAAAATAATTATTAGCCAAGAAATTTGTATCCAGTGAAATGAAGCTTCATAAATGAAGGAAAAATAGTCTTTTTCAGACATACAAAAACAGAAAGAATATGCTACTACCAAGCCAGCACTGTAAGAAATGCTTAAAGGAGTTGTAAATCTTGAAATAAGACCTGAAATACACCAAATAAAACCTCATTAAAGCATAACTCTCACAAGACCTACAAAACTATAACACAATTTAAAAGAGAAAGATATTTCAGCAACAACTAGCAGGATAAATAACATTGAATGTAAATAGCCTAAATTCTCTAGTTAAAAGATACAGAGGGCAGAATGGATATAAAACCACCAACGAAGTATCTGCTGTCTTTAAGAAACTCACTTAACACATAAGGACTCACATAAATGTATGGTAAAGAAATGGAAAAGATATTCCATGCAAATGGACACCAAAAGCAAGCAGGAGTAGCTATTCTTATGTCAGACAAAACAAAGTTTAAAGCAACAACAGACAAACAGGGACATTATATAATGATGAAAGAAATAGATCACAGGAAAATATCACAATCCTAAATATATATGCACCTAACACTGGAGATTCCAAATTTATAAAGCAATTACTACTAGACTTAACAAATGAAATAGATGTCAACATGATAGTGGGGGACTTCAATACTCCACAGACAGTATCAGACAGGTCATCAAGACAAAGTCAACAAAGAAATAATTGATTTAAACTATATTCTAGAACAAATGGGCTTAACATATATTTACAGAAAATTCTACCAAACTGCAGAATATACATTCTATCCATCACCACATGGAACATTCTCCAAGATAGTTATATAGTAGGTCACAAAAAAGTCTCAATATATTTCAAGAAAATAAAAATTATATCAAGTACTCTCTCAAACCACAGTGGAATAAAATTGGAAATTAACTCAAAAAGGAACCCTCAAAACTATACGAATACATGGAAATTAAATAATCTGCTTCTGAATAATAATTGGGTCAACAATAAAATCAAGATGGAAATTTAACTATTATTTGAAATGAATGATAATAGTGACACAACCTATCAAAACCTCTGGGATACAGCAGAAGTAGGGCTAAAAGGAAAGTTCATAGCCTAAAGGCCCCCATCAAAAAGTCTAAAGGAGTACAACAAGATGACCTAAGTTCACACCTTAAGGAACAAAGAAACAAGAACAAACCAAACCAAACAGAAAAAAAGAAATAACAAAGATCAGTGCAGAACTAAATGAGATTGAAACAAAAATTACAAAAAAATAAATGAAACAACAAGCTGGTTCTTGGAAAAGAAAATTGATAGACCATTAGCAAGATTGACCAAGAAGAATGAAGATCCAAACAAGCTCAATTAGAAACAAGATGAGAGATATTACAACCAATAATACAGAAATACAAAAGATCATTCAAGGTTACTATGAATACCTTTACACAAACTAGAAAACCTAGAGGAGATGGACACATTTCTAGAAATACACAACCCTCCTAGATTAAACCAGGAAAAATAGAAACTCGGAACAGACCAATAATAAGCAGCAAGACAGAAATAGTAATTGTTTTAAAAAGCCAACCAAGGAGAGAGACCCAAGATGGCCGGTTACTAGAAGCTCAGGATTGTAGCTCCCAGTGAAAGCGCAGAGAACGAGAGGACTCCACACTTTCACATGAATTTTTGTTGCTCACGGACCAGGAGATTCCCAGCGGAGAAGCCCCCCAGGTTGCCAGCAAGACTCTTGCGGCCAGCACGGCGGTTTTGCTGGTGCCTCGGCACAGTGGTTCTCGGTGCAGAGTAAATGGGACTGGGTCCCCTTTTGGTCAACGTTTGGAGCTCTGGGAAGGCAGAGTCACCCATTCAGCTGATTGAAAAAGGGACTCAAACCAAAAGAGAGCCCGCATAGCCAAGTCAATCCTAAGCAAAAAGAACACAGCAGGAGGCATCACACTACCAGACTTCAAACTATACTACAAGGCTACAGTAATCAATACAGCATGGTACTGGTATCAAAACAGAGATATAGACCAATGGAATAGAACAGAGGCATCGGAGGCAACACAACATATCTACAACCATACAATCTTTGATAAACCTGACAAAAACAAGCAATGGGGAAAGGATTCCCTGTTTAACAAATGGTGTTGGGAAAACTGGCTAGCCATGTGCAGAAAGCAGAAACTAAACCCCTTCCTGACACCTTACACTCAAATTAACTCCAGATGGATTAAAGACTTAAACATAAGACCAGGCACCAATA
>CM052664.1:46399563-46439768 GCA_028533165.1 Leontopithecus rosalia | reverse complement strand
TCTCAGTATCACATTGCACCTATTTTGAAAGTGACCACATAATTGGAAGTAAATCACTCATCAGCATTTGCATAGCATTTCACAGACTTAAATGAAATATTGATTGGCTGTTTGTTTGTTATTTTCTTCCCTTATTCCTTCCTGTCTCCACTGTTAAGCACAATTATTGGCATAAAAGAGGTTTTTAATATCTACTTTTAGATCGCATTCCAGCCTGGGCAGTAAGCAAGACTCCCGTTCTCTCACCCTCTTTCCTTTCTCTTTCTAAAAAAAAAAAAAAAAAAGCCGAGAGGAAGCAGACACTTCTGGACATAGATCACAACAAGAGAAAAAGAAAAAAATAAAAAGCCAACCAAAAAAATGTCCAGGAGCAGACAAATTCACAGCTGAATTCTATCAGACATTCAAAGAAGAATTGGTACCAATCCTATTGACACTATTCCACAGGATAAAGAAAAAGGAAATCCTCTCCAAATCATTCTATGAAGCCAGTATCACCCTAATACCAAAACCAGGAAAGAACATAACAAAAAAAAGAATGAATGAATGAATGAAAACTACAGACTAATAGCCTGATGAACATAGACGCAAAATTCTCAATAAAATACTAGCTAACTAAATCCAATAACATATCAAAAAGATAACCCACCATGATCAAGTGGGTTTCATATCAAGGATGCAGGGATGGTTTAACATATGCAAGTTAATAAATGTGATACATCACATGAACAGAATTAAAAACAAAAATTACATGTCATCTCAATAGACACTGTAAAAGCATTTGACATAATTGGGCATCCTTTAAGATTAAAACCCTCAGCAAAATCAGCACAGAAGGTACATATCTTAAGGTAATAAAAGCCATGCATGACAAACCTACAGTCAATATTATACTAAATGGGAAAAAGTTAAAAACATTCCCCCTGAGGACTGAAATAAGACAAAAATGCCTGCTGTTACCACTTTTATTTAAAATAGCACTGGAAGTCCTAGCCGGAGCAATCATACAAGAGAAAGAAATAAAGGGCAACGAAATAGGTAAACAAAAAGTCAAACTGTGATGTTTCCCAATGATATGAACATATAGCTGGAAAATCCTAAAGACTCATCCCAAAAGCTCCTAGAACTAATAAATGTTCAGAGCACAAAATTAATGTACATAAATGAGTGGCACTGCTCTCCACCAACAGTGAACAAGCTGAGAATCAAAAACTCAACCCCTTTTACACAGCTGCACAAATACGTGTGTATATACATATATATATGTACCCTCCATATATATATATGTATATACACACGTCCCATGATCAATGATGGGTAGAAACAGTATTTTGAAAAAAAAAAAACCATACTGTTAAAAGCAATCTACAAATTCAATGTGATTCCCATCAAAATACCATCATCATTCACAGAACTAAGAGAAAAATCCTAAAATTTATATGGAACCAAAAAGGAGCCCACGTAGCCAAAACAAGACTAAGCAAAAAGAACAAATCTGGAGGCATCACATTACCTGACTTCAGACTATACTACAAGGTTATAGTCACCAGCACAGCATATTACTGGTATAAAAAATAGACACATAGATCAATGGAACAGAACAGAGAATCCAGAAATAAAGCCAAATACTTACACTCAATTGATCTTCGACAAATCAAACGAACAAAAAGTGGGGAAAGGATACTTTATTCAACAAATGGCACTGGGATAATTGGCAAGCCACGTGTGGAAGAATGAAATGGATCCATGTATGAGTCAGGGTTCTCTAGAGGGACATAACTAATAGGAGATCTACATATATCTCCTATTACACAGCTGTAATATATATTAAACTCCCATATAAATATATATGTATACATGGGAGTTTAATAAGGAGTATTAACTCACATGATCACAAAGTCCCACAATAGGTCATCTGCAAGCTAAGGATCAAGGAAGTCAGTCCAAATCCCAAAACTGAAGAACTTGGGAGTCCAGTGTTGAGGGCAGGAAGCATCCAGCACAGAAGAAAGATGAAGGCTGGGATGCTAAGCTAGTCTAGCCTTTTCAAGTTCTTTGGCATGCTTTTTATTCTGGCCACACTGGCAGCTGATTAGATGGTGCCCATCCAGATTATGGGTGGATCTGTTGTTTTTAGCCCACTAACTCAAATGTTAATCCCTTTTGACAGCACTCTTACAGACACAGGATCAATACTTTGCATGCTTTAGTCAAGTTGACACTCAGTACTAAACATAACAAGTCCACACCATGTCAACTTGAACCATACACACCTCCTGAGATCATACCTAATCTTCAAATAAAGACAATAATAAAGTCATAATTATACCTAACATGGAACAACTATCCTTTATACAAGAAATGCACTAATCCCCAATCCAAATGCTATTACATAAAATTAACAATATTTAAATGCTGATTTGAAGTCAATAAATGTTAGGTCACATGATAATGGAAAAAGGAAATAAAATGAAGATAGTTTCTTAGCACAAGTGTATATATCTACAAACATGTTTTTAACAAAAGGAGGAGGAAATACTGAAGACAATTACAGTCCTAATTTCTGCAACTGGTGATGTGATCTTAGCTGGTAGTGATGAATACTTTCTTCTACTACCCATTCTGCATTCCCTTTGCCTTCAGCAAGCACCTCAGCAGTTCATGGTTTTTTTTTTCCTGGTGGGGTGACTCAAACCTTCATTCCTGAAGAGTCTGGGTCATTTATAGTCCTGCCTGGATTGGGCTGTTGTAGTTTCCCATTGACCTTAATCACAGGACACAGTAATACTAAGAGACACCAAGGGACCTCCTTTATTCCACGCATACTCTTCCTTACTGCCCTTTTGTAGTAGTAGACTGATTTCATCTTGATAGTCTGGGTCAGACATTCCAGCCAACACTGTAACTCCCTTCTTAGCTATTGGCTTAAAGGTAGGAGGACCCCAAAGTGTCCAGGTGGCAATCTTAACTTCCAGTTGAGTGGAATTTAAGTGAAACGTTGCTAGTGGATCACTAGGGGTGATGGTGAGTGGTGCCACTTCCACTTCCACCCCTTGATTCCTGGACCCATGAATCCTGGTTATGGGAGAAACAGCACTATATTGGATGCTGATTCAGAGCATGCATGACATTCTAGAGAACTTTGCCCTAGCAATGCAAAGTATTGTCACTTAGTTGGCATTGTAATTGGAACTTCAGTAGGCCATTCCACCATTCTATGAATCCAGCTTTTTCAAGACGTTGGGGAACATGGTAAGACAAGTGAATTCCATGAGCAAGAGCCCACTGCCACACTTCTTTAGCCATAAAGTGAGTGCCTTGGTAGAGGCAATGCTGTGTGGAATAGCATGACAGTGGATAAGGCATTTTGTGAATCCACAGATGGCAGTCCTGGAAGAAGCATTGCTTGCAGGATAGGCAGACCCACATCTGGAGTAAGTGTCTATTGCAGTAAGGACAAACCTCTGCCCTTTCCATGATGGAAGAGGTCCAACATAATCATCCTGCAACCAAGGAGCAGAATAATCATCCCAAGGAATGGTACCATATCGAGGGCTTAGTGGTGAAATCTGCCACTGGCAAATTGGGCACTCAGCAGTGCCCAAGTCAGTCTTGGTAAGTGGAAGTCCATGTTGCTGAGCCAATGCCTAACCTCCATCCCTGCCATCATGGCCACTTTGTTCATAGGTCCATTGGGTGATGACAGAGGAGGCTGGGGAAAGAGGCTGTGTGGTGTCCACAGAATGGGTCATCTTATCCACTTGATTATTAAAATTATCCTCTCCTAAGGTCACCCTTTTGTGAGCACTCACATGGGATACAAACATCTTTACACTTTTTGACCACCCAGAGAGGTCCATCCAAATATCTCTTTTCCACATTTCTTTGTCACCAATTTTGCAATCATGCTTCTTCCAAGTTCCTGACCATTTAGCCAAACCATTGGCTACAGCCCATGAATCAGTATATAATCGCACATCTGATCATTTCTCCTTCCATGCAACATGCACAACCAGGTTCACTGCTCTAAGTTCTGCCCATTGGAAAGATTTTCCTTCACCACAGTCCCTCAGAGATGTCCTAGAAAGGAGCTATAGTGCTGCAGCTGTCCGCTTTCAGGGGGTGCCTGCATATCATGCAGAACTCTCTGTGAACCAGGCCCTAGTTTTTTCTTATTCGGTCAACTGATCATAGGGAACTCCAATGAGGCCATTGGTGCAGGCTGGGAAAGAGAAGGCAGGGTGGCAGGAGCAGAGACCATGGGCATTTGAGCCACTTCCTAATGTAACTTATTGTGCCTTCAGGACCTGCTTGAGCCTGATCATGTATATACCATTGCCATTTGATGATGGAATGCTTCTGTGCATGACCCACTTTATGGCTAGATGGGTTAGAAAGCGCCCAGCTCATGAAAGGCAGTTCAGGTTGCATAGTGACATGATGCCCATAGTCAAATGTTCAGTTTCCACCAAAGCCCAGTAACAGGCCAAGAGCTGTCTCTCAAAAGAAGAGTGTTTATCTGCAGAAGGTGGCAGGACCTTGCTCCAAAATCCCAGAGGCCTCCACTGTGACTCACCTATGGGGGTCTGCCAAAGGCTCCAAACGGAATCCCTATGTGCCACTGACACCCCAAGTACCATTGGATCTTGTAGGTCTTATGGCTCAAGTGACAGAGCAGCTAGCATAACAGCCTGAACCTGTTCCAGAGCCTTCTCCCGGTCTGGACCCCACTCAAAACTGGCAGCCTTTCAGGTCACTTGATAAATGGACTGGAGTAACACACCCAAATGAGAAATGTGTTGCCTCCAAAATCCAAATGAGCCCACTAGGTAGGCATATTGCCTTTCTTCGTTGTAAGAGGGGCCAAATCCAGCAACTTATCATTTACTGTAGAAGGAATATCTCAATAGACCTCATACCACTGGACCCCTAGAAATTACACTGAGGTAGAAGGTCCCTGAATTTTAGTCAGATTTCCCATCCTCCGGCACACAAATGTATCAGCAATAAGTCCAGTCTGTTTGGACTTATACAGTGAGCAAGAAGTATCTTGCTCACTGTATCCAATCAACATAATGTCATCAATGTAACAGACCAGTGTGATAGCTTGTGGAAGCAAAAGCAATCAAGGTCTCTTCAAATAAGATTATGACACAAAACCAATTATACATCTCTGAAGTAGGACAGTAAAGGTATATTGCCAGCCTTGCCAGCTAAAGGCAAATTACTTCAGGAGGGCCTTATGGACAGGAATGGATAAAAAGGCATTTGCCAAATCAATGGCTGCATATTAGGTACAAGGAGATGTGTTTATTTGCTCAAGCAATGAAACCACATCTGGTACAGTAGTTGTAACTGAAATAATCACTTGGTTAAGCTTATGATAATCCACTATCATTGGGCAAGATCCATCTGTCTTCTGCACAGGTCAAATGGGAGAGTTGAATGGGGATGTGGTAGGAATCACAGCGCTTGCATCTTTCAAATCCTTGAGGGTGACACTAATTTCCATACTCCCTGTGACTGTTCTCAAGATTTCTGCTTATATAAATTAGAAAGCTCAAGCAGTTCTTTTCGAGTGTAGTGCACCTCCTCATGGATCATACATACTCTGAACCTCACCTCTAGGGGCTCACCAGACTTTAGTGAATTATAGGTCTAGAAGCAAACAGGTATGTTGGGGATGGATCCTGAGAACTAACATTATCTTGCCTGGAAACTACCTCAGAGGAAGGCATCACTCTTGCCTCAGGCAGCATAGGTTTATCTCCTGAGACAAAAGTAGAACAGCTGATGGTAACATGGGTTGGGGAGGGCATGTAGCCACTACTGGGGCAGAAGAAGTTGTCTCTTCTGGCAAAAGAAAAAAGTTCATCAGAGTTTACAAGCACAGTGTCCCCAGCTTCATCAGGGTCTTCCCACACATCACCATTCCAAGTTGCAAGGTCCCATTCATTTCCAATCGATGCCCTCATTTAAGCAATAGAAACTTGGCGAGTCTGTGCATGAACCTTTCATTATAGGTTAGCCTATCACTCACATGATAAGAGCTTGTGTCTGATTTTCCATGATTTCCGCTTTCTCTACAGCAGATAAGACTCCCATTTTGTAGGTTGTCTCTTTTTATGGCTGAGTAGTATCCCATGGAGTATGTGTGTGTGTGAATAAAACTAGGCCCCTATCTCTTGCTGTATACAAAGATCAAATCCAAATCGTTTAAGGACTCAAATATAAGACCTCATACTATGAAACTACTACAGGAAAACATTAATGAGACTCTTCAGAACACTAGACTGGGAGAAGATTCCTTGAGTAAACCCCGCAAGCACAGGCAACCAAAGCAAAAATGGGCAAATTGAATAATATCAGGTACAAAAACTTCTGCACAGCAAAGAAAGCAAATCAACAAAGTGAAGAGTCAATCCACAAAATGGGAGACAATATTTGCAAACTATCCATCAGACAATGAAGTAGTAACCAGAATATACAATTGTACAGGAAAAAAAAATCTAATAATCCAATTTAAAAATCAGCAGATCTGAATAGACATTTCTCAAAACAAGACATATACATAGCAAAAAGGCATATGAAAAAGTGCTCAACATCATGATCATCAGAGACATGCAAATCAAAACTATAATGAGATATCATCTCACCCCAGTTAAAATGGTTTTTATCCAAAGTCACACAATAACAAATGCTGCTGAGGATATGGAGAAAAGGGAACCCTTGTACACTGTTAGTAAGAATGTACATTAGTACAATGACTATGGAGAACAGTTTGGAAGGTCCTCCAAAAGCTGTGATAGGACTACCATATGATCCAGCAATCCTACTGCTAGGTATATACCCAAAGGAAAGCAAATCAGTATATCAAAGAGATATCTGCACTGCCACATCTACTGCAGCATTATTCACAACAGCCAAGATTTGGAAGCAAACTAGATGTCTATTAACAGATGGTTGGAAAGAAAATGTGGTAGTATCCACAATGAAGTACTATTTAGCCTTAAAAAAACAAGAATGAGATCCTGTCTTTGCAACAACATGAATGAACCAGGGGTCGGTGCATTGTGTTAAGTGAAATAAGCCAGGTACAAAGAGACAGCTTTGTGTGTTCTCCCTTATTTGTGGGAGTTAAAAATTAAAACAATAGATTTCATGAATACAGAGAGAATAATGGTTACCAGAGGCTGGAAGGGTAGTGGGATGGAGAGGGAAAATGGGGTAGGGGTGAGTGATTATTGGGTACCAAAAAGTAGAAAGAATGGCTAAGATCTAGTATTTGATGGCACAACAGGGTGACCATAGTCAACAATAATTTAATTGTACATTTAAAAATAACTAAAAGAGTATAATTGGATTGTTTATAACACAAAGGATAAGTGCTGAGGTAGTGGATGCCCCCATTTATTCTGATGTCATTATTATGCAATGCATGCCTGTATCAAAATATCTCACATACCTCATAACGGACACTTACTAAGTATCCACAAAAATTAAAAATTTTAGAAACACATTTTTTACAGCTTTACAATGTGTGTTTTAACCTGTTATAACAAAACAGTCAACAAGTTTAAAAATATTAAGAAGTTTATGAAGTTCTGTAAGCTCAGGTCAATTTATTATTGAAAAAAGAACTTTTTTTGTAAATTTAATGCAGTCTAATTGCACAGTGTTTATAAAGTGTAAGTAGTATACAGTAATGTCTGAGGTCTTCACTTTCATGCACCACTCACTCACTGACCCACCCAGAGCAACTGCCAGTCTTGCAAGCCCCATTTACTGTAAGTGCTTTATACAGTTGTACCATTTTAAAACTTACCAACCACATTGTTTTTAAACTGTTTAATACAATTGTAGGAATAGAAAGGAATGCTACATGGATTAGAATTTGCATAAGACAGTTATGTAAAAGATGTTTCATTTTTCAAAGAAGTTTCCTCTATTTCCTTACCTTTTTTTATCTTCCTTGCAGCAATAAATAGTAATTACTACTCTCGTAAGCAAGCTGCCCTACTGTATTGAACAGTAATTATATCCCTATTTTTCACATCATTTCCAAGACTTTGCCATTCATTTTGCTGGACAGTCTCACTGCACTGTTCACAGTAAAATTATATTCCACTCTGCACTGTTCACAGTAAAATTATACTCCACTCAAATGAGAAGATCTCAAAGAGATTAGAATACACAGCAGTCAAATTCATAGGAATGAATTACAGAGAGTGAAAGGTTTTTAAGTACTGATTTAGTAAAAACTGTCTACTGGCACAAACTTTTATTTAATCATATTAAAACAAAAATAATAGAAATGAAAGCTACATTAATGAAAAAGGAACTCAGAAATGAAATGATTAAATATAGCTAACTACATTTTAAATATAGGCACCATGTATATCCTGATTAGTATCAGATAAATATCTAAACTGAATTCTGGTCTCACAGAGAAAAGTCAGAGACAACTACAAAGAAAGCGCTCCTATTATCAGCTTCAACTTTTTTTTTTTTTTTTTTTTTTTTGAGATGGAGTTTTGCTGCTGTTACCCAGACTGGAGTGCAATGGCACGATCTTGGCTCACCACAACCTCCGCCTTCTGGATTCAAGCAATTCTCCTGCCTTAGCCTCCCAAGTAGCTAGGACTACAGGCGCCACACCACCATGCCCAGCGAAGTTTTGTATTTTTAGTAGAGACGGGGTTTCACCTCGTTGACCAGGATGGTCTCGATCTCTTGACCTCGTGATCCACCCACCTCGGCCTCCCAAAGTGCTGGGATTGTAGGCGTGAGCCACCACGCCTGGCCTATCAGCTCCATTTTTAAAACAATGAGATCCTTTGGGGAGATTCCTTTAGTCTTCTTATCAGAGATTTCTGTTGATACTTTTGTTGGTAATCCATTCATGTTTGTACCCTCGCAGTATACTTTACCTTTATTTCTATCACTGGATCTTTGTGTAGTTTTTCTAGGCCACATATGAATTAAACAATGGTAAATAGAGGGTATATGGATGGATCCAGGGAATTTTTTATAGATCCAGACCAGAAGTGGAATGATGATACAAGGAATGCACACCCTTGTCCCAGGCTTGAGCTACTAAACATGAGAGCCAAGCAGGCTGCACTGTGGGGAAGCTTGCACTGTAAATTTTAGTTCCAGATCGACTACAAGAACAAATACCCAACGTAGATGACTGGTTGATGGGTGCAGCAAACCATCATGGCACTTGTATACCTGCCTAACAAACCTGCACATTCTGCACATGTACCCCAGAATTTAAAGTATAAAAAAAAGAAAAGAAAAAATGCTCAACATAACTAATGATCAGGGAAATGGAAATCAAAACCACAATGCAATACCACCTGACTCCTACAAGCATAGCCATAATCAAAAGTCAAAAAACAGTAGCTGTTGGCATGGATGCAGTGAACAAGGAACACCTTTACACTGCTCGTGGGAATGTAAACTAGTACATCCACTATGGAAAACAGTGTGGAGATTCCTTAAAGAACTCAAAGTGGAACTACCATTTGATCCATCAATCCCACTACTGGGTACCTACCCAGAGGAAAATAAGTCATTATTCGAAAAAGTTACTTGCACACTCATGTTTATAGTGGCACAATTCACAATAGTAAAATCATGGAACAAATCCAAATGCCCATCAATCAACAAGTTTGGAGTGGATAAAGAAACTGTGAGGTATACACACACACACACAAACAGGCTCACACCTGTAATCCTATCACTTTAGAAGACCAAGGTAGGCAGATCACTTGAGGCCAGGAGTTCACAACCAGCCTTGCAACGCGGCAAAGTATTCCATATATACAATGGAAAACTACTCAGCCATAAAAGAGAATGAATTAATTTGCAGTGACCTGGATGACAATGGAGACTATTATTTATTCTAACAAGCTATCATATGTTCTCACTGATAAGTGGGAGCTAAGCTATGAGGACGCAAAGGCATAAGAATGATACAATGGACTGTGGGGACTTGTGGAGAAGTGTGGAAGGGAGTGAGGGATAAAAGACTACACATAGGGTGCAGTGTATACTGCTTGGGTGATGCGTGCACCAAAATCTCACAAATCACCACTAAAGAACTTGCTCATGTAACCAAATACCACCTCTACCCCAATAACTTATGGATGGATGGATGGATAGATAAAATGCATGATAAAAAATAAGATGAAAAACTTAATTGATAAATATGCGTGTTGCAACCGCTCCACTGACTGACAGTTCCCACATCTCTTTCCCGCTTCATGGGCCTCCCTATTTCTTAAGACTTAATAATTTTGAAATCATTCAACTAAAACCTTACAATTGCCTCCAATAGTTCAAGGGAAAGGAAGAGTCACACATATCCCACTCTAAATAAAAAGCTAGGAATGATTAAGTTTAGTGAGGAAGGCATATTGAAAGCCAAGACAGGCTGAAGCCTTGGCCTCTTTGCCAAACAGTTAGTCAAGTTGTACATGCAAAGAAAAAGTTGTTGAAAGAAATTAAAAGACTTACTTCAGTGAACGAAAGAATAATATGAAAGTGTGCCTGCTTCAGCAGCCCATATCCTAAAATTGGAATGGTACAGAGATTATCACCGTCCTGGGTAACAATGACATGCAAATTAGTGAAGCATTCCACACTTTCGTAAAATAAAAAAAGTAAAAAAATAAAGAATAAGAAAGTAAAACAGCCTTATTGTTGATATGGATAGAAGATCAAACCAGCTACAATATAGTATTTCCTTAAGCCAAAGTCTAATCCAGAGCAAGGTCCTAACTCTCTTCAATTCTATAAAGGATGAGAGAGGTGAAGAAGCTTCAGAAAAAAAGTTAGAAGCTAACAGAGGTTGGTTCATAAGGGTTAAGGAAAGAAGCCATCTGTGTAAAATAAAAGTGCAAAGTGAAGTATGAAGTGCTGACATAGAAGCTGCAGCATGTTATCCAGAAGATCTAGCGAAGGTAAGTGATGAAAGTATCTGCACTAAACACCTAGTTTAAAAGCTTCAAAGACAGACTCCCTTCTTAGTGGCTAATGTAGCTGGTGACTTTAACTGGAGGCCAATGCTCAGTTATCATTCTGAAAATTTTGAAGCCATGAGGAATGATGTTCCATCTATTCTGTCTGTGCTCTGTTAACTGAATAACAAAGCCCGGATGACAGCACATCTGTTTATAGCATGGTTTACTGAAAATTTTAAGCTCACCATTGAGATTTTAAAAATACTACTGCACACTAACAATATACCTGGTCTCCCAAGAGGTCTTATGGAGAAATATAAGATTTAAGTGTTTTGATGTCTGCTAGCATAGCAACCATTCTGCAGCCTATGAATTAATGAGTAATTGTGACTTTTAAGTCTTACGGTTCAAGAAATACATTTAATGGCCGGACGGGGTGGCTCACACCTGTAATCTCAACATTTTGGGAGGCCAAGGCAGGAAAATCACTTGAGGCCAGGAGTTCGAGACTAGCCTTGCAACATAGCAAAACCCTATCTCTACTAAAAATACAAGAATTAGTTGGGTGTGGTGGCACATGCCTGTAATCCCAACTACTTGGGAGGCTAAGACATGAGAATTGCCTGAACCTGGGAAGCAGAGATTGCAGTGAGCCAAGATCATGCCACTGCACTCCAACATTGGCAACAGAGCAACTCTGTCTCGAAAAAAAAAAAAAAAGACAAGACAAGACATGTAGTAAGTCTTCAGTTGCAATAGATAGTGATTCTTCTGCTGGATCTGGGCAAAGTAAATTGAAAGCCTTCTGCAAAGGATTCACCATTCTATATGCCAGTAAGGATACTTGTGATTCATGGAAGGGGGTAAAAATACTAATATTGACAGGAATTTAGGAAAAACTGATTTCAATTCTCATGGCTTTCAAGGGTTTAAGACTTCAGTGCAGAAAGTAACTCCAGATGTGGTGGAAATAGCAAGACAGCTAGAATTAAACGTGGATCTCAAAGATGTGATTGAATCTCTGCAATCTCATGATAAAACTTGAATGGATGAGCTTCTTATGGATGAGCAAAGAAAGTTGTTTCTTGAAATGGAAATTAGTCGTGGTGAATATGTAAATATTGTTGAAATGACCACCAAGAATTTAGACTACTGCATACATTTAGTTGATAAAGCAGTGGCAGGATTTAAGAGGACTGACTCCAATTCTGAAAGAAGTTCTACTGTGGGTAAATGCTATCAAACAATATCTCATGCTCAGAGAAATCTTCCACCATCTTAATCAGTAAACAGCCATCTCAATCGAGGCAAAACCCACCACAAGCCAAAAGATTATGACTTGTTGAGGGCTCCAATGTTACTTAGCATTTTTTAGCAATAAAGTATTTTTAAATTAATACATGTTCATTGTTGTTTTAGACATAGCTCTATTGCACACTTAATAAACTACAGTATAGGGCAAACATAACTTATATGCATTGGAAAACCAAAAAATTTGTGTGGCTTGCTTTATTTGCTTTATTGTGGTGGTCTGGACTGAACCAGCAATGTCTCCAAGATATGCCTCACCTGTTACTGTGTTACAATTGCCTACAGCATTCGGTACAATAACATGCTATATAGGCCTGTAGCCTAGGAGCAACAGGCGATATCATATAGCTTTGGCGTGTAGTGCACTATACCATGTAGGTTGTGTAAGTATAGTGTATGATGTTTGCACAATGATGAAATTGTCTAATAACACATTTCTCAGAGAAAGTTCCTACTGTTAAGTGACCATGGCTGTACTCCAAAATGTGTCATTACTTAAAATAATATTATGATCCATACATCTAGACATATTTCAAGCCTATATATATTTATTTTTTTAATTTTTTTTTTGAGATGGAGTTTCGCTCTTGTTACCCAGGCTGGAGTGCAATAGTGCGATCTCGGCTCACCACAACCTCTGCCTCCTGGGTTCAGGCAATTCTCCTGCCTCAGCCTCCTGAGTAGCTGGGGGATTACAGGCATGCGCCACCATGCCCAGCTAATTTTTTTTTTTTTGTATTTTCAGTAGAGACGGTGTTTCACCATGTTGACCAGGATGGTCTCTATTCTTGACCTCGTGATCCACCCGCCTCAGCCTCCCAAAGTGCTGGGATTACAGGCATGAGCCACCAGGCCCCACCTTATCTATATTCTTTTTAATAGATTTAAGATCAAAGAGTATTGATTTTTGGGGGGTGATTTTATTGTTTGCAAAGAGCCAGAAGCTAATATAGTGGATGAACAAATTGATTAAAACATTATTTTCTTTAAAAATAGGAGATGTGACTCAAATAATCAAACCAGTTTACTTGGATCACTATTTGAGTTGGCAATCTCAAAATCCTCTGGATAATGGAAGGAGTACTCAAGACAGCCTCCCAAAAAGATCACTTTAAAAACTAACATTCATTTGGGGCTCAGTTAATTTTCAAAATCACAATAAATTTTAATTGCTTTTCTATACATGAAAGCCAATAACATTATTTCTTCATGCCGACTTACCAAGTCAATATTCTCTTATGAACTTAAAACAAGCATTTTAAAGCTTACACATTTGGCTTGGATTCCAAGAAAATCAGGTGCCTGAAAGCCATGTAGACCTTAGTATGATTCCAACCTTAACCACTTTGCATTGTATGACGTTGATTAAGAACCTTCAGTTCTTTGATTCTGTTTTATTCTCTTGTAAAAAAAAAAATAAAAATTCTCATTCCAAAATATTACTCATCACTTGTAGAATGAAAAGAAATAAAGTATGTATAGCAACAAGTATCATGACTAGCTCAGAAAACTTATAGGCCATTAATGCAAATGAAGTAGAGGTTTATTTGCATTATTACTTTCGGTCCTTTTAACAAGCCATGAGGTAGGTAGCAGTATTATTTTTATCTTACAGATAAGTCAGTTGAAGCCTAGGGAAGTTAAGAAAGATAAAGGTTTGTTCACTTCTCCTTTTCCAAAACTGGTGTAACGTTCATTAGATTTTAATAAATTTAGTAGTACTGTAAGAATACCCTAGCAGTACATCTATGTTTTTCTGCAACAAAAACTGAAGAAAGTTGTTAATGAGTTTGATGGAAATCCAATCCACAAAATGTCTACCTTGTTTTAATTTAGGTCAGTGTAACTTTTATGTTTATAATATTTATTACTTTGGTTTTTCAATTTATGCCTTTCGCTTACCTTGGTAGATTACTTTGCGTATTGTACTTATCTCTCTACTTTTGCAAATTTGAAAATTACTAAAGGCATCTTATGGAAGGGAAACAACTGAAAAACTCTCCAAAATAGGTGTGATAGTCAGTGTTTTGTCAATCCTGGAAAAGATTCAGATGTCAAGAAAAAGACAACATGAAAATAGAATGGAATGATTGAAAATTCTTTGTGTAAGGAAAGAAACAAAAGATTTGTTTAGATTCAATTCTTATTTTTAATTTAAAAGGAATATTCTTTCTCTGCCTATTTTTCATGATACCAGTAGGTATGACATGAAGTGAGAACAGATTTTCTAATTTTTAGCTTCTCAGAATAATGTCCCAATGTTTATGCCTAAAGGTACCTTCAAAATGAACGGGTCCAAATTGCTCATTTCACAAATGAAGACACTGGGTCTCAGAAAATTGAAGTGTTTTTCCCCAAACCACCCAATCAGCAAGTGATAGAACAGAGATAAAGCTGGGGCTCAGGCCACTCACCCACTCTTGTCTGCTTTGCTCTATTATGCAATTTCCCTGCAACTGCTCTCAATACAACTGAAACCTACAATTCTTGGGCTTGAGGCAAGGTTATATAATTGGCCACACAACAGAAGAAAAAGTGTAACGAGCAATGTCAAACCTCTGAAATACCAAATAAGGCTATTCTTCATCTTAAGCAGAAGAAAAAAGACAGAAAAACTTGGGCTAAGGACTTCTAGATACCATGAAAACCATCTCTTGACTCTGATAAGCACACATAGGATATTCAAAGTTTGAAAGTCATATAAAACTCAGGGCTTGGTATTTCAGAATTTCCCTGGAAATGAAAGAATTCCAGATCCTGGCCCTGAAAAAGAGTGAGATAACTCAAAGAAAAGGTTAACTTTCTGCTATCTCAAGACTGTCCAAATGAAATCAATGCTTTATTTCACCCTTTCAGTCTGTGACTCTTTGAGAAAAGGGACTAAAGGCTTTCTTATTTTCTAGGACTCAAAGCCTAACATAATCTTTTCTTTCCACAGCATCTAATAATTAATTATGGAGTAAAGAAATGTTCAGTTACCTCTGACAGACAGACTGTGATGAAGTTGTCCCAATAAATGGTAATATCACAACTGCTGTTAGGAGGCTGCTTTATACTTTCAACCATCACATCATTTGTCATTTAGGCCTTTTCCACAGAAAAATCCCTGTCCCACAGGCTATGGGTATAACTCATCACTGGGCTGCTTCCAGGCTGTTCTCATTTTGCTGCCAATCAATTGGTCTCTATGAGGAGACAAAGAAATTCTACATTCCAGCCAATTTTATCGGTCTATAATTATTCTTTTTCAAGAATAATTGAAAAAGAAATATTATTTCTACATGCCTGGCTGGGCATGGTGGCTCATGCTTGTAATCCCAGCACTTTGGGAGGCCAAAGCAGGCTGATCACAAGGTCAAGAGATCAAGACCATCCTGGCCAAGATGGTGAAACCCTGTCTCTGCTAAAAATGCAAAAAAATTATCCGAGCACGGTGGCACCCACCTGTGGTCCCAGTTATTCAGGAGGCTGAGGCACGAGAATCACTTGAACCTGGAAAGTGGAGGTTGCAGTGAGCCGAGAAAAAATAACTAAAGCCTCGTCCTCAGAGTTAGGTTTCAGAAGAACCCCAAGTCTACATTTTAATAAGCACCCTGAAATTCTCATATTCTTTCCTTAATATATTTGAAATATATAATCCAATACACATACGGGTTAAGGAGGTATTATTTAATAAAGTACTCCCTTTCTCTTTGCCATTTGGTAGCATCAGATATTCCTTTCTAATTTAAAACTCTCTTCCTTGACAACAATACAATTAAAGCTTAAGAACTCACTGCAATCTGTTTGGTTTTAGAAAATAAAACGCACAAGTGAAAGTTTAATTATAGTAAACAAGAAAAATATTGTATTGTTACTCTAAAAATGGTTGTCAAAGACAATGACCTCAAAATTCAGGATACGACCAATGAAACCTGACAAACAGCAGCAGAGGGAGAAACCCTGGGATTATGTGGTCACAAAATCAAAGTGAGAGTTACTGTATATCAAAGCAATGAAGCAGCCATTGACACTTTTATCAACCTGTATATTGCTGAAATGATATAATTTCCTCTGATTATTGAGTTCTTCTGACCAAACTTGAATCACATGTGAATACTGTGGGGAGTAAAAGGGTGTTTTCTTAAAAAAATTATATATATATTAACTGTTGCGATTGAAAGAAATACACTCCCATCAAAAGTAATCATTATCTGAGATTATTGCTGATACTGTCCTGATATTGCTGACACTGCTCACAGCTTCTGATTTTGTTCTGAAAACGGCTCTTTAGAGTTTTCTTAAGCATTGAAGATAATTTGGAGAACTTTTGTAACTCTAGACTATAGTGAAATTTGCCATAACGAATAGCTTGTATTTTGTGAATATAAAACATTACCTTGAAGGAAAACACTAACACGTAAAATAATATTAGAGTTTTGAATTATTCCGAGAAAAAGACATAGGAATTAATTTCAAGCTTTCTCCTTATTAAGCAGCATTTATAGTATACACAAAAATTCCATGAAAAATAGAGCAGTGTGGTTGACATCAATCCTGAGCAACATTCTACAGTATATGTTCTGAACACTTTACTCATTCTATAAAGAAAATGTACTTGGTAGGAGGCAGCAGGGAACTCACAGACATGACTGGCATCTTCTGTCTTTGTTTTTGTTGCTATGATTACAAAAGTTGTAATAAGAGAATGAAAATTGTAGCATATCTTGGTTTCAACTTGAAAACATTTATCACTCATTCATCTGAACGTGACGGGGATTGTGGCTGGTAATAGCAGAATAAAGTGGATTCATAACCGATTGTACAATGAAAATTTTAAAATGTTGACTAATTAGTCAATCTCAGTTTGGAAGAAAGGCTGTAGAAATGGTCTGCTGGGCTCTGGCTTGGCTGTTTCCAGAATGATATAATTATGAAACTAGAAAAATCACAGAAAAGTCAATTCAGCTTGAGGTAGAATTTCCAAATGATTTGATGTGTCTGAATAGGGCAACACATTGTAAGTGTAAGGTTGAGCAGGTCAAGCAAGCAAAGATCAAACTCAAAATGATGACAAGATGATGGCACTGAAGGTATATGAGGTTATAAACCTTTGGAAGTGGTAGAGAACAGGAGATGCTGATTGAATAAATGTCTGGGGCTCACAATCCACTTCTGTTTGTTTGTATTTTGTTCTGCTAGATTTTTTTTCCCCTAAGCTAAAATGTCCAGGGGAAAAAAATAAAGGAAAAAAGAGAAAAGTACTGGATCAGATGATAATCTAAGTCCCTTCCAGATTTAGGATTCTACATCACTGCAACTGAGATTTGTTTGAAATGTGTTAAAGATATCTGCAAAAGATACACTCTCTTAAGAGAATTTCTGGAAATCACATTCCTCAATTTGTGTGTGTCTGTGCACCCAACTCACAAATACACACACGCCTATGCATTTTACTCAGTGCTAGACTAGTGATTTTTGTTTGCTGAACTGTCTCATATATCCAACACTCATGATTCTGATCCTCCTGCCATTTTAAAAAATGATGAATTTTCTCTTGTAGTTCAGAGATTTAAATTCACTTTACATACAATTAAACTAAATATACCAAATGCCCAATTATCCTTTCACAGCACTTGAGGGCTTCACAGTTATAATCATCAGTTTAGTTCCAGGTCTCCAGGAGGGACGTAGGGGAGCCCAAAGCTCAGAATGATTTTTTTAAATTAAGTGTGTAGGTATATATTTCTGCCTTTCAAAACTAAATACCATATTTAGTTATATATTAGATGATATTAGTCCATTTTCTATTGTTTATCACAGAGTGTCTGAAACTGGGTAATTTACTTTAAAAGGAATTTATATTTTATAGTTATAGAGGCTGAGAAGTGTAAGGTTGAGGGGCCACATCTGACGAGAGCCTTCTGGCTGGTGGGAACTCTACAGAGTCCCGAGATAATACAGGACATCATATGACAAAGATACTGAGTGTGCTACATGCTTGCTAGTTTTCCTACCTCTTCTTATAAAGCCACCAGTTCCACTCTCATGATAATCCACTGATCCATTACTTTATGGATTAATTCATTCATGAAGGCAGAACCTTTATAATTCAGTCTCCTCTTAAAGGCCCCACTTTTTTGACATACAATCATATTTAATCATCACAATATGTCTATTTCATATTATCATATGAAATAGACATGTCTATTTCAGTGCCTTAAATATTGTAGGTACCTAAAAACTTTTAGTTGAATCTAAAGTGTGTGTGTATATACACACACACGCACATATATATATACATATATACCGATATATATACACACACAAATATATATAATTTATTTTACAGGTTCTGGGATACATGTGCTGAATGTGCAGGTTTGTTTATAGGTATACATGTACCACGGTGGTTTGCTGCACCTGTCAATCCATCATCTAGATTTTAAGCCCCATATGCATTAGGTATTTGTCCTAATGCTCTCCCTTCCCTTGCCCTTCACCACACCCCACCAACAGGCCCCAGTGTGTGGTGTTCCCCTCCCTGGGTCCATGTGTTCTCATTGTTCAACTCCCACTTACCATTGAGAGCATGTGGTGTTTAGTTTTCTGTTCCTGTGTTAGTTTGCTGAGGATTATGCTTTCCAGCTTTATCCATGTCCCTGCAAAGGAGATGAACTCATTTTTTATGGCTGTATAGCATTTCACGGTGTGTATGTAAAGGCCCACTTTTTAATACTGCCACATTGGGAATTAAGTTTCCAACATATGAAATTTGGGGGACATAGTAAAACCAGAATATATATTGTGTCTATCATTCAGTAACAAATCAATCATTATACGGTAAGATTATCATTAAAAGTGGAACCAAAAAAGTGAGGAGTATCTAAAGCAGTATCTAAATGCACATTCTTTCAACAAATACATTTTGAGCACCTCCATGTGTCAGACATTGTTCTAAGCACAAGGGTTGTAACAGCAAACCATGACCTTAGAGACATTATATTCCAGTAGAGAAATGTCAACAATACACAAACAAATACACATCAGGTGGTAATAACTGCTATTAAACAGATAAAGCAGGATTATGGGTACAAAGTAAGGGGGCTGCTATTTTGTACAAATATGGGAAAATATAAGCTCTCTGTTCAAGAGCAAAGACTGCCTCAAACAAGATTCTTGCATAGCAAAAAAATAAGTGGCCCATTTTCATAATGCTTATTGTTTCTAAGGTTTTGTGCAGAGCCATTTCACCCGCCTGCTTTAGCGCCTCTCTTCCCTTGCTATGTATCTTTTACTTTGTGGTTTGTCTGGTTTCCTTTTGACTTCCTCAAGGTGTTAAGAGTTCTTCAAGGTTGTGAGACAAGCAACTTTTCCTCCCATTGACTGATTTTCTGCTGAAAATAAAGAGCTCTAAAACAATTTCACTTCTATTCTCCTGATCCCACAAACATGTTTTTTCTTCAAAAATTTTTTGTTTATATACATTTTTTTCCATTTAAGAACATTTACTCCCATAGTTTTATTTTTTATAAACACATTAACTGCGTCATTGACATGAGACCTCATTTACCTTTTCTTTGTCTGCATAATAATGTGGTAGTGAACAGATAAAGATTGCATCTGTTCCCTCAATAAAGGGCTAGAAGTCACATTTTGGGTTGTTTTATCTGTGTCAACTAAATTATTTTTAAATAAATCTAAGAAATGCTCTATTTGCCATGGACAAAAAAAAACATTTTGATATTTCAGTTAATCTCTTCAAACTAATATTACCTCATTGTACTGATTAAGAAATTATAAAAAGAAACAATAATGTCTTTGGGAAATAATTGTATGAGTATAAAAACATACTGTACAAACAATAGCATTGCTTAAACTATAAAATAGATTCTTGGTAAGATTTGTATTAGATATAGGACAGACACCAATCTTCACAAAAAACTTCTAATTTTTTAATAAATGAGCCTATAATCTGTGTGTGTGTGTGTGTGTGTGTGTGTGTCCTTCTCTCTCATTCTCTCCCTCTTCTTAAACGCTTTTGATTATAGTGTCTCTATCCTGCAAACATAAGTTATTTTTGTTTTATTTATTTATTTATTTATTGACACGGAGTTTCGCTCGTTACCCAGGCTGGAGTGCAATGGCGCGATCTCGGCTTACCGCAACCTCCACCTCCAGGGTTCAGGCAATTCTCCTGCCTGAGCCTCCTGAGTAACTGAGATTACAGGCACGTGCCACCATGCCCAGCTAATTTTTTGTATTTCTAGTAGAGACGGGGTTTCACCATGTTGACCAGGATGGTCTCGATATCTCGTGATCCACCCACCTCGGCCTCCCAAAGTGCTGGGATTACAGGCTTGAGCCAACGTGCCTGGCCAAGTTATTTTTATTTTTAAGCATCTAGAAAAGATACAGGGACAAAGTAAAGAATGGGAGCCTTTTCTTGTCAGTTATAGGGGCTTTGATACTATCTTAATAGCATGATCTAGGAATGTTTTACACAGAGTAGAGTTAAAAGATATTTTGTTATGATTTTTAAGAGTCTGATACAATGTTTTGTTGGTAGCTTATTACTGTTACCTAAACATTTCACAAGTTCAGATTCATTGTTCTGTATCACCACAGAAGTTTTTGCAAAGTTGACATATCAAACTATATCAATTATATCTATTTCAAAGTGTATTTATGTTCTGATTTAGTGTTGACTATGCATTGTCAAATAGCCCTGTAGTAGCTAAAACAAGTAGATTTTGATTTTTTATTACAACTGAATTTGGGTGCAGGAAGCAGGCTGGTATACAAAAACAATAATTAGGTTAAAAGTCACTTGAGAAGGCAATATATTGAGATGAAAAGCTCTGAAAAATAAAAATAAGCCCTTCAGGTTAGGCCTGGCAATGTCATTAAGGTAGCTCAGTATCATTTCAGGCAACTCACTTAAAGCCTCTAGATCACAGTCCCTTATGGGTGTCTATCCAGAGTGACATCTACGAATGCCTCAGAGACCAACTAAATGTGGCAGTGGCCAGGGTCAGACAAAAGTAGTGGGGACTTTGGTGAACTGAAGACTAGATATCCTTCCCCAAAGCATTAAATTCAAAATGTTGAAACAGTGATATCTGCAGTATCCCTTTTAGCTTTAACTTTTTGTGCTTTTGCATTTTCAAACAAAATTAATATATACTTATTAGATAGCTACAATGTACAACTCTGTCATGACTTCAGAAGAACAACTTAAACATATGAGCAATGTCTGCCTTTGAAGCCTACAGTAAAGAAATAAAACTGGGCAACAAGATAAAGAGGCCAGTTCTTCAAGTGACACAGAGAATGCACACTAATTACAAAAAATGATCTGTCCCTCTAAGAAACCGTGGGCTGTGTCAGCAAGTGCTATAGTCATTTTCAGAATGGCAACAGCCTCTAACATGAGGGACTGAGGAAAGGCTTCACTGAAATAGTAGAGCTTAAGCCCACAATTCAAGCGTAGAGTCTAGATTAGAATAGCATGGGGTTACAAACAGAATGTTTAACTTTTAGGAGACCCTTTATAAGCACTATTAAGTCTGGCTTTAGTTTGTTTCTTAGTTTTTGTTAATGGAGAATGCTTATTGAGGAAAAGTAAAATTTTAGTAAAAAATAGTCTTTAGAATATTTCTGGTACATTTTGACATCAGTCTGGCTGAGATACATACATTTCAATGTTGGCATTGGAAACTTTTCCACAGATTTACTTAGTGAATAAATACTTTTATTTGATCATAACAGAATACATTTATCACCACAGTATTTGCATTTTTATTCCACTAAGCATCTGTTTTCTCTACACTGACATCTCTAGTTATAATCTTTTTTCAGTAAAACATCTTTTACTGTAAACCTCTTTCAGTAAAACATATTTCACCAATGTTTTCAAGTGCTAGGAATGTAGAATGATGAAGCAAAATGGAACCTAATAATAACTAATAGTGGAATTATGATTTTAAATTTATAACTCTTTCACATGCATGTTAAGCATTTATTCCTTTAAAAAATCCATAGTATATGCTTTATCCTTTTACAATAGAGAATAAAATGTTTAAGAAGAGAAGCTATTTCCCTGTCCATTGAGTATGATTAACACAATCATAGCACACAGTAGAAATGCTAAAGAAACCATTACAATTAGACCTAGAAGATGGCATGGTCTGTACCTTTTGTGTCATTCATTCATTCAACAGCTATTATTGTGTGCCTACAATGTGCCAGGCACAGTTCTAAGTTACAAGCACACAGTAGTAAATAAGAAAAAGTGATTACCTACTAGATTTTACAGAGATTTTCCCATACCTTATAGATGTAAGATCTGTATCTTTCATGTTTTAAATAATATGAACTTTTAATTTCGCTTTGAAACATATTAATTGTATGTATTTATGGATTACGATGTTATGCTCTGATATTTGTATATATTATGTAATCAAGGTAATTAGCTCAAACATTTACCATTTCTTTGTGGTGTAGTATCATTTCTGTATTGTAGGATGGTGCAGTGTCGTGTCATGTAGTATCATTTCTTGGTAGTGGAAACACACAAAATCCTGTCTCCTGGCTATTTGAAGCTATATAACACCTTATTGTTGCCTATAGTCACTCTACTGTGCAATAGAACACCAGAACTTATCTTTCCTCTCTATTTTGCAACATTACACCTGTTGAACATTCTCCTTTTTCCCCCTCCCAATCCCAGTCTCTTGTTCTATTTACTACAACTATGAGATCAACTTTTTTTACATTCTACACATTAATGAGAATGTGGGTTTTTGTTTTTTTTGTTTTTGTTTTGTTGTTGAGACGGAGTTTTGCTCGTTACCCAGGCTGGAGTGCAATGGCGCAATCTCAGCTCACCGCAACCTCCAATTCCCGGGTTCAGGCAATTCTCCTGCCTCAGCCTCCTGAGTATCTGGGATTACAGGCACGCGCCACCATGCCCAGCTAATTTTTTGTATTTTTAGTAGAGATGGGGTTTCACCATGTTGACCAGGATAGTCTCGATCTCTTGACCTTGTGATCTACCCACCTCGGCCTCCCAAAGTGCTGGGATTACAGGCGTGAGCCACCACACCCGGTTGAATGTGGTATTTTTCTTATAATGTCTGGCTTGTTTCCCTTAACATAATGTCCTCCAGGCTCATCCATGTTGCTGTGAATGATGGGATTTCACTCTATGTCTGAATGGTATTCCATTATGGGTATATATACCCCATTTTCTTTATCCATTCATCAGTTGAAGAACATTTAGGATGATTCCATATGTTGGCTATTGTGAATAGTGCTGCCATAAACATGGGAGTACAGAAACCTCTTTGACTTACTATTTCATTTACTTTGGATATGTATCCAGTAGTGGGATTGCTGGATCATGTGGTGATTCAATTATTTTTTTTGAAGAACCTCCATGCTGTGTTCCATAGTGGCTGTACTAATTTTTATTTCCACAGTGTACAAGCATTCTCTTTATTCCACATCCTAACCAACACTTATTATCTTTTGCCTTTTGGTAATAGCCATTCTAACTGGAGTGAGGTGGTATCTCAATATAATTTTGATTTGCATTTCCCCAATTATTAGTGATGTTGCACATTTTTTTCATATAGCTATTCATCAGTTGGGTGTCTTCTTTTGAGAAATGTCTATTAAGGTCTTTTGCCCATTTTCAATTAGATTACTTGTTTTATGGATTAGGGTTTTTTATTTTTTGAGTTTGACTTGTTTGAGTTCTTTATAAATTTTAAGTATTAACCTCGTCATATGTTTAGTTTACAAATATTTTCTCCCATTCTGTAGAGTTTCTCCTCACTGTGTTGACTATTTCATTTGCTGTGCAGAAACACCATAGTTTCATGTAATTCAATTTTTCTATTTTTGTTTTTCTTGCCTGTACTATTGAGTTCTTATAAAAAATATTTTGCCCAGTTCAATGTCATGAAGCATTTTTTATGTTTTCTTCTAGTATTTTCATAGTTTTGAGTCTTACATTTAAATCTTTAATTCATTTTGAGTTAATGAAAGACTGGGTGTCCAATTTTATTCGTCTGTTTGTGGATATTCAGTTTTCTTAGCACCATTTATTGAAGTGATTGTCCTTTCCCCAGTTGTGTTCTTGGCACTTTTGTCAAAAATCAATTGGCTGTGCATAGGTGGGTTTATTTCTGGGTTCTCTAGTCTCCTCCATTGGTCTATGTGTGTTTTTATGCCAATAATATGCTGTTTATGTTACTATAGCTTTTTAGTAAATTCTGATGTCCAGTAGTGTGCTGCCTCCAACTTCGTTTATTTTTGTTTTTTCTTGAGATTATTTTGGCTATTAGGGGTCTTTTGTGGTTCCATATGAATTTTAGTACTGTATTTTCTATTTTGTGAAGAATGTAATTGGTATTTTCATAGGGATTGCATTAAAATTGTAGATTGCTTTGTGTGATGTAAATATTATAAGAACATGAATTATTTTATGCATATGAGATATCTTTCCATTTTTGTAGTCTTTTCAATTTCTTTTATCAATATTTTATAGTTTTCAGTGTAACAACTTTTTTCCTTTCTTGGTTAATTTCTAGGTATTTTTTGTAGCTATTGTAAAAGGTATTTTTTCTTGATTTCCTTTTTCAAAAAGTTCTCTATTCACATACTGAAATATTGCTGATTTTTGTATTTTTAAAATTATTTTTTATTATACTTTAAGTTCTGGGGTACATGTGCAGTTTGTGCAGATTTACTTCATAGGTATACATGTGCCGTGATGGTGCTTTGCTGCATCCATCACCTTGTCATCTACATTAGGTGTTTCTCCTAATGCTATCCTTCCCCAATGCCCCCACTGCCTGCTATTCCTCTCCAGAGCCCGAACCCCCAGGCCCAGTGTATGATGTTCCCTTCTCTGTGTGTGTTCTCATTGCTCAACACCCACTTATAAGTGAGAACATATGGTGTTTGGTTTTCTGTTCTTATGTCCATTTGCTGAGATTGATGCTTTCCAGTTTCATCCATGTCCCTACAAAGGACATGGAAGAAATGGTATTCATGGTATTTTTTTGGCTGCATAATATTCCATGGTGTATATGTGCCACATTTTCTTTATCCAGTGTATCATTGATGGGCAGTTGGGTTGGTTCCAAGTCTTTGCTATCATAAACAGTGCCACAATAAACATACATGTGCATGTGTCTATAATAGAATGATTTATAATCTTTTGGATATATGTCCAGTAATGGGATTGCTGGGTCAAATGGTATTTCCATTTCTAGATCCTTGAGGAATCACCACACTGTCTTCCACAATGGTGGAACTAATTTACACTCCCACCAACAGTGTAAAATTATTCCTGTTTCTCCACATCCTCTCCAGCATCTGTGGTCTCCAGATTTTTTAATGATCGCCATTCTAACTGGTGTGAGGTGGTATCTCAATGTGGTTTTGATTTGCATTTCTCTAATGACCAGTGATTATGAGCTTTTTTCATATGTTTATTGGCTGCATAAATGTCTTCATTTAAAAAGTGTCTGTCATATCCTTCACCACTTTTTGATGGGGATGTTTTTTCACAGAGGCCTCAGAAAGAACACCACAAAACTACAATCATCTGATCTTTGACAACCCTGAAAAAAAACAAGCATTGGGAAAAGGATTCCCTATATGATAAATGGTGTTGGGAAAACTGGCTAGCCATATGCAGAAAGCTGAAATGGTATCCCTTCCTCACAGCTTATACAAAAAATTAATGCTGGATGGATTAAAGATTTAAACATGAGGTCTAACACTATAAAAACTCTAGAAGGTGGCCTCGAAGGCAACACCACACATCTAAAACCATCTGATCGCTGACAAACCTGACAAAAACAAGCAATGGGGAAAGGATTCCCTGTTTAATAAATGGTGCTGGGAAACTGGCTAGCCATGCGCAAAAAGCAGAAACTGGACCCCTTCCTGACACCTTACACTAAAATTAACTCTGGATGGATTAAAGACTTAAACATAAGACCTAACACCATAAAAACCCAAGAAGAAAATCTAGCCAAAACTGTTCAAGACATAGGCATGGGCAAGGACTTCATGACCAAAACACCAAAAGCATTGGCAACAAAAGCCAACATAGACAAATGGGACCTAATCAAACTCCACAGCTTCTGCACAGCAAAAGAAACAGTCTTTAGAGTGAATCAGCAACCAACAGAATGGGAAAACATTTTTGCAATCTACCCATCTGACAAAGGGCTAATATCCAGAATCTACAAAGAACTAAAACAGATTTACAAGAAAAATACAGGCCGGGTGCAGTGGCTCATCCCTATAATCACTGCACCCTGGGAGGCCAAGGCAGGTGGATCACCTGAGGTCGGGAGTTCAAGAAAAATACAAACAAGCCCATTCAAAAGTGGGTAAGGATATGAACAGACACTTTACAAAAGAAGACATATATGAGGCCAACAAACATATGAAAAAATGCTCATCATCACTGGTCATTAGAGAAATGCAAATCAAAACCACATTGAGATACCATCTCACGCCAGTTAGAATGGTAATCATTTAAAAATCTGGAGACAACAGATGCAGGAGAGGATGTGGAGAAATAGGAACTCTTTTACACTGTTGGTGGGAGTATAAATTAGTTCAACCATTGTGGAAGACAGTGTAGTGATTCCTCAAGGACCTAGAAATAGAAATCCCATTTGACTCAGCAATCCCATTACTGGGTACATATCCAAAGGATTATAAATCATACTATTATAAGGACACATGCACACGAATGTTCATTGCAGCAGTGTTTACAATAGCAAAGACTTGGAACTAACCCAAATGCCCATCGATGATAGACTGGACAGGGAAAATGTGGCACATAGACACTGTGGAATACTATGCAGCCATAAAAAACAATGAGTTCGTGTCCTTTGTTGGGACATGGATGAACCTGGAAACCATCATTCTCAGCAAACTGACACAAGAACAGAAAATCAAACACTGCATGTTCTCACTTATAGGCAGGTGTTGAACAATGAAAACACATGGACACAGGGAGGAGAGCATCACACACTGGGATCTGTCAGAGGGAAACAAGGGAGGGACAGCAGGGGGTGGGGAGTTGAGGAGAGAGAGCATGGGGAGAAATGCCAGATATAGGTGATGGGGAGGAAGGCAGCAAATCACACTGCCATGTGTGTACCTGTACAACAATATTGCATGTCTTCTCATGTACCCCCAAACCTAAAATGCAACAAAAAAAAAGAAAGAAAGATATTTGGCAATTAAAAAGTAAACTCTAGAAGAAAACCTAGACAATACCATTCAGGACCTAGGCATGGGGAAAGACTTTATGACTAAAACACCAAAAGCAATGGTAAAAAAGCCAAAATGGACAAATGGGATCTAATTAAACTTAAGAGCTTCTGAAAGCAAAAGAAACTATCAGAGTGAACCAGCAACCAACAGAATGGGAAAAAAATTTTGCAATCTACCCATCTGACAAAGGCTACTATCTAAAATCTATGGAGAACTTAAATTTCCATTTGGTTTTTGTATCCTGCAACTTTATGAAATTCATTTATTAGTTGCAACGGTTTTTTGGTAGCATCTTTAGGGTTTTCTGTACATAAGATTATGTTATCTGCAAACAAGAACAACTTGACTTCCTTCTTTCCAATTTGGATACCTTACATTTCTTTCTCTGCTTAATTCCTCTGGGGAAGGAGAGGAACCAAAATGTTTAAGACAGGAATAAAGGCTCAGGGTAATTTCAACTGCTGAGAATGTGTCATATTTCACTTCCATGGTTGTGTGACCAAGAAACTACATATTCAGATGTGATCTGCTCTATGTATAGTTCTCATTGTTTTTCACCTCTAATTAGGAAGGACAGTAGGGTTTGTTGCAATAATAAAGGGTTCTTGGAATGAAACAACATAAAAATGTCAGAAATAAAGGAACTTTTCATATATGTCTGTATATAAATGAAGCAAAATGAAAATGTGAGAAATGGAGGGACTGCATATCTTATAATGACTCTGAATACATCCTTGTAATGATTTCACTGTGATAATCTTATGAGATAAACATTATCATTTAAAAATAAGTGGCAAAATCATCTTGAATATGACTAAGCTCACTTAGGGGTTATTTCTGCTATATAAGCATATAGAAAAAAGCACTTTATTACTTCAATTACTCCATCAAGATCACACCTGGTGTTACATACATGGTTCAAAAACATCAGTGCATTTGTGTAGTAGTTGGGTTATTAATCATGGATGTCAAGTTCTTTCCGCTAATTAACCTTAATTGAGCTCTGTTATAGAAGCACCATTTCCAAAGAAGCAACTTAGCAATGATATCAAAATAGCAAAGCATAGTAAAACCCAGGATTAATATTACTTCCTGTTCCTGAATGCCAATGCCTAATTCACTGCCTTTGTTGTAATACAAAATATATCTTCTACAAAAATTTAAATATTACATAGAGCAAAAATTGGTAGGGTATTTATGTACTTTGCATAATAGAATGATTTAGGAAAGCATTTTGGACGTATGTGCCTTCACTTTATATTATTTCAAAGCAACTACAATATACCATAAATATTAAAAATATAAACTTTTAAAAATTCAAAGATTAAAATCACATATTATCTATTATTTAACATGACTCTGAACTTAGTCATGCTTGAAACTAAATCTTTATTTCATTTATGTTCAGTATTATTTCCAATAGTACCACAAAATATCCATTAAGATAGAATTCTGCTGAAATAGGCAGCTTTATTAATCTGCCTGGAGTAATGCAGTGCAATTAATCCTAAATTTGTTAACCAGCAAGCACTTCAAACGTTCAATAGGTTATTTATTAAAAAGCAAATCAAGAAGATATAAGCTTTACTGCCCATGAACAGAATGCTTAGATTTGAAATGGCCAGAAGGTTACTGGTATTAATAAGCTTTGTCAAATTCATTTTCAGACATGGATGGAAGAGTTTGTACTATTTTTCTGTTCGTGTCATAGTTTCTGTCAAGAAGACAGCCCAGATACCTTGGGGAAAGCTTCCTGACGTGCAAGTATTTGAAAATAAAAAGGCAAAGACAGACATTTAGCAAATTAACAAGGGAAAACAAACTCCTGGAGAATCTTGAGAAAAATTAAAGCAATAACAATGAAAGTGTTGAAAAGATTTAACCATTGATATAAATGTGGGGAAAAAACAGAAATACAAATATTGATAATAAAAGTCATAGAAGTTCAGGTTAAAACCAACATGGATAAGCATTTACATAGGATAAGGGAGGCAAGCTGGGCCATGACTAGCTGTGACTTGCGGACCATTCATTTATTTTATATTTACAGAGCCAAAATGCAAACCCAAGAGAATTGGCACCATTTTGTTGATAATACCTACTGTCAATGCACTTATTATAGAGGCTTAATGGAGCATGATGGAACGCTTCTCTAGGCATCTAAAACCTGGGCTTAAATGATAGTTCTGAAATTTAACAGCTGTATAACTATGGATAAATTACTGAAGAGCTCTCACCAATAGACATTTATGAAATGATAGATGTATTCTACATCTATGCTGCCCAATAAGATAGCCACTAGCTTTATTGGCTATTGAGTACCAGCATCTGGCTAGTGCCATTGAGAAACCGAATTTTTAACTTTGGTTATTCTAATTAATTTTAATTTTAATGGCAACATGTGGCTAATGGCTATAGTACTGGACAATTCAGTGCAACCTCAAGTGATTTCCACTCATATGAATTATAATGCTTTCAGATGCCAGGGAGAGAAAATCTAACTCAAAGCTTAAACAACGAAGGGAATGTATTAGCTCACTTTAACTTAAAAGTCCAGAAGTAAAAAATTCTAGCCATAGTTCAATCAGGGTGCCCATTTGCCCTCAAGCAGATCTCTTCCACCCTTAAACAGATGAACAGCTGATAAAAACCAACCACATCTACCCTCGTAGCTCAATGGCATGATAGAGTCATCTGAGGCCCATCATTAGTAATTAAAACTTAATTGTGCTAGGTTGGAATTCAAGCATCTCTGTTTTGAAAGTGATTTAAACATGTACCTATGGTTGAAAACCACTACTCTAATAATTTTCAGATAAAGAGGAAGTGGAATCAGAAAAATATACCATATTATTTAGTGTCAAATAGCAGTCAACAAAAAACATATTTCATCTGGGGACAACATATTTAGATAACTACTTCTTAATTCCAAGAAGATTTTAAATACCATGAATTGTATAAGAGATAAAGATTATATGACATTTCTTCAGCAGAGCTAACGTAAGAAATTACGAAAGAGAATAAAGCCACAACCGACATTAAAATCAAATTAGAAGTAAAAGCCAGCATATCTGACAATTACAAACCAAGTAAGTAAGAACCCTAAGTGTTTAAAAATAACAAAGAAGCTGGGTGCGGTGGCTCATGCCTGTAATCCCAGCACTTTGGGAGGCCGAGGCGGGTGGATCACGAGGTAAAGAGATCAAGACCATCCTGGTCAACATGGTGAAACCCCGTCTCTACTAAAAATACAAAAAATTAGCTGGGCATGTTGGCGCGTGCCTTTAATCCCAGCTCCTCAGGAGGCTGAGGCAGGAGAATTCCCTGATCCCAGGAGGCGGAGGTTGTGGTGAGCCGAGATCACGCCACTGCACTCTAGCCTGGGTAACAAGAGCGAAACTCCGTCTCAAAAAGAAAAAAAAAATAGCAAAGAAGACAGAGAAAAAGCACTACCATGAAAATCATTGGAAAGAAGACTGGGAGGACACAAAATAAAAATCTATGAAGGGAACAGTATATACAGAAGAAATAAATTACATTAGTTACAATAAAAGATGATTTTCATAACATGAAACAAAGCATAAATCTTCTGGTTAAATAGGCTCACCATGTACCAGGAAAATAATGATTTTAAAAATTGTGAGTAATGAATCATATCTTTGCAAATTTATTATATTTCAAGAATAACAAAAAAACCCTTAAAAGTCCACAAGTACCTATTTTCTATTATAGTTTCATTTGCTTAGACTGATATCTTCTACTAGATATCTGATAAAAATAATTTTATAAACAAAAAATAATAGTTTTTTATTAAAGAAGAAACAGGCTGAAATATTAAATCACTAAGGATGCATTTTTATTTTTGATGTAAAAGGGTATAAGTAATCTAGAAATTTCCTACATTTTTATTAAAAAATAAATTTTTAATTGGTAAGGACTCTATATTAGTCATGGTTCTCCAGAGAAATAGAACCAAGAGGATATCTGTGTCCAGATAGAGATAGGGAGAGATAGAGATTGAGATAGAGATTTAGTATAAAAATTGACTCACATGATTATTGAGGTCAAGAAGGTGCACGATCTGCCTTCTGTATTCTGGAGACCCAGGGAAGACCGTGGTGCAGTTCAGTCTGAGTTCAAAGGCCTGAGAACCAGGGCAGCTGTTGGTGTAAGCTCCATTCTGAGGCCCAAGGCCTGAGAAGTGGGGTTGGGGCCACGGGTGTAAGTCCCAAATCCAAAGGCCTGAGAACCAGGAGTTTTGATGTTCAAGGGCAGGGGAAGATGAATGTCCCAGCTTAAGAAGAAAGAGAATTCACTCTCTTTCCACCTTTTGGCTCTATTCAGGCTCTTTAAAGTTTAGACAATGCCCACTCACATTGGTGAGGGTGGATCTTCTTCATTCAGTTTGCTGATTCAAATGCTCATCTTTTCTGGAAACATCGTCACAGACACACTCAGAAACAATGTATTACCAGCTATCCAGACATCTCTTAACCCAGTCAAACTGACACTAAAATTAGTTATCACAGCCTCACATATAGTGATCACCTGTGCACATTTTAATAAAGATTTAAGATGTAATCTAAAGAGAGAACACAAAAAGAATTATGATTACAATGATTTCTAGAATCAGAGACAAAAGAAAAAGATAATTATGAGATATGATTTTATACAATGTTTTATTATGATAACAAGTATTTAACATTTTTAAACAATTAGCTACTTTATCAATTTATTTTCTTTATCCAATTTGCCATCATCGATTGTATTCTGCTGTCTTCAGCCTTACCTTGTGTTTGTTTTCAAACTTGTTGAACGTTTCATGTTATTTTTATCATTTCTCGTTTCTTCTGTGTAACCTTTGGCCTCATCTCACAGGTTTTGATATGGAATATTTTTACCAATGTTATTTACTAGATACATTCCCATTAAATATCTCTGAATCAGTAATTCACTATGAGAAAGTTTTTTACATTTCAAATGGTTGTTTTCTTCCCTCTTTTATTTCCACATATGTGGTGTATGCTCCAAAATTTTGATCTCTATTTATGTATTTAATGTAGCTTAAACAATAATAAACCATTATCTCACTTAAGTTAAGAAGAGTAGAGATTTTCAGAGTTCATTGTGCAAGTTGATGATAACCATCCAGGACAGTCTCTATTTATGCTCTATCCACCTCCTGTATTGGCAGTGTCTGCCCTAATGGACCCCAGACAATTGGATTACAGCAATTCCCAGTGTCCTTTTATGTCACATAAATGTCCAAAAGCAAGGGGGGAAAAAGAAGTGTTCTCACAAGTCTCATATCAGGGGTAAAAATATTTTCTAGAAGGCCCGAAAGTATTTTCCCTTTGATTTCACACACCCAACAATTACTAACAAGTAGAAATCAGATTGCTATTGTCAATTTAGACCCATCATAGTTCATACACTGCTATTATCAAAGATGTCCACATTGGCATTCTGTTAACCAGAAAGAAGAGTGAATTATTTCTGGGTGGATGTACAACCAAAGATATCTGCTTTACAAATAATAAATATCATTTATCTATATAAATAATCTCATTATTTTATATATATAATCTACATAATTATATATAATATACACTAATGTTACATATTATGTTTTATATGGATATATATGATATATATGATGTATATATACATATGTCATATATATGATGTATATATACATCATATATATGTCATATATATATCCATATATATATGATGTATATATACATCATATATGTGATATATATATATGATATATATATGTGATAATATATATATAATCTCACTGATATTTTCTGGTCCCCTCTAAATTAATTTTGATGTTTTTATCTACTCAATCTGTGAAGAACTCAGAATAAAGTGTTAAAGTCTCCCATTACTATTATACATTTGGATTGCCAATGTATTTTACTTTATACATTTCAGTTCTATATTTGTTTGTTGCAAATGATTGATGATAAAGTTTTATACATTGTGTAACATGTAGTGCTTATTCCAAGAAAGGAATCTTTGAATATTAGTATTTTTCACCTTGAATTCAATTTTATGTTTGTCAGGTATAGCTTTGTGATTTTGTTAGCCTTTCTGTGTCCCTAAATGTGTATATTGGTTTTTAGTTGTTGTTTCAATGTGCTTTTTTTTATTAGGTAGATTTCCATTCATACTAAGATGAGGAAAATATTTGGTCTTACTTCTGTGTTACTGTATGTCACTGGTTTTCTGCTTTATCTTTTAATGGCACTGAAATGTTTCTTTATACTCTGTTTTTGTTACATTATCTGTGCTTCCTAAGGTATACCTCACCCCTAGTAATTTGGAATTCTATTTTGTGTTTTACATTAGTTGCTTTTGTACATCATAATAGCTTCTGAAGCAACTAGTCTATTGATTCTCCTCCATAAAAAATCAAAATAGAAGTCATACATTAGTAAATGATTTTCAAAACCTGGTACACAAGTGGAAAAATAGGGATTCCTGTGTATTTTTACAGAAGTGTAAACGTTCAAAACTTTTGGAAGGCAATTTAATAGTTTATCAAATGCTCACATCCCACGTCTTAACAATTTCACCTCTGAGAATCTAAAAGAAATGGAGAAAAAAATGCTCATACAATGGGGATTCCATTATGATTGCTATGGTGATTCCATTTTGAAGAGCCTTGTGTGTTATGGCAAAATGTGTGTGTGTGTTTGCGCGCGTGTGCGTGTGTGTATGCATATCACTTGAGGGTTGATAAATATATGTGCATGTGTATCTTCATAAATATGTATGTATATCTTAATAAAACAATGAGGAAAAATGCTACATATTGACATAGATCTATCAGAAATACAAAGTTTAAAAAGCCCAAAGCAATAATTATTGTATGGCTCCATTTATGTTAAAATGTACATGAGCATATATGTTTAAGTAAATGAATAGAAAATGTTCTAGAAACATACACTGAAAAGTATTAGCCGTTATTACTTCAGGGATGAAAATAGAATAGGGAAGTAAAAAGAGGAGATTATCATATGTCATTCTTTATTTTGTTTTAAATGTTTATAGTAAGAATGTAGTCATGTAAGTATTTTTAAAAAGTGAAAAAAAAATTTTTTGAGATGGAGTTTTTTACTTTTGTTGCCCAGGCTGGACTGCAGTGGCACAATCTCTGCTCACTGCAACCTCTGCCTCTGGAGTTCAAGTGATTCTCCTGTCTCAGTCTCCCGAGTACCTGGGATTACAGGTGCCCACCACGAAGCCCAGGTAATTTTTTGTGTTTTTAGTAGAGACGGGTTTTCACCATGCTGACCAGGCTAGTCTTGAACCCCTGACTTCAGATGATTCACCCACCTCGGACTCCCAAACCCACCTAGAAGTATAATCATGCAAAAACAGCTAAAAGAATTCTGAAAATAAAGGATTTTCCCTGATAGATATTAAAATAGTATGCTTGACAAAAAGATCAAGTAAATGGACTAACAGTTCACAAAAGAACTCAAGGGCTGGGTACAGTGGCTCAGGCCTGTATTCCAACACTTTGAGAGACCAAGGAGGTGGATCACCTGAGTTCAGGAGTTCGAGCCCAGTCTGGCCAATATGGCGAAACCCCACCCCTATGAAAAATACCCAAAAAATTAGCCAGGCATGGTGGTGGGCACCTGTAATTCCAGCTACTTGGGAGGCTGAGGCAGAATAATCGCTTGAACCCTGGAGGCTAAGGTTGCGGTAAGCAGAAATCAGTGCCACTGCACTCCAGCCTGGGCCAAAAACACAAAACTCTATCTCAAAAAAAAATAATAATAAAATAAAAGACCCAAGTATACACATCAATTTAGTGAATAAAAAAGGTAGAATGTAAATTTTGTTTTTTTAATAATAGAAACATTACTGAAAAATGTAAAACCATTTTGAAAAGAAATCAAGACTTCTCACTGTATCCTAAATTATAGATTTATCGAATATTTAATTTTAGTAAGAAAGCCAAAAAAATCAAGAGTATTATTTCTTTAATCATTTTGGTTTGGAATGCTCTCTCTCAACATGAAAATTAAGCCAGAAACTAGAACAACAAAAAATTACAGGGTTAAAGACATAAAAATGGAAACATTCTATACAGAAAATAAACATACCATACATAAAATTTAAAGCAGAAAATAAGTTTGCTAAAAAGCATTTAGAAGATGAATAGTAAAGAATTAATATCCAGTTATATAAAGAGTTCTTACCAATTAATAAGTAAAAGACAAACATAACCAAAGAAAAAGGGGTAAGGGGCAGGTAGTCACGTCAAGCTATTTTCAACTGTCCTGTTTTTGTAATTATAAATTTCAAGATTTTGCAATCTGCAATCATTGATCCCAAAGATCTTATGACACAAACCACCAATAATGTTGTCTAGAATTCAACCTACAGTAGATTTTCCTACTTTTTGCAAGAGGAAATTAAACTGCAGAAGCCTTTTGCTTAACACACATTTATTTTTCCCTGCACAAAGCCTATTTTGACAACAGAATTCTTTCCAAGAGAAGATAAAAGAAAAACCCTCTGGCATTAACTTAAACAAACATTGCCAATTGGTATTTTCATATTTTTCTGGTCACTCTTGGTAGTTTATATTAAAAAGCTGAAGTCAAATATCTTTTCTTCAATGATGCCTGCCTACCCTTGGCAAGCCCAGATGCTGCTCTGGGATTCTGAGAATCAGCACCATTTCATTTTATAATTCCCATTTGGATAGATATTTCACAGAAAGAGCAAGTCTACATCTATTCAAAATATTCATTTCTTTGTTGTTTTGGCAAAACAGCTAATGAAGCCGCTTTGGGTAACTGTTGAATTTGGTCAAATGTTTTTAGCAAGATATTAGTGAAAGCACAGAACTTGAACTCCTGTTTTGAAATGTTTTCTTGGGAAGTAGCTAGGGATTATCACTCAAGCATTCACCATAGCGAGAAATACATTAATCAGTATGAGATAAGCACTGGCAGAAAGAAATTATGATTCAAGGAAACTTTTTTGAGTTCTTACTGCTTGCCAAGCCTTATTCCAAGCAGTGAGGAAACAGCATGTGACAAAATACCTCCCAGCAGTTGAGCTTCACTGTAGTGGACAGAAGCAGACTGTATAGATATAAGCATATGAGCAAGGGTATCCGATGCCGAGTTCTATGGAACTGTACTGATGCACAGGAGTAAAAAAGTCAACTCTTTGCCAGTAGCATCATTTCTTTCATTCTTTTTAGAAAAACGTGTGTGTGTGTGTATTTTTTGTAAATATTTATAGAGTGTGCCAAGTAAGCCCTTTATATGTATTCTCTCATTTGAACCTCATGGTAATTCTAAATTGATAGGTATAGCTCTGGGTGTAGATTTTTGAATAAATACATTTTAGTAACTTGTTTTATCACCCATTCTTTATTATATTGTTGTTGAGAAAAGAAGCTATGTCTTGTTATTTGTGCTTTCTCTATCCTCTTTCACTTCTAAAACAATCTTTTTTCTTTTTTTTAAACAGAGTCTTGCTCTGTTGCCCAGGCTGGAGTGCAGTGGCATGATCTCAGCTCACTGAAACCTTTGCCTCCTGGGTTTGAGCAATTCTCCTGTCTCAGCCTCCCAAGTAGCTGGGATTACAGGCTCCTGCCACCATGCCTGGCTATGTTTTTGTATTTTTAGTAGAGATGGTGTTTCACCATGTTAGCCAGGATGGTATCGATCTCCTGACCTAGTGATATGCCTACCTCGGCCTCCCAAAGTGCTGGAATTACAGGCGTGAGTCACCGCGCCTGGCCCTAAAAAAAAAATCTTTAATTCCCATGTCCTTACCTACATTTAGCAGCCCTCTCCACACTCTTCTTCTGATTTCCAGCTATTAGTAGAGTTACATTTGGGTAGGTAGACACCCATTAACTTTCTATGCATTTACATAAGATATGTAAACATAACATTAAATTTAGTTTTAAATAAGAGTGTAGTAACTCATAACAGACTTTTTGCTCTTTAAATAGAACTAGAAGTATGTATATAGAACTACCTTATTCTTTGAAAACAGTGGCATTGTTTTTATTGAATGAATGAGAGATACCTTATTGAATCCCTACAATGCGGATGGACACTTCGGTTATTTATGATTCTCTGTTGTAAACAATGTTGAAGAAAACCTTTGTATACACATATCTGTACACATGTGAGCATATTTATCTGAAATACATTCCTAAAAGTAGAATTGTTGTAAATAATGAAAGGTCATTTACATTTTACAGAGACTTCCAGGTTGCCTTTCAAAATGTTTCATCAAGTTATAATCCTATCAACATTTCTTCTTATCTTTGGCAACATGTGATAATAAAAATCTTTTTTACTGTCATTTTTAAAGCTTTTAAATTGCATTTCTCTTATTTTTAGTGTAAGTATGTATGGTCATATAATTTTTTCTTCTGTAAATTGTGTGTTCATGTCCTTTATCTCTATTTCTTTTGGGATTTTTTAAAATGACTTGTTAGAGTTCATCATATATTCTGGATCTGGATTCTTTATATTGAAAATAGCTTTTTCTCAACTTATCCTTTTAATAGTAGCAAACATATATAAAATATTTACTCTGAGCCAAGTACTTTCCAAGGTACTTTACATATTAACTCATATATGACTTATACTGGTCCTGTGAGGAAGGTACTATTTCCTTCTCTGGTTTATAGGTAAAAATCTGAGTCATGTACAAGTAAAAGTCCCAGGCATGGAACAATTTCAAACTCATCCAAAGTTATATAACCAAGTTGCAGAACCAGAATCTAAACAATAGGCACTCTGGCTGCAAAATCTATACTTTTGAACACTAAGTTTAAAACTGAACATAAAAATAAATTAATTCTTTTTCCTTTTTATAGCTTCTGGACTTCATATCTTTATAAGAAGGTTTTTAATACAGATAAGTTACAAACATTTTTTTTCACAAATGCTTTTTATAATTTTGGTGATACTTAACTATTAAAATAATCAAGAATTCATTTTAGCAAATGATATAAGGTCTGAAGACGATATTATAATTTCCAAATGAATAGCTAATTGTTCAAAACAGCTTGAAAATGTGTAGGCTTTTTTTATACCAATTTAAAATTGCCTTTATTATAAATCAAAAGTTTATCTACTTATGGATCTACTTTTTTAAAGAATGGATTATACATTTTTAAAAATTTGTTTTGTATTTCAGTAGGTTTTTAGGAAACAGGTGGTGTTTGGTTACATGAATAAGTTTTTTAGTGGTAAATTCTGAGATTTGGGTGCACCTATCATATATGGGTCTACTCCTTTACTCTCTACATCTTTGCTTTATTTGCCTATTTCTACACTACAACTGTACTATTTTTACTACTATAGTTGATAGAATGCTAGATAGCTACTAAGGGAAGACTCCTTTATTATCATTGTTTCTCTAAAACGTCTTTGGCTATCCTTATGCGTATTTTTTTTACTTTATTTTTATACTTTAAGTTCTGGGGCACATGTGCAGAACATGCAGGTTTGTTACATAGGTATACACGTGCCATGGTGGTTTGCTGCATTCCTGGCAGTGGTATCTACAGCTCATCTACGTTAAATATTTCTCCTGGGCCAGGCGCGGTGGCTCATGCCTGTAATCCCAGCACTTTGGGAGGCTGAGGTGGGTGGATCACGAGGTCAAGAGATCAAGACCATCTTGGTCAACATGGTGAAACCCCGTCCCTACTAAAAATACAAAAATTAGCTGGGCATGGTGGTGCGTGCCTGTAATCCCAGCTACTTGGGAGGCTGAGGCAGGAGAATTGCCTGAACCCAGGAGGCGGAGGTTGCGGTGAGCCAAGATTGTGCATTGCACTCCAGCCTGGGTAACAAGAGTGAAACTCCGTCTCAAAAAAAAAAAAAATTTCTCCTAATGTTATCCCTCCCCAATCCTTCCACACCCTGCTATTCCTCCTTTACCCCCCTACTCCCTGACAGGCCCTGGTGTGTGATGTTCCCCTCCCTGTGTCCATGTGTTCTCATGGTTCAACACCCACTTATGAGTGAGAACATGCAGTGTTTGGTTTTCTGTTCTTGTGTCCCTTTGCTGAGAATGATGGTTTCCAGCTTAATCCATGTCCCTGCAAAGGACATGAACTCATCCTTTTTTATGGTTGCATAGTATTCCATGGTGTATATGTGCCACATTTTCTTTATCCAGTCTATCATAATTGATGGGCATTTGGGTTAGTTCTAAGTCTTTACTATTGTAAACAGTGCTGCAACAAACATACATGTGCATGTGTCTTTATAACAGAATAATTTATAATCCTTTGAGTATATACCCAGTAATGGGATTGCTGGGTCAAATGGTATATCCAGTTCTAGATCCTTGAGGAATCACCAGTGTCTTCCACGATGGTTGAACTAATTTACACTCCCAACAGTGTAAAAGCATTCCTATTTTTCCACATCCTCTCCAGCATCTGTTGTTTCCTGATTTTTTAATGATCACCATTCTAACTGGCAGGAGATAGTATCTCAATGTTGTTTTATTTGCATTTTTCTAATGACCACTGATGATAAGCTTTTTTTTTTTTTTTTGACATGGAGTTTCGCTCTTGTTACCCAGGCTGGAGTGCAATGGCGCGATCTC
>CM052664.1:46348548-46399463 GCA_028533165.1 Leontopithecus rosalia | reverse complement strand
TAGCTGGGATTACAGGCACGTGCCACCATGCCCAGCTAATTTTTTGTATCTTTAGTAGAGATGAGGTTTCACCATTTCGACCAGGATGCGCGGTGGCTCACGCCTGTAATCCCAGCACTGTGGGAGGCCGAGGCGGGTGGATCACGAGGTCAAGAGATAAGCTTTTTTTCATAAGTTTGTTGGCTACAAAGAAGTCTTCTTTTATGCAGAAGTCTTCTTTTATGCAGAAGTATCCTTCACCCACTTTTGATGGCATTATCAAAGGTCTTTGTGTATCCCATATTCATTTCTCAATTTTAGTCTAAATTTTTTCTTGTAAATTTTTTAAAGTTCTTTGTAGATTCTGGTTATTAGCCCTTTGTCAGGTGGGTAGATTGCAAAAATTTTTTCCCATTCTGTTGGTTGCTTGTTCACTCTAACAGTAGTTTCTTTTGATGAGCTGAAGTTCTTAACTTTAATTAGATCCCATTTGTCTATTTTGGCTTTTGTTGCCATTGCTTTTGGTGTTTTAGTCATGAAGTCCTTGCCTATGCCTATGTCCTGAGTGGTACTGCCTAGGTTTTCTTCTAGGGTTTTTTATGGTCTTATTTTTGTATAAGGTGTCAGGAAGGGATCCAGTTTCAGCTTTCTGCATATGGCTAGCCAGTTTTCCCAACACCATTTATTAAATAGGGAATCCTGTCCCCATTGCTTAGTTTTGTCAGGTTTGTCAAAGATCAGATGGTTGTAGATGTGTGGCATTACTGCTGAGGCCACTGTTCTGTTTCATTGGTCTATATGTCTGTCTTGGTACTAGTACCATGCTGTACACATTTCCTTTTTTCTTTTAATGTAGTCTATGAAATTCCATTATGAAATGGCTTCTCATTCTTTTTATTTATTTATTTATTTTGAGTTGCAGTCTAACTCTGCAGGCCAAGCTGGAATGCAGTGGCATAGTCTTGGCTCACTGCAACGTCTGCCTCTGGGGCTCAAGCGATTCTTGTGCCTCAGCCTCCTGAGTAGCTGGGACTACAGGCACACGCCAACATGCCCAGCTAATTTTTTGTGTTTTAGTTGAGACGGGATTTCACTATGTTGTTCAGGGTGGTCTTGAACTCCTGAGCTCAGGAGATTCACCCGCCTTGGCCTCCCAAAGTGTTGTGGTTACAGGCATGAGCCACTGCATCTGCCCCATCCCATTCTGATTGTTGGAGGAATGCACTGACTACATACATTAATTTGGAGAGAACTATTGTGTCATGTCTTCCAAATCAGAACATGAATCTGTTATATCCCTTCAGTAACATTTTATAAATTGTATCTATATAGAGTTTCATGTTTCTTGTTAGTTTTATTGCTTAGCATTTATGATTTTGTTATTGCTTTTTTTTACTTATCATGGTAAGACCCTCATTGTCTCTACTATAGTTTCAAATTGGCTATTGCTGGTATTTGGAAAAGCTATCTTTTTCTTTTTGAGACAGAGTTTCGCTCTTGTTACCCAGGCTGGAATGCAATGGCGCGATCTCGGCTCACCGCAACCTCCGCCTCCTGGGTTCAGGCAATTCTCCTGCCTCAGCCTCCTGAACAGCTGGGATTACAGGTATGCGCCACCATGCCCAGCTAATTTTTTGTATTTTTAGTAGAGATGGGGTTTCACCACGTTGACCAGGATGGTCTCGATCTCTTGACCCCGTGATCCACCCACCTCGGCCTCCCATAGTGCTGGGATTACAGGCTTGAGCCACTGTGCCCTCTCTTATTACTTATTAAAGATTTTTACTTAATTTTCTTCCATTGCCGAGATACATTATTCTAGGAAAATTACAGCTCTTTTACTTACAAAACTTTATGCACATTATTGCTTTACCTTAACATTAACCAGAATCTTATGTATATTGTGTCAAAGTTTATCAGTGACAACAAATGCCCTTATCACATTCCTGACTTTGTAAGAATAGTTCCAAGGTATTAAGTTACTAAAAATAAAATTTCAATGTACAAATTAGAATATTAAAATGTTTAATGTATCAAAATTAAGCATGTTGTTTTCTATAGATTTCTGGAAATTATCCTTTATCAGATAGAGGAAGTTCCATATATGAAACTTTACTAGAAAGACTGATTGAAAGATAAACATTAAAGCATTTATTTTGCTAAATGCATGACATTTAGTTACCTTATATTTTTCTATATGTTAATATATTAAAATGCCATATGTTCTAATATTGATTTGCATTTTTTAGGTGATTAAAAAATGTTCAGTTTATTTAAAATTCTTTTTTAGGGTCAACTTTATTTACTGGCTCCTTAACCAGTGTTATTTGCATTCTTAGAATAAACAATTATTTACTATGATCCAATTATTATTCTAATACTTACCTCATTTTTTGTTCAAAATTGTTTGAATTTATGCTTATAAGTGAGGTTGTAACACTGGTTCACATTTTTATGTACTATGTTAAAGTATTATTGGACTTCAATTACACAGAGGAGAGTGTACATACTCCTCAGTTTATGGGCAGGCATTATCAAAGGTCTTTGTGTATCCCATATTCATTTCTCAATTTTTCTAATATATATTTTTCTGTTCTTCTCACTCATAATCAGGAAATATATTTGTATTTGTGTATCTGTGATTACTTATAAAATAAATAATAAACTGATTTTAAACTTAAATGTCAGTTTTCTGTTTTATCTCTTAAGAATTTCATTATAAATGATGATTATTTATGTAACATTTTTGTACAATTTATTGTGTTTTGAATACCTATCTGTCCAATCTAGTTATTTCTTCTAGTGTTTTATTATGGTATTACTGTTACCAAGCCAGTGATGCTTGCTACCCAAATGAACTAAAAGCCAATATTATCACAGCAGGTTCTTGAGAAAAGAGAAGCTTTTTACTGTAAGTGGACCAAGAAGACAGGAGTCTAGTTCAAATTTGTTTTCCCCTGCTGACTTTAAGGCAGTAATTGTATTGGAAAAGATTTAGAGGGTGGAGTCTGAGAATTAGTATGTAATTTGTGGAAGGAAAAGGGAGGTCTGGAAGTTCCTTCTGGGTGCAGTTAGTTTTTCATGCCTCTTCATGGGTCTCATGTGCAAATTCAGGGTGAGTTCATATAAAACATGTGATGTCTGCAAGCTAATTCTGCATAAACTCCAGTTGACCAAATTGGTTCTAAGTGTAGCCAGTTTCATTATCTTACAAGCAGATAATGTTTCAACATTTCAACAAGGTGTTTGTTTTCTTATCTACAATCTACAAACTCAAGATTTCTATTAGTTACTATTTTCTTTAACCCTTTGGGGCATGGTTTCATTATATTTTTGAAATTGTCATATTTTACTTATTTTATTCTGATAGTGACGAAAATCTATTTGCCTCCATCTATTTGTACCATAAATAGTGTTTCAGGGAACATGCTTAGGCACCTGATCAAGTGTTCCTGGGATATGTACCTAAGAGTTGATTTCCTAGGTATATTACTTATATACTGCTGTGTAACAAATTATCTAAAACTTTGCTGCCTAAATCTTCAAACTTTTTCTTTAATCTCAGGGATTCTGTGGGCCAGAAATCTGGTAGCAGATGAGCTAAGTGGTTTTGGTGCAAAATCTCTATAATATTCCAGTCCAGCTATTATCTGGGGCCACAGTTATCCTAAGGGTAGGCTGAGAAGAATCCATTTCCAAACTGACCTACATGGCTATTGTTTAGAGGCTTCAATTCTTCACTGCATGGGCCTCTCTGTAGAGCTACTCCACATGGCAGCTGGATTACCCAGAATGATAGTGATCTTAGAGAGAGAGAGAAACAAAAACAGAGAGGGAGAGATAGGGTTAGAAGATAGAAAGGAGAGGAGAGGGAGACCTTTTTGTCTTAGATAGGTAGGTAGGTAGATAGACAGATAGATGAGAGAGAGGTGGGGAAATGGATAGAGAGTAAGGGATTAACAAAAATAAACCCTTTCGTTGTTGGTTAGATTTAATGCTTTCTCCTTTGTTCAATCCCAGATCTCTTTACCCTAAAACCATGGCAACCATTCTGTTCTGTTTAATGAGTTTTTTTGTTGTTTGATATATATACAAATCCCTACGAATGTGGGATGTGATTTCACCACATCTTGTCAATCTAAGTCCTCAAGTTACTCTTCTTTCCACAAATATCAATACTATGAAAATCCTCATATAATCCCTGTGGGGTCTCTCTCTCTCTCTCCCCCCCTTCCCCGCCCCGCCTCTCATCCATCCTTCTATCCATAAAATTGTTGTGCTGATGGGGTGGGGGATATATATACCCAGAGATAGAGTTGCTAGATCATAGGTAGATGTAAGCTGAGTCTTTACACTTAGTGCCAAATGCCAAACTGCTCTCCAGGAGGGCCACCCTAACCTACGTTACCAACAGCAGTGCTTAAGGTTACCCGTTTCTCCTCATTCTTGTCAAAACGTATCATTACCCAGATTTTTGTCAGTCTAACAGCTGCATAATAATGCTTCATTTTAAGTGAATTTGCATCCTGTGATTCTGAATGATGCTGAATATCTTTTTACATGTTTATTAGCTTTTAGGATAGTCTAAGCTTTTTTTTTTTAGGATAGTAAATTGCAAGACTGATCAAGGTGAAACAGAGTATATTAAAATAAACAAAATCCAGCTATAAAATAGATATAATTACAGGGAGATAAAGTTGCCCAGAAAATTCTAAAAGTTTCCAGAGAGACAACTTATTAACAAACAAAAGAAAGAAAACAAATCAGAATTCCAGATTTCTTATTACCAATACCAGATGCTAGAAGGGAATGTAACAATATATTCAATGCTTTGATGGAATATTACTTTGAATCTAGAATTCTATCCTCAGCCTAATTATCCTAAAATTGTGAAGGTAAAATAAGGTATTTTTAGATATGGGAAACCTGAAAGTGTTTACTGTTCTTATAACTTCTTGGAAAGAATTATGAGTAAGTAGATTATAGTTCTCTATAGGTATGTATCTTTCCTTGGGGATGGAAGAAAGGAAGAAAGGAAGGAAGGAAGGGAGGAAGGGAGGGAGGGAGGAAGGGACAGATGGAAAGAAGGAGTTTGTATAACTTTAGAGCCTATGTAGCAACGTCCTCCACCATAGTTGATTTTATTCCAAATAACCTTTATGTTTGATCTCTTAGTGGCAGAGTTGTAACATGTTTAAAAGACTTTTCTGGGCCAGGAGTGGTAACTCATGCTTATAATCCCAGCACTTTGAGAGGCTGAGACAGGAGGATCACTTGAATCCAGGAGTTCAAGACTAGCCCAGGCAACATGGTAAAACCCCACCTCTACAAAAACATTCAAAAATCAGCCAGGCATGGTGGTGCATTCTTGTAGTCCCAGCTACTCGGGAGGCTGAGGTTGCACTCGATCCCAGGAGGCAGAGGTTGCAGTGAGCCAAGATCACGTCACTGCACTCCAGCCTGGGCAACAGAGCAGAACCCTGTCTCAAAAAAATGAAAGAAACAAAGATAATTGTTCTGCTCTTCTACCACCTCTTCCAGAATTTGGCATCTGCCCACTTGTTCTCACCTCTTTGTGCTGCAGAATTAGTACTCGAAATAGGCCTGCTCTGAGTTGACATCTCACCTAGGATGTTTTGTGCAACAGGATGTTAATCAATGATCCTTGGTTTAAAAAAAAGTGTTTTGGGCTTGGCAAAGCCAGAGGGACTTCTTTCTCATAGGCTTTCTGTCACTGCAATGTTTAACCAAATGGATTTGGCCATGGTGCACTTTAGGGATGGGAAGCATCTTGAAAAATTAGTGCTTTGAAAATCACTTTGGAAAACTCTGTTGCCTTGTTTTAGACTCTTATGATCTATAATGTTCAATATTAAAATATAAAAACACCATGCTTTGTTCCCTACTCAATGCCTAGTAAATAGGAGACATGCAATATATTTTAATAAAATAAATGAATGAGAGTATCAATTATTATAAAAATGTTCCATTATAGAAGGTGGATATGTAATCTATGGTAAGCCATTGCTTCTATTTATTGTAGAGTGTGATTTTACCCAGAAACAGCTTCAAAAGAAAAAAACAAAAATATTAGCTTATTTCTAATTAAATAACATACTACCTGTGAAACAAAATTTACTAAAAGCCCTTACCTTTGTAACCTTAGTAAAAATACACAGCTGTGTTTGCAGCCTTCTCTAGGGGAATCCAGTGGTGATTTTCCGCAACCAGCTTTGGGCTTATCATCAGTCTGGATCTTCGGACCTTATCTGCAAAGAAATTCGTATCAGTCTACATCTGTGTTGTGCTTCATGATATGAATCTCAAATGCATTTACATTTCTTAGTTTGACCTGACTCAACATTTAGATTTTATGTTCTTAAGAGGCAGTGTCCATATTTTTTATTTCTTCCATGTCTTGAGGTACAGTCTTTCTCTTAAGTTTGATGTGATCTTTAAAAATGCTCAGATTTATATTGTTTAATTGATCCAAATAAATATTGTCATTGTCTGTAAAATGGAAAAATATAGTCAAATAGATTATAATTAAATGGAAGTGAGATTTGGAGGATGATTACTCAGACTTGGAATGTGCAGCTGAATAAATAAAATTCCCTGGTCATGTGACCATTGGGACATCTATTTTGTTTTATAAGAAATGATAATAAAATGGAATTAACCAGGCAAATTTATGAATTTGCTCTCTCCAGTTTCTCTTCCAATGCCCCTTTATCCAAAATCCTGGAAACCTTTGCTTCCCTTATCAGCAGGGGGCAGACAATAAGGTGTGGCATTCTATGGACCTGACTTCAAGTGTTCTATTCAAGGAGCTTGAGAAAAAGATTTCTTTTCTCCCATTATTTGTGAAAATGTACACAATGCTACCCACTCTCCTCAGGCTGACAATAAACAAAGATTATACAAGATAAATTGTTTGAGGTGCATAGCATAGCATGAGTACCCCACAATTATGACTTCTTCCAGTTTCCCATATATCCATCTCAATAGCACCTATTCCAACACAATTTCTTGACAAAATGTCTACTATCTATTTTTAATGCTTTCTTTCCCCTAAAGAAAGCTTTGAATGCATTCATCTTTCTTTTTCCACTTTTTTCTATTATTTGAAGTATATTTAGACAGAAAATTTCTTACATAACATACCTTTGTGTTGTGTATCAGAAGATTTCAACACAAGTTACTTCAACTTTTATTCTATTTTATTTGCAGTTCTAACAATCTCAATGTTCATAAGGAACCCGGCAACCTAACAATGAAGTTGAAAGTTGGAAATTTGCTATTTTCAAATATTCTTTTCTTTAATCTACTTTTTAAAATTATTTTTCTTTATTTTCTTTCTTTATTGAAACAATGGAATGCTCACCAAAGTGCATTTCATCATAGTAAATTAGACTTAGATAAGTAGAAAAGAGTGCAATTAAGAAAGCTTTCTATTTGCTTCCATTTAAATTAAAGATTGAGAAGTTGATGTGAGCTCTAACACAAGGTTCAACTGTGGTGTTCTGAATTACCTAACAAATAAAAAATTCATGGGGCAAAGACTTTCAGCTACATTATTGGACCTTAGCTACTTTCTTCTCTCCCTTCTAGTAATAATTCCTGACACAGTTGACCTTGTGAATCTGTAACTACTTGTGAAGAAAGATTGAGGTAGGCCAGAGGAGTAAGTAGAAGAAATGGAAAGAGATGAGAGGAAGGATAAGCGAAAAGATTTTCTGTTCAGAACCACATGCATTACTAAAAATGCATTACCCTTTATATTTGTGAAAGATAAAGTTCTTTATACTTTCCACACTCAAGTTTAGATGGGACAGCTAAATGAAGGCATTTTCCTTTAGAAAGCCACAAATCATTTTTAAAGCATGAATTATAAGGGATTTTGTAACAATATTACTCTGTTACTGTCCAGTTTTCAAAATGGAAATCTGTAGAATACCAATTTCTTTTCAGTTAGGAAGTAAATGACCACATGAAGTCCCTTTTAAAATGTTTCTCCATTGCAAGCATTTTAAATAATTTCTCAAAGGAAAGTACTATATTCTGAGTGAATAGCATGACATTTTGAACTCCATGTAACATAAGAGTTTGCTTCAACAGGCCTGTCAGTGCTCTTTAGTTCCACTGTAATGAAATGAAAATCATGGGAGCTTGGAAGAAATACCTTCCTCACCCTGATACTCTTTATTAACTGTGGAATTGTACTATTTTCTTCACCATGGCAACAAACACACTCAATAGATTTAGCTCTCACCTTCCCTGCACAAGGTGATGGGGAAAAATGGAAACAAAGAAAAGTGAAGCAAATAAAGATTTCAGAAAGCAAGGAGTTAAGGAAATTATGAACCCAGGGCAGTGTGAGCTCAATGGTCAGCATTAAGGGCCTTGTTTCAGACAAATTTTACTAGACTAGATAACATGACCCAGAGAAGACATTCAGTTTATACTTGATTAAATCTCAGAATAGGTGACTTATAATGTCAGCCAGTCAATTGAAAGGTGAACGTAAATGATCTCATTTTACAGGAAGGTTAATGTCAGTAAAAGGCATAAATTGACCAGTAATCCTGAAATAAGGCTCTGATTTACTCATACACACCATCATTAAAAAGCAAAGAACTTGTTCTCTTCAGCATAAACAATTCTTTGAATGATTTTGAAAGAATCAAGGCTGATTTACACTACAAAACATTTTAGCCATATTTTCTTTTTTTCCAGAAAATAGAGCTTAGCCTAAAATGTAAGATATTTTGTACTCTGCTGAATTTACATTGTTCAAAATATTCACGGCCATTCATCTTCCCCTGACATTCTGAGGTTTGTCATGGGTTGTATTTGTCTAGGACATGCTGGTACAGGCAAAACCACCAGAAACAGGGCCAAGTGGTTATTTCCTGTTCTGTAAAAAGGGGAAAAAAATCACATAAGAAGCACTGCAAGAATTTATAAAAGAAATATCAGCTAGACAGAAATCAAATCATTGCATTACAGCCAGGAAGCCAAGAAAAAAAAAAAGTTTGAATCATGGGATTTGACCTACATGGGACTTCCAAGATTTAAAAAGAAAAAAAACATTAAAAAATTAATTTGGTCATCTACCTTAAATAAAATAAGGTGACAAACTCTACATTTTTTTCTTTACACCTAGTTTTTAAGTATCGTGTAATTTTTAGTATCATGTTTTATTAAATGCAAATTTTGCACTCATGTTCAGTTCAAAATAGTATATTAGAAGTAGAAAAATAATTTGGCAGTACTTCCAGGAAAGATGGAGAGAATGCCTATATTAAAATCACTGCCCTCCTTGAAGCTCAGCAAAATTAAGAAAAATAACCCCAAATAGCAAAAATATTCAAACAAATCTTAAAGCTAGAATATGGTACCAACATCACACTGTTAAATGTCAACATCTGATTATCAGTTACAGACATAATTTGGAACAAACTGAATATGCACATTGAATGTCAGTACACAGGTCCCATAAATGGGAGTTAGTGAAGAAAAGGAATACTCAAGGCTACTGCTTGTTGAGTTCTTACTACATGGCAGGAACTCATCAAGAGTTTTACCTGAATCATTTCAATGACTCTGCTCCATAAGTTGGTGCTATTATAAACTTTGTTTTGCAAATGGAGAAACTAAGTTTTTGCCCAAAGTCACAAAGCTACATAGTAAGCAACTGGGGGAGCCAGAATTTTAACATAGGTTTCTTTTGGCTTTAAACTTATCCCTGAGCAATTAAGCTATAAAATCTAACAAAGTTTTGGAGTGCCCTACTTGTCACCATTAACTTCAAGAGAGAAGGTTGGAAGTTTTGTACACAATGAAAGAAAGAGTACTCCGGCCCCAGCCTCTAATGTTACAGGGGACAGGGAGGGATTCAACAACTTGGGGAAGGGTAGAAGCAAAGCTGAGGAGAAAAGGCAGCTTAAGGGCAATGCTTTTGTTTGTTTCACCAATATCTTTGTCTAGCCGGGAGGGACTAGGCCCAGAAGCAAGTTCAGGCTGGAGAGAGATGCAGAATAATATGCCAGAGCCCACCTTTTAAGTCACAGACCAGTGATCTGTGCTGAGAAAATATGAACTGAGCAACCAAATTTCAGACTCTCAATTGATGAGACACCAAAAAAATATGGTCACTTGTAAAGGTGGCTTGGCCTGCCCAGAAAGCAAAAAGAAGAGCCAAATTTGAGGGTAGTGACACAGGTTACATTGTATTCTCCAATTGGTCTTGGCAGCAAAGTTAGAGAGATGAAAAGTACAGAAAGAGGTCACTGGATTTTGGCTAGTAATTAATTCTGATCCAGGTTGAGTGATGCTAGGCATCTTAGGATTTCTTACAGTAGGTCCTATGAAGCTCAAGCTGGCACCTTATTTAAGAGAAGCACATGAGTAATTTCTGACGAGTCATGGTGCCAATAATTCACATTACTGCCAAGCTCGTATCACTCATGCAAGCCTCTATTTTTCCAGTTGTAATTACAAGTTACTTTTAAGCCCCAAGGCCCTTTCCAATTCAAACATTCTATAACTCCATTGGGATTACTAAGGAGTTTATCAGAACCCATGAGCCAACTAGAATTGCATCCCCTTCAAGAAAGCCTAAAGATTTGGAGAGTCAGGCCTGTGCTGGAGAAGACATGACAGAGCAGCTTTAAGTTAGAGATGTAGCTTATAATTATACAATGCCAATTCTGAGGTCTAAGAGATAGTTTTAATTTGAAATGAGTGTTGGATATGCTCAGTGGCTTAACTGTAGCTTGTTAACTTACACTAAGTAGAAAAAGTAAAGATAAATTATAAGTGTTTCTACGTATAGAAGTTATGCAGGTTCACTGTATATTTTTAAATCAATATATCGAATAAAAAAATAAATTGTTCATCAATTCATTCCCTGATAACTATATTAATGGTTTGGCTTGTTTCTGTGCAGTTTTGATACTTCCTGATCTTGCCCACTAAGCAGTGAAACTCTTCATTATAAGGATTGTTTCCTTTATCTTAAAATCCCTGAGCTTGGCATAAGCTGTATACATAAGGGATGTATTATACATAATGGATGTATAATAATGTCTAATAAATATAGACTTTCTTCAGGTAGCAAAAGTAAATATTGTCTTTTGAAAAGTTTTATCATTTTTCCAACAATTTCTTTTTATGTTGATATAGCTGATTTTCACCCAAAACCCCTTAAATAAATATAAGAAGTGATATTTTACCTTACGGCTCAGACTTCATTATATATTACATTTTGATTAGAATTATGCTAATTAAATGTTTCTATCAGAGGTAGCAAAGAATCTACCAAAGTGATTAGACCACTAATGTGCATAATTATTGTATCAATTATTTACATGAACAAAAGATTTTTTAAACTGGAGTCAACTATGCTTTTTTCAATAGTTTTAAAAGTTACCTTTATGTTATCCACCCTTTGCAGTGACTTTTGTAATCCACCCAACTTCTAGCCCCACAGCAGGTCCATTGTAACACATACCGTAAATGAATGGGATGTAAATTTATTAATATGAATGTCATAGAGGAAGGTTGACAAATATTGAATGTTTTCAGTATCTTAGGAGGAGGCTAGTTGAGATGGGATGTATAATAATTTTTTCATTAAATTTAGTGAGAACATTTTTAATATAATGGCTTTTCATTTAGTGGTGGGTTTTGTGGGAATGAATTAAGATGGATTACTGAATTCTCAAAGTAATGAATTCTATCAAGAGAACACAGCCCTGAGTTAAGATTTAGCCATGTTGGTACTGAGGAGTTGACTATGCCCTAGCACTATATACATGTGTTGATTCTCCACATTAAAAAGTCTACCAGTAGGAAGTTTTATGTGGGACTGCTCACTTTGCAGGAATAAAGTACAATGGAAAGAGAAGAGCACATGATGAATGGCCCCAACCCAGGCCTATGAACTACGTCAGAGCTCTTCACTGAGAGGAACAGAAGTAGAAGCTGAACAACTTTTTTCATGGGAACTTTGAAGCGTGTGCTTCTGAGGTATGACATAGAGTAGGGTGATGCCTGTTTCTCCCCACCCTCTTTGTTTGGTGCCCAGTACCACTCCTGTATTGTAAGAATTCCAGGGCATTGATGGACATATTTAGACAGCAGCATTCATGTCTGGGCAGGAAGCTTCTGTGGTGGGCTGAATAATGGACCCCCCCCCAAAGATTTACACATCCCAATTCCCAGAACCTGGGAATATATTGCCTTACATGGTAAAGGGACTTGGCAGGTCCCTGAGCTATTTATTAATTGCTCAGGATCTTGAGGTGAGAAGATTACCCTAGATTTTCCAAGAGGGTCCAGTTTAATTACAAGATTCCTTATGAGGAGGAGGATGAAGTATTAGAGTCAGAAAAAAGATGTGGCCATGGGGAAATGGAAGCAGAGCTTGGAGTGATGCACTTTAAAAATGAAAGATGGGTCCAGGAGCTGAGAAATGCAAGCAACTCTAGAAGCTGTAAAAGGCAAGGAAACAGATTCACCCCTTATTCTCCTAGAAGGAACATAGCTCTGCCAACATATTGATTTTAGCCCCATAAGACCTGTTTTATACTTCTGACCTCCAAAACATAAGATAATGAATTTCTATTATTTTAAATCATAAACTTTGAGGTAATTTGTTATGATAGCATTAGGAAACTGATATTACTTGTAACAATGGGCACACATCAGTAGTGGTCAGCAGAGACAGAAGTACTCAGTGGAGATCTGGTGGAAAGGCGGCAGTGCCCTGCAGGAGAGCTCATATGGGACATACACCAGGTGCTACTGAAAAGTCTTGAGAGAGGAAATTTTTCAGGGGCCTGATATCTTCTGTTGCAATTGACTGGAATATTATTAATATTCCGGCTTTATTTGTAACCACAGACCCCTGAAGCCTGGGGATATTCCAGCAACAGAGTACCTCAAGCAGGCTTGACTTGCAAATAAACTTTCTCAAGTCTTTCACCAACTTTAGTTTGAAAAGCTTACTTGTCATTGATGGAAACAGGGTATTATCATTGAAGCCTCCTACTCCTTTCTCTCCATCTTATAATGTACCTGCTATCTAGAGTTATTCACTTGTCCTATAGGTAAAACGAGGCCTGAAAAGCTCAAGCGCAGACAAAACCAACACCTCACTCAAAGGAAAGCAAGCTGGTTTTCTAATGCTATTGCTTGTTTGAGGTGTTGAATAATCAAAGAGATACCAGTAGAGGGGCTGAAACCATGGGGCACTCATTCTATATGAGAATTGCATATCTGGCAATCTGACTCAGTTACATGGATTTAGGGAGTCATGGGGGCAGGAGGAGGAGCATGGCCCTGTGTTTTCATTGATAGATCATAACTCTGCCTTCCAATGGTAACATCAACTGGGAAAGGTTAGACAACGATAGCATCTTCCCACGAGAACTACCTATGACTCAGTGATCTCCATAATACCTTATTGCTATAAACAGACATGCCATAATTTGCAAGTGATAAAAGTATACTCATGAGTGCAACAGCTCTTTTAAATTCCATTGCAAACCCCTCACTACTCCATAATAGTTATTTATAATTTAATGAGCATTACCACTGTGAAGTTAAAATAACTTGAATTACTAGTTGCACTTTATTTCTTGTGAATTCCCAAGCCAGATTAACCCATATAGTTGCAGTCACTTGATACTAATGGTATTTATAAACCAAAAAGGAAAAAATATGAAAGGGATTTAGAAAAACTTTCATGTTAGTCACACAAACTATTTTATATTCAAGTACAATAAAATTGCCAGCCCATTTTAATAACACCCCAAAACAATCAAACATTGTTTTACTATGCTATAAATGGTTCCCATTTACTCTAGGAGTTCCTAAAATAAAAATTTCCAGATTAAAATGAATTCTATGTTTCTTAAAAGGCTAAATTTTAGGCTCAAATTTTTGTATAAAGGTTGCATGGACTGGCCTCAATATGCGAACCTATAATGTCAAATGAGGACCAATTAAGTAAACTGGTGATTCTGAGTGAATCTTGGTCATGTTCTTATTGTTCTTTTGACACCACAAATACCTGCTACATTAGAGGTGATACAAGTAAGTAGCTACAAGTATATTTATACCGTTGTAACTACTGGTAAGGTCATGGAGATATAAAGGCTGAGGTGGGAGCAGTAATTAATTTCATGTAGACAATCTTCCCAGACATATCTGTAAAGTAGGTACAGATTTCTCTCCCTTTTCTCCCTGAGTGGAACCCCTATCAGAGTTTTGGCATCTTTCCCTTTATCTCACAGATAGTAATACCGCTCTTTGCTCCCTGACCCTCCTGGAGCCCCAGCTGGCTTTTCTCATAAGTCCACTCTATGTATTTCCCACCAAGAGATCCATGCGCCACATCAGTCCAGTACCACATTGGCTAGCACATGCTAGGCTAACATGTGCCTGTTGAATGAATGAATGAATAAATGATTGAACAAATAGATGGATGCATGAAGAAATAAAATAATAAATAGGTTATCTTCCCAAACATTGTTTCATACTTGGGATCCTTTTCTTTTCTGACTTTTCTCTCTTGCATCAATATTCAACATTCTACTTCACATACACCCCCAATTATTCCATAGCTAAAAATATGTGTGTGTATTACAGGTATATATATATATATACACACACACACACACACACACACACACAAACACACATATATACACACACATATATATATCATATATTAGTTGCTTAAAAGTCTGTAAGAATGCTGCTACCTCCTTTCATGGGAGACAGGAAGGCACTGCAGTATGATGGAACATAATCTTGGTCATCAGACAGCCCTGAGTTTGAATCTCCATTATGTCCCTAATCTGTAACATGGGCAAGTTATTTAACATCTCAGTGTCTCAACTTCCTCATCTGTAAAATAAGACTATTAATATATACCTTCTTGAAAGTATTTTCAAGACCTTATTTATAGATCAATCCTAAATCTAGCAGCTAATCCTCCTGTCAAAGGAGCCAGTTTGTAAGTTCCTCCCATAGTCAAAGAGGAACTAAAATGCAGAATATAGATATTTCTAGAGCAATGACTTACTGAGAGCAGGCATTTAGCAGAGAATATTGAAAGAAGCTTCATCTCATTATCAAAATTGCTAAACAACTGAGGGCAGAGGCTGAGAATCTTGTTCTGCTCGTAAGAAAAGTTTTGATCTAATGAAAAAATTCATGGGTAGAACAAAAATGGAGCACCAAAAGTTCAGTAGAGCCTGAACAACAAAATTAGTAAAATTCTGACAGAAGTAGAAGGTCGTTTCTGAATCCTATTTGGTAAAGATTTTATCAATTTCTAATAATATCTAACAAATATTAAAGTACTAGTTAGCCCTTTTATTTCCTGAATTGCTATTCCATAAGAAGTTATGAGAATTCCTCTGGATTAGTTATTTCAAACAAGTTTTGGTTTTGGCCCAAATCTGTAAAAGTAAGATTTCTCTTCTAAAAGTCTCTTACTTGACTGTAGCTCTACTAGTTCCAGACATTAGCCATTCCCACAGCACAAAGATGACTTTTTATGTCTTTACACAGAGAACTTCTCTTTTGTCAAAATTACTTTCTGACCCAAAAGTCAGGGAAGTGACTGTTTTCATTAACTCTATATTCATCGGGTTCTAGAAACCTAATTCCAACCTTATCCTTCCAACTTTGTGAATCAATACTCAAGTTACTGAGAACATGGAAAAGAACCTCCAGTTTTCCACAATTTCACTTACTTGAGTAGTCAGTCAAATTATAATAGTGATTCTCCACAAAAAAAAAATGATTTTGCCCCAAGGGGATCTGACAATATTTGGAGGCATTATTTGACATAACTGGGGAGTTGTTAGTGGCATCTAGTGGGTAGAGGCCAGAGATGGTGCTAAACAGCCCACAATGCACACAGTAACTCCTCATAACAAAGCATTATCTGATCCTAAATGTCAGTGGTGCCAATTTGGGAAACGCTATGTTACAATGACACATGGTAATCCATGTGAGGCAGACACGTCATAACACGGTGCTTAAGAGTGTGACTTACTCCTGCTATTCCCCTAATAGGAATGTCACACATATCATATTATAGGAATCCTCAAAAACTAGATAGTTCTCAAGTTTCTTCAGAGTTAGAAACTTCCATAAAATGAATATTATTCTGGGGCAACATAATTTTGAAATAAGCTTTAAAACATTTTCAAACAAATATTACATTGGAATGTTTTTATAATTTTCTGAAAGCTGGATCTCAAGATCTAGTATGCAATCCTACCTTGCCAAGAGATTGCTGTGTAACCTTAAGAAAGTCCCTTAACATCTATGAGTTTCAAGGTCTGCAATTACATACCTGCCTACCTCACGGAGTTTTCAAGGAAAAAGAGTTAAATCATGTCTGTAAATCACTTATGGAAGTGTAAAATCATAGTAAGGTATTATCATAACTTTTATGAATAGCTCCTTTAGAACTGTGAAGCAACTGATTTTATGACGTTTTTCTGTTTGTTTGATGAACAGTTATGTCAAATTTTCAGATAATTTAAAAGCCCTGGCCAAGTGCAATGGCTCAGGCCTGTAATTCCAGTACTTACCCAATTGTGGCAATGTGATTAGAGGATAAAATCTACTGGCCTTCCTAATGGGCATGTACTACTGATTAGCCAAAAACTAAGATTAATTTTTGTTTTTATAACCATCAGTGGCTATCCTCTGGGGTGAGTCAAATCATTGTCAGTTAAGAGAGCAACACAAGAGCACAATATAAATTATGAACACATTAAGATGACATAGATGATAGATATAGATGACAGATAGATGATAGATCAATAGACAGAAAATAAACAGAAAATGATCAAGAGAAATAAATTTATTTTTTTGTATTTCTCCTAACCAATTAAATGAGCATGTGTGTGTGCACGCTTGTGCGCATGCATATGGAAAAAATTTAATACACTGCAAAATATTTAAAAATACTTTGTTAGAATAAGTGGGAGACAGAAAGAGAAAGCACTGAACATAAGGAACCAAAAATTTGGAAATGTAATCTTCTTAATATGAAACAACAAAAAAAGAGAACTGAAATATATTTTGTATATGCAAAAGTCAGACATTCACTGAGTAATGTCTCAAAAAAGAAATGATGAAAACAACAAAAGCAATCGCAACAAAAGCCAAAATTTGACAAATGGGATCTAATTAAAGAGCTTCTGCACAGCAAAAGCAACTAGCATCAGAGTGAACAGACAGCCTACAGAATGGGAGAAAATTATTGCAATCTACCCATCTAACAAAGGTCTAATATCCAGAACCTGCAAGGAACTTAAACAAATTTACAAGAAAAAACAAATGAACCCATCAAAAAGTGGGCAAATGATATAAACAGATACTTCTCAAACTAAGACATTTATGCGGCCAACAAATATACGAATAAGCTCATCATCACTGATAATTAGAGAAATGCAAATCAAAACCACACTGAGATAACACCTCATGCCAGTCACAATGGCAAGTATTCAAAAAGTCAAGAAACAATAGATTCTGGTGAGGCTGTGGAGAAATAGGAATGCTTTTACACTGTTGGTAGGAACGCCAATTAGTTCAACCATTGTAGAAGACAGTGTGGCGATTCCTCAAGGATCTAGAACCAGAAGTGCCATTTGACCCAGCAATTCCAGTACTGTTAAGAAAGTCCCTTAAGAGTGTATCCCTTTGGTATATACCAAAGAAATATAAATCACTGTACTACAAAGACATAGGCACACATAGGTTCACTGCAGCACTATTCACAATAGCAAAGATTTGGAACCAACCCAAATGCCTATCAATGACAGAGTAGATAAAGAAAATGTAGTACGTATGTATCATGAAATACCATGCAGCCATAACAAACAATGAGATCATGTCCTTTGCAGGGATGTGGATGAAGCTATAAGCCAATCATCCTCAGCAAACTAACACAGAAACAGAAAACCAAGCGCCACATACTCTCACTCATAAGTGGGAATTGAACAATGAGAACACCTGGACACAGGGAGGTGAACAACACATAACGGAGCCTGTTGGGGGGTGGGGGACAAGGGGAAGGAGAGTATTAGGACAAAAACCTAATGCACGTGGGGCTTAAAACCGAGATGGTAAGTTGATAGGTGCAGTAAACCACCATGGCATATGTATACCTATGTAACAAACTTGCACGTTCTGCACATGTATTCTGGAACTTAACTTTAAAAAAAGTGAACAAACATTGCATTAAAATTTCTTATGAAACTTAGTTTGGCTGGATATAAAATTTGGGCTTGGAATTACTTTTCTTTAAGAATGTTGAATATTGGCCCCAATTTCTTCTGGCTTATAGGGTTTCTGCTGAGAGCTCCACTGTTAGTCTTATGGATTTCCCTTTGTAGGTCAACTGACTGTTCTCTCTAGCTCCCTTTAACATTTTTTCCTTCATTTTGACCTTGAAGAGTCTGACGATTATGCATCTTGGAGGTGAACTTCTTGTGTTGTATCTTACTGAGCTTCTCTGTATTTCCTGAATTTGAATGTTGGTCTATGTAGCTTTATTGGGAAAGTTCTCATGAGTAATATACTTTTCAATGTTCTTACACTATCCCCATCTCTTTCAGGGACACCAATGAGTTGAAGATTTGATCTCTTTACATAATGCCATATTTCTCAGAAGTTTTGTTCATTTTCATTCTTTTTTCTCTATTCTTGACTGTCTTATTTCAGGAAGCCAGTGTTCAAACTCTTAGATTTCCTCAACTTTGTCTATTCTGCTATTAATTCTTATGATTCCATTATTAAACCCTTGTATTGTGTTTTTCAGGTCTATCAGGTCAGTTACCTTCTTTTCTATACTGGTTTTCTTGTCTGTCAGCTCCTGTATCATTTTATTGTGATTCTTAACTTCCTTGTACTGGATTTCAACATAATCCTGCATCTCGATGATCTTCATTCCTATCCATACTCTGGATTCCGTTGCTATCATTTCAACCGTATCAGCCTAGTTCAGATCCCATGCTGTTGAAGTGGTATGAAACTTCAGAGGAAAGAAGGCACTCTGTTTTTTCAAGTTGTGAGAGTATTTGAATTGGTTCCTTATCATCTTTGGGAGTTGATGTTTCTTCAATCTTTGACACTGCTGACTTTTGGGTGTTTTTTTTTCTTTTATCCTATTTGATGATCTTGAAAGTTTGATTGTGATATGAGGTGGAATCAGCCAACTGTCTTCATTTCTAGAAGATTTTAGGGAGCCAACGCTCAGCTCTCAACACCTTCACTGTGTTCTTTAACTCTGGGGAACTTATATCAGGCTCTGACTTTGTTCTTTGGCTCCTCAAACTCAGGAATCTACTGCACAGGAGGTGGGCAAGGTGCTCCCAGACCACTGGTCACTACACTCTAATGGGTGGTGTCAGCCAAAGCATTTCATAGTGCAGCGTTAATGGAATATGTCCTTTCTGCACGTGTCAGCTGCAGTGGCTATAGCAGCCCAGGAGAGTGAATGCTCTTTGGCTGCAACAGGATGCTAGTGGGTGCTGGAGTGCTTCCTCTGTATAGACATTCACGATAATGGCAGAGGCAGCATAGCTTTTGAGCAGTCTGCACTTGGGCAGGTCTGTGTGCATTCTCTGTGCACTGCAAGCAGGGGTGGTCACTTAGGGAGGTGGAAAATCTACTGTTCTCTGTGCCTAATTTTATTCCCATGGCAATGTTGGTACAAGGGCAGGTCACGGGAGGGGGCAGGGTTGACCTGCTCTGTGCCTACCAAGGCTTTGATTACAATGGCGGTCCAGTGGTGGGGGTGTGTGGAGTGTATTTTTGTCACAGCAGCAGCAGGGCAGGGTGTGCACACACACACATGTACTAACAAGGCAAGGAAGGGAAAAGCCTGCCCATGCACACACACACCAGCAACACAATGTGGAGTTGCCATGGGCCACGGAGAAGCTGCAATATGGAAAAAAGAGCAGGCTGGCTGATGAGTAGCCACCCCACTGGAGCGCTTACTGACCAGGCATTGTCGGCCAGCATAGGAACTACAAAGTAGTCCCCAAGAGCACCACCTGAAGCTTCCCTGCAAGCAGGTGTTGCTTGCTGGGCATGTAATTGTCTTTTTTTTTAAGACAAGGTCTCACTTTGTCACCCAGAGTGGAGTGCAGTGGTGTGATCTTGGCTCACTGCAACCTTGCCCTCCTGGACTCAGGTGATCCTCCCACCTCAGCCTCCCAAGAAGCTGGGACCTCAGGCACATGCCACTATACCCAGCTATTTTTTGTATTTTTTGTAGAAACAGAGCCTCCCTATGTTGCTCAGTCTGGCCCCTAACTCCTGAGTTCAAGTGATCCTGCTGCCTCGGCCTCACAAACTGTTGGGGTTACAAGCATGAGTCACCACACCCAGCCGGGAATGTCTTAACAGAAACATGGTTTGCAAGTATTTTTTTTCATTCTGTAGGTTACCCTATTTACTCTACTGGTTGGCTCTTTTGCTGTGTGGAAGCTGTTTAGTTTAACAAAGTTCCACTTACTTATTTTTGCTTTGATTAAAAAAACAAAGAAAACACAAATGGAAAGCTATCCTGTATTCATAAATTATAAAACTTAATACTGTTAAAATCTCCATATAATCCAAAGCAATCTACAGACATAATGTAATTTTTCTCAAAATCCCAATGGTATTTCTCCCAAATATAGAAAAAAAAATTCTAAAAGTTACATGGAACCATGAAAGGTCCTGAATAGTCAAAACAATCTTGAAGAAAAAAGCTGAAGACATCACACTTCCTGATTTAAATATATATTGCAAAGCTGCATTAATTAAAACAGTATGGCATGGTATGGCATACAGATAGACATTTAGACAAGTGGAACAGAAAAGAACTCTGAAATAAATCCACACACATATACCATTGATACTTCAAGAATACAGTGGTTAGGGGTGATAATTTCCCACACAGTTAAAACGTATAACTTCTGACTCCCCCAAAACTCTGTGTATAACTTCTGACTCCCCTAAAACTATTAATAGCCTACTAGTAACCTAAACAGTCAATTCTGTAATAATTGTTGGCCCTACTAGTAACATAAACAGTCAATTATTACGTTTCTTATGTTATATGTATTATATGCTGCACTCTTTCCATTTTCAGAACAACTCTAACAGATCTAGAGCTGACAAACTCACTATAAGAATTTCATAATACTGATCAGGCATGGTGGCTCATGCCTGTAATCCCAGCACTTTGGGAGCCAAGGCAGGTGGACCACCTGAGGTCTGGAGTTCAAGACCAGCCTGGCCAACATGGTGATGCCACATCTTTACTAAAAACACAAAAATTAGCTGGGTGTGGTGGCAGACACCTGTAATCCCAGCTTCCTGGGAGGCTGAGGCAGGAGAATTGCTTGAACCTAGGATGCAGAGGTTGCAGTGAGCCAAGATCATGCCATTGCACTCCAGTTGGGCAACAAGAGTGAGACTCTGTCTTAAAAAAAAAAAAAAGAATTTCATAATATTATAAAATGAGAAGTTTTAACAGCAGAATAGATCAAGCTGAGGAAAGAATATCAGAGCTTGAATAACTAGTTCTTCAAATAAACTTAGATAAAATAAAAGAAAAAAAAGAATTAAAAAAATAAAACCTCCAAGAAATATGAGATTACATAGAGATACCAAACCTACAATTCACTGGCATTCCAGAAAATCAGAGAAAGAGGGCAAGCAACTTGGAAAACATATTTGAAGATATTATCCATGAAAATTTCCCCAACCTTGCTAGAGAGGTTTACGTGCAGATTCAAGAAATTTGGAGAACCCCAGTGAGATACTTTTCTACTATAAGAGGACTATCCCCAAGACATATAGTCTTCAGATTCTCCAAGGTCAGTGTGAAAGAAAAAATACTAAAGGCAGTTAAATACAAGGGGCAGGTCACATACAAAGGGAACCCCATCAGGCTAACAGCAGACCTCTCAGCAGAAATCTTATGAGCCAGAAGAGATGAGGGGCCTATCTTCGGCATTCTTTTTTTTTTTTTTTTTTTTTTTTTGGAGACGGAGTTTCGCTCGTTACCCAGGCTGGAATGCAATGGCGCGATCTCGGCTCACCGCAACCTCTGCCTCCTGGGTTCAGGCAATTCTCCTGCCTCAGCCTCCCGAGTAGCTGGGATTACAGGCATGCGCCACCATGCCCAGCTAATGTTTTGTATCTTTAGTAGAGACGGGGTTTCACCATGTTGACCTGGATGGTCTCGATCTTTTGACCTCGTGATCCACCTGCCTCGGCCTCCCAAAGTGCTGGGATTACAGGCGTGAGCCACCACGCCCAGCCTCTTCGGCATTCTTAAAGACAATTTCAACCAAAAATTTATATCCAGCAAAACTAAGTTGAATATGTGAAGAAATAAAATAATTTTCAAACAATGCTAAGAGAATTTATCACCAGACTTGCCTTACAAGAGGTCCTTAAGGGGGTGATAAACATGAAACAAAGGCCATCATCTGCCAACACAAAAATACTTAAGTACGTAGCCTACTGACACTATAAAGTAAACATAGACTCAAATCTATATAAAAACCAGATAACAGGATCATAGGCTCAACTCCTCACATATCAATATTAACCTTGAACATAAATTGTATAAATTCCCCACTTAAAAGGCACAGCATGGCAAATTGGATAAAGAAGCAAGTCCCAACTATATGCCATCTTCAAGAGACCCATCTCATGTGCAGTGACACACACAAGCTCAAAGTAAAAGGATGGAGAAAGATCAATTGAGATGAAAAACAAAGAATAGGAGTTGCTCTTATTTCAGACAAAATAGACTTAAAACAAACAACGATCAAAAAGGAAAAGAAGGGCATTACATAATGATAAAGGGTTCGATTCAACAAGAATACTTGACTATCATATATGTGTGTGTGTGTATGTGTGAAAATATATATATATATAGTGTGTGTGTGTGTGTGTGTGTGTGAATACACACAATGCTGGCATATTAAGATTTATAAAATAAGTTGTTAGATACCTACGAAGAGACTTAGTTACCCACACAGTAATAGTGGGAGACTTCAACACCCCACTGACAGCATAGACAAATCCTTGAGGCAGAAAACATTACCATGACCCTACATAAACACAAAAGCTGTAAGACTATTAAAATCACCTCTATGCACACAAACTAGGAAACCTGTAAGAAATGGATAAATTCCTGGAAACACAAAGCCTTCCAAGATTGAACCATAAAGAAATTGAAATCCTGAAGAGACCAATAATGTGTTCTGAAAATAAATCAGTAATTAAAAAAAACAAAACACCACCCTAGCCACCAGAAAAAGCCCTGGACAATACACGTTCATAGTCAAAGTCTACCAGATGTGAGGAAGAGTTGGTACCAATCCTACTAAAATTATTCCAAACATTGAGGAGGAACCCTTCCTTCACTCATTCCATGAGGCCAGCATCATTCTTACACCAAAACCTGTCAGAGACACAATGGGGGGAAAAAAACCACTTCCCTAATGAACATAGATGCAAAAATTCTCAGCAAAATACTAGCAAATTGAATCAAGTGGCACATAAAAGGCTAATATATCACAATTAAGCAGCTTTATTCCTGGGATGCCAAGGTTGGTTCAACATATGCAAATCAATAAATGTGATTCAGTATATAAAACAGAACTAAAAGCTAAAACTACATGATAATTTCATTAACTGCAGAAAAAGTTTTGATAAAATTCAACATCCCTTCATATTAAAAACCCTCAGCAATTTAGGAATCGAAGGACCATGCGTCAAAATAATGAAAACCATCTATGACAAACCCACAGCTGACACCATACTGAACTGGCAAAAGCTGGAAACATTTTCCTTGAGAACTAAAACAAGACAAGGTGGTTGCTCACTCTCACCACTCCTATTCAATATAGTACTTGAAAATCCTAGCCCGAGCAATTAGGCAAGAGAAGAAAATAAAGGGCATCCAAATTGGTAAAGAGGAAGTCAAATAGTCAAACCGTCACTGTTCACAATGATATAATTCTATACCTAGATAACTCTACCATTTCTTTCCAAATGCTCCTAGAACTGATAAACAACTTCAGTAAAGTATTAGAATACAACATCAACATAAAAAACAGTAATATTTTTATATACCAATAATATCCAAGCTGAGAGGCAAATTGGTAATGTAATCCCATTTACAATAGCCACAGTAAGAATAAAATACCTAGGAATAAAGCTAACCAGGGAGGTGAAAGATCTCTACCATTAAAATTACAAAACACTGCTGAAAGAAATCAGAGGCAATGCAAACAAATGGAAAAACATTCCATGCTCATGGACAGAAATAATCAATATTGTGAAAATGGTCATACTGTCCAAAGCAATTTACAGATTCAATGTTATTCCTTCCAAACTACCAATGTCATTCTTCACAGAGATAGGAAAAAGAAAACCATTTTAAAATTTATATGGGACAAAAAAAAATCCCAAATGGCCAAAGCAATTATAAGTAAGCAAAAAGAACAAAGCTCAAGGCATTATATTATCTGACTCCAAACTTTGCAATAAGGCTACAGTAACGAAAACGTCATGATAATGGTACAAAAACATACACATAGACCAATGTAACATGTTAGACACCCAGAAATAAAGCCACACACCTATAACTATGTAGTCTTTGACTAAGTCAACAATAACAAGCAATGGGAAAAGGTCTCCCTATTCAATAAATGGTGCTCGGATAAGTGGCTAGCTATATGCCAAAGATTGAAACTGGACACCTTCATTTCACTATATACAAAAACTAACTCAAAATGGATTAAAGACTTAAATGTACAACCTAAAAACTATAGAAACCTCAGAAAAAAACTAAAAAAATACCATTCTGGTCACAGGTTTTGGCCATAGTTTCATAATAAAATCTCCAAAAGCAATTGCAATAAAAACAAAATATGTGAGACCGAATTAAACTTAAGAGCTTCTGTGCAGCAAAATAAACTATAAACAAAGTAAACAGACCCTACAGAATGGGAGAAAATATTCCCAAACCGTGCATTTGACAAGGGTCTAATATTCAGAATCTTTTAATGCATTTAAACAATTCAACAAGAAAAAAAGAACATTTAAAATGGACAAAGGACATGATAGACAATTCTCAAAAGAAGACATACGCATGACCAACAAGCATATGGAAAAATGCTCAATATCACCAATTATTGGAGAAATGCAAATGAAAACTGCAATGAGATATTATCTCACACCATTAAGAACTGCTATTTGAAATGTGGAAAATAACCAATGTTGGTGAGGCTACAGAGGAAAGGAAACGCTTATACACTGCTGGAGGAAATGTAAATTAGTTCAACTACTGTGGAAAGCAGATTGGAGATTTTCCAAAGAACTTAAAACAAATCTACCATTCAACCCAGCAATACTACATAATTTGATTTAGACCCTCTCCAGCATGCTTTAAATGCTTTACATAGTGTAAAGCTATGCTCAGTATATAACTTTACACTATGTATTAGCAATGTAGTTGCAAATCCCACAGTATAATGGTATAATTTTTTATTAATAGTCATGTATATTCTAAAAAAAATAAGGGAGAACATTATTGTTTTACAATATTAAACATGAAGTATCAAACACAGAGTTGGGAAGAGATGCATAGAACTGACTGGCTCTAGCACACAACTGAAATCTAAGTACTTCCTATATCCATGGATGAGTTCTCACTTTCCCTTACAGTACCAGGATTTCAAAATGTCTCAAGAATGTATTTTGCATAGGATGAGAATATATACTGGTTATTCTTCATAATAAATTTTCATTGGCAATTCTATTCCGTTAAAGCTGTATTAGAGGTGCCTGTATCCAAGACCCATAAAACTTTTCAAAAGATTTAAGGATTCTTTATGTCAACCATTTCATCTTGGAGTTGGAGAAATTGAGACCCAGACAATGTAACATGTTTGATATGTAACAGAATATAATCTTTATTTTGTATATCGTACCTGAATATTGGAATTAAGTACAACAGCAAAAATTTATATTAATTAAGCTCCTTTTAAATATTTGCAGATAGGACTTTCAAATTATGATGTAAATTTATGCAAGAAACTCAAATCAGAAGCTTCCCTAGTTTTGATATAATAAAATCTTCTACTCTTACTATAAACTCCTACATTTTTTCCTTCAGTCCATTGAAAAGTGAAAATGCCAAACTGTCTTTTTTCGGCCCTTCCCCTTGGAATTCCTGTCACTCTTATTTAGCATACCACATTTTTTTTCATGGAAATAGCACTGTTTAGTTTATTAAAAATTCATGGGACACAATTTTCTCTTCAGTACATAGGGCCTAAGGCTTTCTACCATGTCTGTATCATTGCCTAAAAACTTACCTATATTTAAAAGATTCATGAATTTAGAGTTACTACTGACTACGTGTTGGCAGTGCTTTTTTATAGTTATAGAAACACAGAATTAAAAAATCTATAAGCGGTCATTTATCCTGTCTTTACTTCTAGGAAGACTTGTCTTACGTAATCAAAATAGATAAATAACTAGCCTTATTCTTAAAAAAAAAAGAACATATCAGCACTAACCTTCATGTATAATAAATATTTCAGTGAAAGGTTGTATTTCTTGTGGATTGAGCTTTTTGTTAAAATAATGATTCTAATTTTTCTTGCCAAATGGGCTTTTAAATAGCCTCTACGCTTTATTTATTTTCCAAATTTTAGTTATTACATATCTCCTGATCTTTATAACATTTCTATATCTCTCTTAAATTAGGAATCTAGATAATTATTCGTTATGAGCACAGGCACCTTGATATATCTAATATTAATAGTAATAATCATTTATCAAGTACATATTATGATCCAAGGACTGGGCCAAAAAACCTTGACAGATGGTGTCTCAGATCATCACAACAGCCCCATCAGATCATGATATCAACTCTATTTTATACCTGAGGAAACAGTCTTAGAAAAATGGTTTACTCAAATTGCAAAGCTAGAGAGTAGCAGAGTGAGATTTAATACAGTCTGTTTGAGTTCAAGAACTTATTATTTCCTACTATGTCAATATTCCCTATGCTAATGAGCTACAATTCACTTGTTAATATAGATGAAAATTGAAGCTTTAGACAAATATGAAAATGAAAGCTAATAAACATCTTTTTAGAAATAAGAGTACAGAAAGTCACTAAATTATAATGGATAACTTGATTAACAGACACAGTTAAGTATTCTGCTCAATCTCAGAATGAATAAAGAGATTAATACAATCTTTTTATTCCTTCAGAGACTTCCAAAATATGCTTGAAGGTCCATCTCAAAGGCCACTTCTTGCCCTAGCTAGAGCAATCAGACAAGAGAAAGATATACAGGGCATACAAGTTGGAAAGGAAGAAGTCAAATTATCCTTGTTTGCAGATTATGTCATCTTATATTTGGAAAAACCTGAGGACTCCACCAGAAAACTATTAGAACTGATGAAAAATTCAACTCAGTGAATTTGTAGGATACAAAATCAACATAAAAAATCAGTAGCAGACCGGGCACAGTTGCTCACCCCTGTAATCCCAGGACTTTGAGAGGCCGAGGTGGGCAGATCACAAGGTCAAGAGTTCGAGACCAGCCTGGCCAACATGGTGAAACCCCGTCTCTAATAATACAAAAAAAAACTAGCTGGACGTGATGATGGGCACCTGTAATCCCAGCTACTTGGGAGGCTGAGGGAAGGAGAATCGCTTGAACCTGGGAGGTGGAGGTTGCAGTGAGCTAAGATGGCACCACTGCACTCCAGCCTGGGTGTCAGTATAAGACTCGATCTCAAAAAAAAGAAAAAGAAAAAAAAATCACATTTATCTATGTTCAACCAATGTAAAAAAAAAAAATCAAGAAAGTAATTCAATTTACAATAACCACAAATAAAATACCTAGCAATTAACCAAAGGAGTGAACTATCTCTATGATGGAAACTATAAAACACTGGTTAAAGAAATTGAAGAGAAAACCAAAAAATGGAAAAACATTCAACGTTCATGGATTGAAATAATCAATATTGATAAAACGTCTATATTATTCAAAGCAATCTACAGTATCATTGCAATCTGTCAAAATACCAATGACATTCTTCACAAAAATAGAAAAAAAATCCTAAAATTTAAATGAAACTATAAAAGACCCAGAATAGCCAAAGCTATCCTGAGCAAAAAGAAAATAACTGAAGGAATCACATTATCTGATTTCAAATTATAATACAAGGCTGTAGTATCAACTATAGTATGATATTGCCATAAAAAGAGACACACAGACCAGTGAAACAGAATAGAGAATCAAGAACCCAGAAACATATCCACAGAGCTACAGTGAACCCATTTTCAACAAAGGTGCCAAGAACATACACATGGGAAAAGATAGTCTCTTCAATAGATGATGTGAGGAAAACTGGATATCTCTATGCAGAAGAATGAAATGAGACCCCTATATCTTGCCATATAAAAAAATTAAATCAAAATGGATTAAATATTTAAATCTAAGACCTCAAACAATAAAGCTACTACAAGAAAACATTAGGGAAAATCTCCAGGACACTGGTCTGGGCAAAAATCTACTGAGCAATACCCTACAAGCACAGGCAAACATGGACAAATGGGATGCAACAAGTTTTAAAGCTTCTGCACAGCAAAGGAAACAACAAAGTGAAGAGACAATCCACACAATGGGAGAAAATATTTGCAAGCTACCTATCTGACAAGGGAGGAATAACCAAAATATATAAAAAGCTCAAACAACTCCATAGGAAAAAAAATTTAATATTCCATTCAAAAAATGGGAAAAGTATCTGAATAGACACCTCTCAAAAGAAGACACAAAAGGCAAAGAGGCATATGAAAATGTGCTCAACATCCCCGATCATCAGAGAAACGCAAATCAAAACTACAATGAGATATCATCTTACCCGAGTTAAAATGGCTTATATCCTAAAGACTGGCAGGAACTAATGCTGGCAAGGATGTGGACATAAGGGAAACCATACACACTGCTGATCAGAATGTAAATTAGTACAACCACCATGGAGAACAGTTTGGAGGTTCCTCAAAAAAGTAAAAATTGAGCTACCATATGATCCGGCAATCCTGCTGCTGGTACATACTCAAAACAAAGGAATCAGTATATCAGGGAGATATCTGAACTACTGTGTTTGTTGCAGTATTTTTTACAATAGCTAAGATTTGGAAGCAACCTAAATGTCCACCAACAGATGAGTGGATAAAGAAAATGTAATACATGTATACAATAGAGTACTATTCAGCCATTAAAAAAATGAGGTCCAGTCATTTGCAACAACATAGATGGAAATGGAAGTCATTATGTTAAGTGAAATAAGCCAGGCACAGAAAGACAAGCATCATATGTTCTCACTTATTTGCAGGATCTAAAAATCAAAACAATTGAACTCATGGACATTGAGAGAAGAAAGATGGTTACCAGAAAGTGGGAAGGATGGTGGGGACCTGAGGAAGAGGATGGATGGTTAATGTGTATGGAAAATAGAAAGAATGAATGAGACCTACTATTTGGTAGCACAATAGGGTGACTACAATCAATAATCACTACTTTTTAAATAACTTAAAGAGTGTAACTGGATTGTTTGAAACTCAATGGATAAATGTTTGAGGGCATGAATACCCCATTCTTTATGATGTGCTTATTTCACATTGCATGCCTGTAACAAAACATCTCAAGTACCCCATAAATATATACACCTACTATGTACTCACAAAAATTAATTTGAAAATGATATTTGGTTTAAATAAATAATAAAAATAAGAGTACAGAAAGTCATTAGTTAAATTATAATGGATAACTTGATTAATAGAGATAGTTAAGTATTTTGCTCAATCTCAGAATGTAGAGGATCCATAGGAGGCTATGGTACATTTCCTTGCCATTATGCAGAAAGGTGCCTCTATCATCATACATGGCTGACTATATAGTTTTAAATATACTTATTATATTATTCTTTTTATATTTTACTTTTTATCTGTATATTTATATTTTTTATATTTACATATATATTTAAAGAAGATTGCATAACCAAATTTCTCCCTTTTTAAAATTGTTCTATAAAGATAACACTTTAATTCTTTCCAAGTTCAGTAGTGTTATGTATATTTACATTAGTGTGCAGCCAATCTCCAGAACTTCTTCATCTTGTTTTGCAAAAACTTAGTACAACAACTCCTTATTTCTCCCCCTCCTCCAAACCCCTGATAACCACCATTCTACCCTCTGTTGCTACAAATTCGACCACTCCAGACACCTCATATAGGTGGAATAACATAGAATTTTCTTTTTGTAACTGGCATATCTCACTTAGCATACTGTCCTCAAGATTCACCTATGCTGCAGCATGTCAAAACGTTCTTTTTGAAGCTGAATAATATTCCATTTTATGCATATACCACATTTGTTTATCCATTCATATATCTATACAAATTTAGGTTGTGTTTATATTTTGGCTATTGTGAATAATGCTACTATAAATGTGGGTGTACATATATCTCTTTGAAACCTTGCTTTCAATTTTTGGGGTACATACCCAGAAATAAAATTGCTAGATTATATAACTATATCATATAATTTAAGTTTTGAGGGGCCACCATACTAGTTTTCATGGCAGCTATACTATTCTACATTCCCACCAACAGTGCACAAAGGTTTCTATTTCTCTACATCCTCAGTGACACATCTATTCCTGGTTTTATTTTGTTGCTGTTCTTGTTGTTTTTAATAGCCATCTTCATGGATGTGAGTTAATACTTCATTGAGATTTTAATTTGGATTTTCCTAATTATTGCTGACACTGAGTACCTTTTTTTTCTTTTTCTTTTTGAGATGGAGTCTCACTCTGTCACCCAGGCTGGAGTGCAGTGGTATTATCTCGGCTCACTGCAACCTCTGCCTGCCATGTTCAAGCGATTCTCCTGTCTCAACTTCCTGAGTAGCTGAAATTACAGGCACGTGCCACCACACCTGGCTAATTTTTGTATTTTTAGTAGAGACAAGGTTTCACCATGTTGGTCAGGCTGGTCTCAAACTCCTGACCTCGTGATCTGCCCGCCTCAGCCTCTCAAAGTGCTGGGCCACTGCACCTGGCAGAGTATCTTTTGATATGCTTGTTAGTCATATACATATATGACTTTATATATATATATACATATATATATTTTAGAGAAATGTCTTTAAAGAAATTTATAATCTTTAGAGAAATGTCTACTCAAATCATTTGCCCATTTTTTTAATTAGAGTATTTGTTTATTTTTATGTTGAATTGTAGGAGCCCATTTTATTCTATTCATGGCTTCTATTCTGGCATTGACAACTTTCAAGGAGGAATGACCATAGGTTAATCCAACATAACATTTCAGAGCATTAAACAGAAGTGCAAGTAAATTTGTACACTCTTCCTATGTTAAATCTGAACACGAGAGCAATTCTTTTACTGGAAACCATCATTCTCAGCAAACTGACACAAGAACAGAAAATCAAATACCACATGTTCTCACTCATAGGTGGGTGATGAACAATAAGAACATGTGGACACAGAGAGGGGAGCAGCACACATTGCAGTCAGTTGGCGGTTCTAGGGGAGGGACAGCAGAGGGTGGTGAGGAATAATGTGTGGAGAAATACCAGATATAGGTGGTGGGGGATGAAGGCAGCAAATCACCTTGCCATGTATGTACCTATGCAACAATCCTGCATGATCTGCACATGTACAAAAATTATAATAAAAAGTATCTAAAGTACAATAAAAAAGATTAAATCATTGACAAAAAAAGAGGAAAGCTCATGGCTGAATAGATTCTCAGCAGAATTCTGCCAAATGTTTAAATAACTAATACCAATTATCCTCAAACTATCCCCCTAAAAATGAAAAAGGAAGAAAATTTTCCTAACCTATTCCATCAAGCCAGCTTTACCCTGATACCAAAACCAGACAAGGACACAACAGTAACAAAAATAGAGGCCAAATGCTAATGAACAAAGATGCAAAATCTCTCAACAAAAATACTAGCAAGCCAAATCCAACACAGCACGTCAGAAAGATACATACCATGATCAAGAGGCTTTTATAAAAGGGATGGAAGAATCATTTAACATATACAAATTAATAAGCATGATACATTACATCAACAGAATAAAGGACAGAAATAATATGATCATCTCCATGGATGCATAAAAAACATTTGACAAAATTCAATACCCATTCATAATAAAAACTCTCAACAAACTAAGCAAAAGATCATACCTTAAAATAAATAAGGCCATATGTGACAAACCTCCAGCTAACATACTGAATGGGTAAAAGTTGAAAGCCTTTCCTCTAAGAACTAGAACAAGACAAGCATGCTAATTTTAACCACTCCTATTCAACATAGTACTGGAAGTTCAAGTCAGAGCAATTAGGCAAGAAAAACAAATAAAAATCCAAATTAGAAAAGAGGAAGTCAAATTGTTCTTCTCTGCAGATAATATAATCTTATACCAAGAGAGAGCGAGAGAAAAAAAAAAAAGACTCCACTAAAAAAAAACTCTTAGTACTAATAAATTCAGCAAATTTGTAAGATACAAAATCAACATACAAAAATTAGTATTGTTTCTATACACCAATAATAAAATAGCCAAAAGAATCAAGGAGAAAACCCATCTACAATAGCTATAAAAATATCTACAAATTAATTTAACCAAGAAGGTAAAATATCTCTACAAGGAAGACTATAAATACTGATGAAATAAGTTGAAGAGGACACAAACAAATGAAAAGACATTCCATGCTCATGGGATGGGATTTAATTGAACATACCGCTCAAAGCAATTAAAGACTCAATGCAATACCTATCAAAATACAGTAATTTTTCACAAAAACAGAAAAAAAATTCTAAAATTTGCATCCATCGAAAAAGAGCTCAAATAGCCAAAGCAATCCTTAGCAAAAATAACAAAGTCGAACACATCATTCTACCTAGCTTCAAAATAGATTACATGGTTATAGTAATCAAAACAACATGGTATTAGTGTAACAATAGACCTAGACCTAGAACAGGATAAAGAACTCAGAAATAAATCCAAATATTTACAGCCAACTGATCTTAAACAAAGCCAACAAGAACACACAACTGGGTAGAGTATACATTCTTCAATAAATAGTTCAGGAAAAACTGAATAACCATATGCAGAAAACTTAACCCTAATCTCTCACCATATGCAAAAGACTGCTCAAAATAAGGACTTAAACATAAGATCCAAAACTATAAAACTACTAGAATAAAATATAGGGAAATCTTTAGAACATTTGTCTAGGCAAAGATTTTATGGCTCAGATCTCAAAAGTACAGAAAACAAAAAATAAAAATAGACAAATGGGACTATTTTAAACTAAAAAACTTCTGCATAGCAAGAGAAGCAGTCAACAGAGTGAAGAGACAGCTTCTTGAATGGAAGAAAATATTAGTGAATTAACTATCTGACAAGGAACTAACATCTAAAATATACAAGTAACTCAAACATCTCAATAGAAAAAAACATTCCTCTAAAAATGGGCAAAGACTATAAATAGATATTTCTCAAAAGAAGATATATCTTCTTTTATATATACATAAATTTATACATTATATATATATATATAATACAACAATTTTATATTTTATATATATAAAAGCTTACTCAACATAATATCAACATTGCTGATATGTTTTGGCTGGGTGACCACCCAAATCTCATCTTGAATTTCCACATGTTGTTATGTGAGGGACCCAGTGGGATGTAACTGAATCACTGGGGCAAGTGTTTTCCATGTTGCTAGTGAATGTCTCAGAAGATCTGACAGTATTATAAGGGGGAGTTTCCTTGCGCAAACTCTCTCTTTGTCCACCACCATCCACATAAGATGTGACTTGCTCTCCTTGCCTTCTACCATGATTACAAGGCCTCCCAATCCATGTGAAACTGTAAGTCCATTAAACGGTTTTTAATTTTTTCATTTTTTTGTAATTTGCCCAACCTCTGGTATGTCTTTATCAGCAAAGTGAAAACAAACTAATACAACCACTAGTAATCAAGGAAATGCTAATCAAAACCACAATGAGATCTCTCACCCCAGTTAGAATGGCTACTATTAAAAAGACAAAAAATAATACGCTGGCAAGGACATGTAGAAAAGAAAATTCATACACTGTTGGTGGGAATGTAAATTAATACAACTTCTATAAAACATATGGAGATTTCTCAAATAAACTAAAAATAGAACTACAATGTAACCCTGCAATCTCACAAAGGAACAGAAAGACAAATATAACATGTTCTTCCATCTGATGGATTATAGACAATAGAACAATAGATGCCAGAGACTGAGACTGATAGGTGAGGGGAGAAAGAGAAGTTGGTTATGGTACAAATATACACATAGACACAAGAAATAAGTTTTAATTTCTGATTATACTCTAGAATGACTATACTCAGCAACAATATTATGTATGTCAAAGTAAGCAGAAGAGAAGTCTTAAAATAATACTAACACATAAAAATGACAAACACTCAAGGTGATGAATACCCCAATTACCCTGACTTGATCATTACACATTCTTTGCATGTAAAAAGCACTCGTATGTATCATTATAAATATATAAATTATTACATATAAATAAGAGAAAAAATACTGATCACAGGCCACCATAACAGATATAATATTAATGAAAAGTTTGGAATATTTTGAGAATCACCAAAATGTGACATGGGACATGAAGTGAACACATGCTATTGAAAAAATAGCACTGATAAACTCACATGATGCAGGTTTGCTACAGACTTCAATCTGTAAAAATTACAGTATCTGCAAAGCACAATGAAGTGAAGCAGAATAAAATGAGGTATGCCTATATATGATGTCTAGCACAGAGCCAGACACAGAGCAGATGCTTATTAATTTCTTTCCTTTCCTTTCTACATAGGCACCATTAGGGATATCATCTGGGTCCACAAATAAGGCCATCAAAATGAAGATGCTGTTCACTAGATTAGCACAAGGAAGAGAAGAATCTAGCAACAGTCCAAACTACAAGAGTTGGTTGTTCTGGTTTTTTTTTCCCTGAGTGATACTTCATGGAAATGCTGATTCTTTGGCAGGGGAAGGGCGAAGGTTCAAGTCACATCACATAGACACTGTAAGTAAGGATGCCACTTAAGAGGTGAGGAGAGAATCTAAATGGAAGCTAATCATTAAAGCCTCCTGTCAGGAGGCAAAAAACAAAACAAAAAAAGAAAAGAAAGATTAGTCGGATGTTATTGGCCAAAAACATCTGGCAGTTCAGAATCTTAATTTTCAAAAACTGTGTGAAAATCATTTTTTTCTTGAGGGACAGGTATGTCTTAGATGGCTTTGTGCATTCTTTAAAGGAGTTAATCTGGGTCTAAAAGAACTAGGAAATTGCAAATATAAACTTCAAAAGAAGTCACACATTTAAAGTAAATCTTCAGAGTAGTTATATTTATGATCGTTGATATCACAATAGCAAAGACATGGAATCAACCTTGGTGCCCATCAATAATGAACTGGCTAAAGAAAATGTGGTACATATATACAATGGAATACTACATCATCATTAAAAAAAAAAGACCTTTGCAGCAACATGGATGGAGCTGGAGGCCATAATCCTAGGTGAATTAACACAGGAACAGAAAACCAAAGATCCCATGTTCTCACTAAACATTGAACACACATGGACATAAACATGGGAAAAATAGACACTGCAGAATACTAGAAGTGGGGGGTGGGGAGAGGGGAGAGTATGTTTAAAAATCATCTATTAAGGTGCAATATACCCATGTAACTAACCTGCACATGTACCCCTCTGTATCTAAAATAAAAGGAATTTGCTTAAATGTCAGCAATATTTAGCCTATATCCATAGGCCTCTATTTTCCACTATGACTGATGGATTGGGAGTTATTTCCAATTGTTTTGTTTGTTGGTTTTTCATTTGGAAAGCAGATCATACCAAATCCTATGTGGATCAAATCCTTGATCAAGCTACTTAGATTCGGGATAGATTTATATTGGAATCAGGATCCAAGCTGACAGAATTCCCATATCATTTCACTGTGTGCTCTGGGCGTGGTCCTCCAAATCCAATTTTTAGCGTCTATATGATGACAGTTTTTACTCTAAGTGGGGGGTCCTCAACCTCAGTTGTGTATTTTGGGCTGAATAATTCTTTGTTGTGGGGGTTGTCCTACCCATTACAGAATGCTTAGCAGCATCCCTGATTTCTACCCACTAGATGTCAGTAACACCCTTCCCCCAATTGGGACAATGAGAAATGTTTTCAGTCATTGTCAAATATCTCCTTGGAGGCAAATACCAATTTGAGAACTATTGCCCTAGCAGAAGGAAAGATACTCATTTCCAAGAATAAAAATTTATTTACCTGAGTATGTGCTGTCTTACACAATTTGGTTTTCTAAATAAAGAAAACATAAGATGTGTTAAAAGGGGGAGAAAATATTTTGAAGAGAAAAAGCAGGCTTCCAAGCCACATTTAGATATGACACAGATATGGGAACTTTCAATGTCTTAGTCTATTCCTGCTGCTATAACAAAGTACTTTAGACTGGGTTATTTATGAACAGCATAAATGTATTAACAGTTACCAAGGCTGGGAAGTTCAAGATCAAGGTGCAGGCAGGGTTCTGCTTCCAAGATAGCACTTTGTACACTGCCTCCTCCAGAAGGAATACACTTTGTGTCCTCATATGCAGAAGGAATGGAAGGACAAACAGAGGTCAATACCGTGAAATGCCTCTTTTATAATGGCATTAATTCCATTCGCAAAGGTGGCTCCCTGATGATTAAATCACTTTCTAGTGGCTCCACCTCTTAATACTATAGCACTGGAAATTAAACTTCAACATATGAATTTTGTGGGACACATTCAAATAATAGCAGACATGAATTTAAAATAACTAGAATTAGTATGTTAGTGGCTCTAATGCAAAAGATGGACAACATGCAAACTCAAATAGATCATTTCAGCAGAATGATGAAAACAGTAAGAATCATATGCAAACTAGAAATCACAAACAGATATAAAGAATACCGTCAACAGTTACATCAGTCTAGCTGACATAGCTAAGGAAGAAAAAACAATGACCTTGAAGATGTCATTATAGACCACTCAGGATGGAAAGTAGATAGTGACAAAATTTTTATGTTTTTAAGTTTTTTACTTAAGGAAAAACCTCTCCTGTTATTTCTTTACCAGAAATCTATTATTTCTATATTCTGGTAAATAAATCTGGTAAAATCTATATTCTGGTAAAGAAATAACAGATTCTCTTTATCACATTTTAGTTTCCTTTACTTTCTCTGGATCATACTCAACTGTTAATGTTTTTTGTATATTACACCATCCTCTGATGATCCCCTTTTCACTTTTTGAAGTTTTTTCAGAAGTTTTTATATGGCATTTTAGAGGTTATGCTTTATCATTTTTATTTTTATACATTTTCTTTTTAAAATTTGTGTAAGCTTAAGAGGTACACATGCAGTGTTGTTACATAGATATATTGCGTAGTGATAAAGTCTAGGCTTTTTATATAACCATCATCTAAATAGTGTACATTATACCCATTAAGTAATTTCTCATCCCTCATCCCTCCCATCCTTCTATCCTTTCAAATCTCCAGTGACTATCATTTTACACTCTATGTCTAGGAATGCACATTATTTAGCTCCAATCTGTAAGTGAGAACATGCAATATTTGACTTTAAGTTGTTTTAATAAGGATAATGCCCTCTAGTTCCAACCATACTGCTGCAAATAACATGATTTTATTCCTTTTTATGAGTTTATTCCATTATATGTATCTACACATATACAATTATGCACATGACATATACAAGTATGTATATATACATACATATATATGTATGGATGTGTGTGTAATATATGACAAAGAAAATATATACTACATCATCTGTTGATGGACAATTAGGTTGAGCCTGTATCTTTGCTATTGTGAATAGTGCTGCAATAAAAGTACAAGTGCAGGTATCTTTCTGATGTACTGATTTCCTTGTAGAGATCTTCCATCTTTTTTTTTTGTAGCTTTTGTAAATGGGATTTTATTTTTATTTTATTTTGTAGGTATTGTAAATGGGATTGCTTTCTTGATTCGGATCTCAGCTCAAGTGTTATTGGTGTATAGAAATGCAATCTCACTACTGAATATATACCCAAATAAAAGGAAATCAGTATATCAGAAAGATATCTGCACTTGTATTTTTATTCCAGCACTATTCATAATAGCAAAGATATGGACTCAACCTAACCGTCCATCAACAGATGATGTAGTATAAACTACATCTTATCTCTCTCTCTCTCTCTCTCTCTCTCTCTCTCTCTCACACACACACACACACACATCAACTCAAGATGGATCAAAAACCTTTAAACTTAATTGATAAAAGTCTGGATTCAAAATTTTGATGAACTTTTTTCATTTTTTTTATAACTTCTAATGTTGCTTATGGAAAAACCAGTACTCTGATTCTCTTCTTTTATGGGTTAGCTATTTTTTCAGAATCCTCCTATAAATTTCTCTTTTTTCCTAGTATTCTGATTTTAACAGGAATTGATGAGATATAGTTTTATCATGAGGTAATCTTATAACATCCTTGATGAGCTCTTCAATCCAAACATTACAAATTTCATGCTCACTGCATACACACTTGGAATTCTTCTTTTCATTTTTAAAACCTTTTTTGTTTATTATTTTCTTTTCTCTATAGTCTCTGAAAAGGCCTCCTTCTGGAATATCTCGTAGATGCCTTTTCTAACCCTATGTCTGTTCCCAAAGTATCTTAACTTTCCTTTAGTTTTCAGTAACTTTTCATTTATACCATAAACTGAGATATTTCTTTTGTTTTCCTCATCACAAACATGGCTATAATGTAACGTTCAGTTTACTAGTTAGTTGGTACATTAAATTTATCAGTTCAGAGATCATTTTTAAATATCAGAAATTGTTTCTTCTCAACCCTTCCTTTGAATAATCATTCTTTTTTTCTTATTCATAGTATTTTTGTGCTTGCATTCTAGATGAAAAAAATCTATCAAATCTCTGTAAACGCATTAGTTCGAAAAATTTATAGAATCTCTGCTGATTCTTCACTCATTAATTTCTCCCCTCTGAGTTTAATTGTGCTATATGCTCTATTTTAATTTTTCTCCTTTATGGACTTTGGTGGTAATTGTGATCACTGTTCTGTTTTTAGGCTTCTTGCATTAAAACATTCTTTGAATCTTAAGGAGCGCTCAAAACAGGAGGAAGAAATGGGCTTACCTCCTTCAAGAAAGGATTATAGGTGGAAGTAGAAAATTCTCCTTCCTGATCTGTCATTTTGTGTGTGATAATTTGCACCAATGACAATGGACTTAAGTTCAGTGGTATGATGGTACATAATTGACTGGAGGTGAGTTGGTAGCAGCATCCTGCACTGACTAAAGGTTCTTGCCCATTTTTACAGCCCGGTTCTCCAGACCTTCTATTGATTCTGTGAGCCAGGTTAAGCCCTTCCAAAACAGCCCTCTATTGTTTAAGACTTCAATTGTCTACAAAGATTTTTCTCACAAATATGGTCGTCTTTGGCCTTCATTGAATAAACGAAGGGCTACTTTTAAAAGCAAAACTCTGGAATTAGTATGGACCTCTTTCTCCTAATGCATTTCCCTTTATGGGAGGGGTGCCTGCCACTTCTGTGTATGTGAACAGGGTGTTCAGGGTGGAGAAGAGGCTTCTATACAGAAGGGCAGAGAAGGAAGTTGGTGCCTTATATTGGGCAAAGTAAGGAAGGCTTCACACTGGGAACGAAAAAGCTTTAGTCAATTTCACGTCTAGGCAGATGTGCCTTTCTCTATCCTCCTTCATTTCCTTTTTTCTCTCCTCTTTTCTGTGTATGTGTAGTTTTCTGGTGATAGCTCTAATTCTGCTCTTCAAGTCTTTGCTCACAGCCCCTTTATTTATGGAATAAACAGAAACGGGAAAGCCATTTGTTAAGAATGTGATTCTTTGATTCTTGCACTGATTAAATCTGAGCTTGTAACTCTCTGGTATCTTGCACTATGGTTTCCTGTTCTTTCATCAACTAATTCCATTTGCTTTTGTGTTATAAAAAAATATCTTAAACTGTTTGGACTTCTGATGTCACTTCTTCTTCTCCAGAATTGATTTTATTATTATTTACTTTTCTACAACCAATGGGAACTTGGGAAAGAGGATGGAGAAATAGATGTACTCAGTTACCATCTGGTTTTGCAATTACAAGAAATTTCCATTCCTCACTAAATGTTCTAAAACAGTGATTCTCAATCTTGGTTATACCTTAGAGAGGTTTTTTTAATTTTTTTTTAATACCAGTGCTTGAGCCTCAGTCACAAAGATGATGATTTATTTAGTTTCAAATAAAACTGAGTCGTCAGTAGTTTTTAAAACTCCCTAAGTGATTGTAATGCAGAGTCAAGTCTGAGAATGATTCTTCTAAGCAAGTATTGGCCATGCTTCAATCAAAAAGTTATTTATCAGACTTCTGTGTCTGTAATAATACTCAGAGGAGATTCTAGGGCCCTATACCCAAGACACTGATTAAGTAGAAATCTGATTGCTGCTTCTGATTTGGAGGTCCTCCAGGGGAACGGAAACCTGTGGTTTCTTTCAGCAGTTTCTGAAAACTTCTGTTTCTTTCTGTCTCTGTTTTTGTGTGCTGTGAAGAACCCTCACCCTCACTTACCAATGTCACTAAAGATAATCTGTCACATTTCCAAAATCTTCAATGCTGTGAAACGGGAAGCTTCCATCAAAATTCAATTGAAGTAGACATGTAATATGCATATTATATGTTATCACGATCCTGGCCCCAGAAGTTCTCAAATATAGCTGGTGGGTCTTCTCAGAATTGCTTCAGTTATTCCGGGGCTCTTTATTTTTCAAAGACTGTCAAACACTTTTCAAAGAATAATTATAAGTAAAAGAATAGTGACATTGGCTGGATGTGGTGGCTCATGCCTGCAGTCCCAGCACTTTGGAAGGCCAGGGTGGACTGATCACGAGGTCAGGAGATGGAGGAGACCCTCCTGCCCAACATGGTGAAACCCCTTCTCTACTAAAAATACAACAATTAGCCAGGCGTGGTGGCGTGTGCCTGCAGTCCCAGCTACTCGGGAGGCTGAGCCAGGAGAATTGCTTGAACCAGGGAGGTGGAGGTTGCAGTGAATCAAAATCGTGCCATTGTACTCCAGCCTGGCAACAGAGCAAGAGTATGTCACAAAGAAAAGGAAAGAAAAGAAAAGAATAGTGATATTTACAGATATAATTTTCATTCAGAAAAATAGGGTAGTCATTCCTTTATACATGAAAATTACATTATAGGAACATTTTGTCATATATTTTTCAGGATAAAAGTAATGACAGAACCAAATTTATTGTTTTTTATAGAGAATATTAATTCCTTGAAGTCAGAAGGAGGGAATGAGTTCTCTTTGTTCTTGTAATAACTGAGTATAACATTTCTCTAAAACCAGAATATATTTGCAAGGCTCAAAGACTCTCAGAAAACATGATAGGACATAGTTGGAAATCTTCTTTCATTCTGGAGATGAAGACTGCTGAAAAGATTCCTACCTGGCATAGAAGGGCTTTGAAATAGTCTGCCAAGCTATACTGTCAAATTTTGTTTAAAAAGTTATAGAGACATTAGATTTAAAGCCCATGATATAAGAGACTAGTTACACAAACTAAAATTCCAATTTTTTCTTAGATAATTTTAATCACATGATCTTAAAAATCAGCAGATCCAAAATAAAAGTTTAAACACAAATAATTCTGCAGTGTTTACATTAGCATTATGAAAAAATTGAGGGTCTAAGTTTCTTATGCAATTATAAAACATACTTTATTTCACAAAAAAGTCTTCTAATTAGAATCTATTTAACACAACAGCACATTTAATTTATTAACTCTTAATTATATATTACAGAAGCAGCCAAAAAAATCTGCTGTTTATTGCTGGAAAGTTTCCCATAGACAGAAATAAAATTCAGGCTGTTTTGAAAGTATATAATTAAGAAATCAGTATGTAAAATTTCACTTAAATAAAATGTGGGACAAAGACATAGGTTTATGTCCTTTCTGTGAGATGCATAAAATTCTATCTGGAAAACATTGGTACATTAAAAGGTGGAAATTCAGATGAATTTAATTTGCATAAAAACTAGATGAAGACAGTATTTCAGAAAAAGGTGATAGTGGCTAAAAGACTGGATGCCAGAACATGAGGAACAGCAAGTCATAATTCCCAAGGATAACATATGTTAACTACTTAAATACTGGTTTGGAAGAATATCTCAACACAAAGCATTTATTCACTGATTCAACAAATACAGTATTTATCAAATGACTACTACATGTCAGATATTACATTAGATGCTACAGATGCAATAGTAAGCATTAAAAACTGAAGTTTCTTCTCTCATGGACCTCTTGGTCTACTAGACTATGCACACATGAGTTAAACAATTAGAAAACAATTATATAACTACAAGTTGTGCTCAATTCTATAAAGGTACTTGGTGCTATAAAGGTGTGGATCTAGTTGGTTCATAAAGAACTCGATAAAATATATCAAAACTTTTAGTAAAAAGAAAAAAATTCAGTTAAAAGTTCAAATTCATCAAAATCCGTATGAATGCATTCCACCAATAAGACTCACTATTACAGTTGAATTATGGAAGAAATCCCTTAAATATTTCTAGAAAGTAATCATAAGAAACTGGGGTTAGTATATATTGGTGTAAAAATGCTACAAATTTAGACATCTGCTGTTGATCCTAGAGTTGCGCTCCCTTGAGAATTTCTACATCTGAAGTTAAGCCTTTTAGACATAGTTCAATTCAAAGAAAAAAATAAGATCTTTATAAGAAAGTGATAATGAAAAGTTAATAAGCTTCATCTTGAATGGGAACTCTTAAAATAGAGGAAAAACATGACCATAAACTTTGGGCTACTTGTGATTGTTATCTAAGCTGATGCATTTCTGATTGATTCATTTTTAATGAGTAAGATAAGGTAGGATATTAAGTTATGTATATCTGTTTTCCAGAGCAGAAGCAGGTATATGATACAAAGTAAAAAATCTAAGGTACTCACCTCCACTATTATTTTTTATAATAATAAGTAAGTTAAATTACTCATGGAATTTGTTGACATAAGTTGTAACATTCTGCTATATCATAAAGACATCTTGTTATCTAACAATTATTAAACTTGTTGGTTACGTTGAAAGAAAAAATACATGAATACAACATTAAAACTGCTATTTGAACTATAGCCATTTTCCCAATTTATTTCTAGAATTCAGAGAAAATCACTGAGTGGTTCACATGATCATGTGTTCTAATTACATAAATCAATAAACTAAAAGAATGCATAAAAGATTTACTTAGATATACTCAGTTTTCTTAACCAAATCTTTGTAATACCCAGTGTTAGCCCAAAAGGCAGTGGCAGAACAAAAATTATTCTTGCTCAGAAATAAAAGACCTTCTCTTGGTTAATTATTAAAAAGGCAAGAACAGGAACTTTTACAAAGCCACACACACAAAAAAAAAACAATGTCATAAATTTTCAGCAGCAGTTACCACTTGTGGCTAATAAAATAAAGTTAGAGCAAAATCTTGCATTTCTCACAAATGCCTAAATGTCTTTAACCATTTAAAGGCTTTATTTCCCATTAGTTACTTTACAGTACTCAGAATCACTGGGATTTTTATGTGTATACATGAAATAAATTTATATATCTTTTCTCATTTAGAAGGTATGAATCTGATCAATAGGGACGGGTGGGAACTGTTGCATTTATATGGATATTTGCTTTAATATTAACAAAAGGGTAAGAATATGCAATTTTTGTATATTTAAATTAATGAGAATAAGAAAGTTTTTAATGACATTTAAAGGATAGTTTGAAAGCATGGAGTAGACAACATTACTAGAAATTCAACAAGTTTAACAATGCCACAGACAAAGAACTAAAATCAAATTCACTTTTTCTAATTCATTAAATTTAATAAAATTTCAAAACTATTGTGATTTTAATGTGGAAGTAGATATTGCATTCTTTTTAAATAAAATCTTTAATATTTACTCATGTAAATTTAGAAATTAAACCAGAGTATTTTCTCATAAATGACTCAGACGTCTTTTTTCTCAGTTAGACAAAAGTCAAATATCAGTTAGATGAAAATTTGTGTGATATTTTCAAAATTACCTAAGAGAAACTTTTGTGTAAATATACTTAGTTATTAACTATAAATTCTCAATAAACTTTGCTAAATATTCCAGACTGAATATCATTTTGTGTGAGGAGAAAAGTACCTTAGGTTATGTAAACACTGTCTTTTTATTTTAATGAAGAAAAGGAAAAGAACATATCTTCTTTCAACCATTAAAGAGCTTATAAAGTTGTTTAAGTTTAAAATTTATACTTATGGGTGATATTTTGGCATCTACCTCTGCATTTGCATTTAATAGCAAAGTTATGGGAATATAAAAGTACAGCTTATAATTATCATTAAGAAAATAATTTTAAAAATTAGCAAAAGAAAAAACTACTGAGTTGGAATAAGAAGTGAAATTAAACCATTCACTTACAAGGCAGAGTGAATACAAGAATAACAATGCTTAGAAACCCTTTGTGATTTATACTCTGTAATAAAGAAAATGACTACCACCACAAAAATACATGGACTAAAATACTAGGACAGAAATGTCTTTCTGGCCAGGAATTATATAGCATAAAACATATGAGAAACTCTCGGGAAAATTCGTAATTTTAAATATCTTATTAGATGATAAAAAGAATTAAAATTAGTGAATTAGAAGTTTTTCAACTCAAAAATGTATTAAAAACTAAACAAAAAAATACACAGTAGGAAAAACAAAACTGGGAAATATAATGGAAAACATTCACTCATAATATCAACAAAAATACTTAAAAAGTAACTAACAACATAAAGCAGAGAAAAGGGAATGCTTATACATTGCTGGTGAAAATGTAAATTAGTTCAGATGTTGTGAAAAGCAATTTGGTTATTCCTTGATGAACTTAAAATGGAACTACCCTTCAACCCAGCAACCCGATTACTCAGTAAATACCCAAAGGAATATAAATCATTCTACCATAAAGACACATATACACATATATTTATCACAGCAATGTTCACAATAGTAAAAACATGGAATCAACCTAAATGCCCATCAACAGTATACTGAGCAGTAGACTAATAAAGAAAATGTGGTACCTACCACCATGGAATACAATGCAGCCGTAAAAAAGAATGAGATCATGTCCTTTGCAGCAATATGGATGGGGCTGGAGGCCATTATCTCAACCAAATTAACACAGGAACAGAAAACCAAATACTGCATATTCTCATTTATAAATGGGAGCTAAACAACAAGAACACATGGACACAAAGAGAGGGAAAAATAGCCACTGCAGCCTACTTAAGGATGGCGAGAGAAAGAGAGGATCAAAAACTACCTATTGGGTACTATGCTTATTACATAGGTGATGAAATCATCTGTACACCAAACTCCTGTAAGTGTGCAGTTTACCTATATAACAAACCTCCACATGTACTCCTGAACCTAAAAGAAAAAATACCAAAGTGTTCTGTGAAACATAAAAAGGTTTTAAACAAATAGAAAAACCATACAATATTTTTTCACAAGAAGACTCATTATTATCTTTTCATTCTTTATATATTGATAACAATATTTAATGTATAAAAATAAAGTACAATTTTGGGGAATGTGAGCAAATGATACTAAATTTCATTTAGAATGATAACAGCTAGGAACACTTTATAAAAGAAAGTGAGTTAAAAGAAAAGAATTGTCTTATCATGTTAAAAATACATTACAAAGCTACAATCATCTAATAATGAGAAACTCAAGACAAGAAAGAAGACATTTAGGAAAAAAAGTAAAGCCTTATCTTATATTGAAAACCAAAATTAACTTAGTTACAAGGGAAATTTTAAAATTTAAAAGCAAAATGTAATATTTAACAACAAAGATTAAATGTTCTTTTTGTAAAAAAATAATAATAATAATTAAAAACTAAGTTAAAAGAAATTGACATTCTAGGAAAAAATACTTGCAATAAAAATACCAAGCTCTTAATAATCTTAAAATACAAAAATGTCACACATAAACCATTCCAAATTATGCCCAACATTCTTTTTTTTTTTTTTTTTTTTTTTTTTGAGACGGAGTCTTGCTCTATCACCAGGCTGAAGTGCAGTGGCGCAATCTTGGCTCACTGCAACCTCTGCCTTCCAGGTTCAAGCGATTCTTCCACCTCAGTCACCCAAGTAGCAGGGACCACAGGTGTGTGCTACCACGCACGGCCATTTTTTTTTTCATTTTCACCATATTAGCCAGGATGGCTAACATCCAGGATGGTCTCTTGACCTCGTGATCCGCCCGCCTCAGCCTCCTAAAGTGCTGGGATTACAGGCGTAAGCCACCGTGCCAGGCCTATGCCCAACATTCTAATAGTAAAATAGTCCAAAACACTTTTTACGGCAATTTACAAAGAAAGTAATACAAATGGTCAAAAACATATGAGAAAACTGGATGATCACTGCTGTATTTGGATGCTTGGCATCTTTCCTTTGTGATACTACATTCTCCATTTCATGTCATTTTGTTGGAGCTACCAACAGTGAAACCTTTAACTCATAACTAGAATGTGTATCATGTGACCTATGCTAGTTCATTCAGGCTCTCTCCTAGGAATTGTTATCCTGAATGGGGACCTATAAGCCAGAAAAATGATTAAAAACAAATCACTTGAAGGCAGCATCATAGGAGAAGAGAACGCCCGTGAGGGCATGCTGCTTTTGCATCTCACATTCCATGAGCTGTCCACCCAATAACCCCCATTCACTTATTTAAAGTAGACAGAAGCTGCTTTTTAAAATCAAAGACCCCTAAGTGATATAATCTGTTGAATCTCACTAGTGATCAAAGAAATGTAAATTAAAACATATTCTTTTGGCCAAAAGTATGGCAAATATTAAAACAAATGGTATCAGGTAAACAGGTTTTATGAGTAAGAAATAACACTAATAACACTATAAGATTTCAGATGCATTAAATTTTTTTTCTTTACACTTTGTTGTTTAAAAAAATCAAATGATAAAAAGAACATCAAGTAAAAAAAGAATTCAGATTATTTTATTAATTTGGCAAGGATAACACAGCATCTGTATTTTTTTAAGCCTGACAAAGAGAATATATCAGTCAGGTGCTTGCAGGAAAAGATGGCAAACCAAATTTAAGAAGACTTACAAAATAAAGTGGGCAGAGTTTAGGAAAATCAATAGGGACTTGTGCAATACCCTGGGGCTAGCAACAGCTAAAAGCCACTACCTCCCTTGGGCCTGAACAGGCAATAAAGGGAGTTACAGAAATGCAGAAAGAGTAGCTGTTTGAAGAAGTGGCCTTCAATAAAGTTTCTGTCACCATCTCTCAAATACTAAAATACTTTCGAATAGCAGAAAAAATACAAGATGCAAAACCTTAGATGAGATGAGCCAAAGGTGGTTTGGAAAACCTAAAATGTATTATTAAATATATAGTCCATTCTAAAATTAGTTCACCCTTTCTATGGGGTGTTCCTTTCTGAAACCTGTATATATGTTTTAAATTTTAAAATCACACACATATGTGTGTGTGTGTATCTTATTTTAAAATTTATGCAAAATTTAGAAGGATAAGAGTTCAGAGAGAAAATTTTAGGCAAAGACTGAGAATGATATTGATTCTAATTTTATATTTTGGATGAAAAATAATATTAAAAGCCATTTTCTTATTTGTGATAACATATATTTTACTCACTGACCCATTGTGGCAGTCAATATAAAGGATACTTAATACCCAGCACTTTGGGAGGCCGAGGTGGGTGGATCACGGGGTCAAGAGATCGAGACCATCCTGGTCAACATGGTGAAACACCGTCTCTACTAAAAATACAAAAAATTAGCTGGGCATGGTGGTGCGTGCCTGTAATCCCAGCTATGCAGGAGGCTGAGGCAGGAGAATTGCCTGAACCCAGGAGGCGGAGGTTGCAGTGAGCCGAGATTGCGCCATTGCACTCCAGCCTGGGTAACAAGAGTGAAACTCTGTCTCAAAAAAAAAAAAAAATACAAGGTAATATTTAAATTAAGATTGTAAAGTGAGAATCAGTCACAAGTAAAAATATGTTAAAGCTCATGAGAGCTCATTGTTAAACTTTTAGGAATTTTGCAACTGGTTGTTAAACACAGCCTTTGTTAAAAATTAAATTATAGAAGCAAATAATTAAATAAATTACATTATAAGCAAAGTTTAAAAATACACTCATCACTTCCTAATTATGTTGATGTTTTTCTATTTTCTATACTCCTGAGGTTGTTTACCTCTAATGAATCTATATGGTAGAAATATTATATCATGGTGCTGATTCTCTTTTCAATTTCATATTTAATGATATCATGTTGATAACTTGAAGTCAGTGATGATGAAAGAATTATATGGGGATCTGCATCTTTTACAAATGAGGGCTTTTGTTGTTTTCTTGGAAGCAGTTGTTAAATGTTTGCTAGCATACCACTGGAAAAGTGAATAGGGGAATGTGAGAATCAAACATGAATATTCCAAGCAAAGTAACCTACATAAACAGTGATACAGAAGGTGGTATGGTGTGGTAGTATTAGCAGGAGTGGTAGTGGAGGTAATGGTGGTGGTATAATGATGGAAGTGGTAGAACTAGTCAAAAAAATCTATCTTTTCTAAGTGCCAAGATTCAGAGATGCAGTCTCATTCAATCCTCATAATAATGCTACAAGGAAGATAATATTCGTAATTTCAATTTTGCCAATGAGGGGTCTGAGGTCTAGAGGGATTAAAGGACTTGCCCATGGCCCCACAGAAGCAGACCTGAGCTATAAACCTGAGCATACTGGATCACATCACTGAAATTTTAACACATACTTCATCTGTTATTTGATACTGATGAGTCCATTGTAGGGTGGAAAATAATAAGAAAAAAAACTGGAGAGATGAGCAAGTGTCAGAATGTAAAGTTCTTATAACAAAATAATAGTAATAATCATCTGAAGGGTCCATTATATGGTGAGTAGTGTAAGAACTTACTGTGTTTCACGATTATTCATATGGATAATTAGCAGCTATGCTTCATTATTTTAATGCGATGAAGTCATTGTTTCTATAAAAATGATACATGCTTATTATAAAATCAAAAGAGAAGAAAAATTACACAATACTCACCCCTGAAACAATTATACTTAAATAGCCATCATTCTATATATCTCTACACACATACAAACAAATAGCAGATGACATATAGATAGACTCATAAAGATAGCATTTTATGGTGTGACACTCTGAAATTATACTCTTAATAAACTTTTTATTTTTAAAATAGTTTAGATTTATAGAAAAGTTGTGAAGGTAGTATAGTGTTACTATACACCAGATGGTTTCACTGGTGAATTCTACCAAATAAGAAAGAAATGATACCAATGCTCTACAAACTTCCACAAAATACAAGCAGCATTACACGAATACTAAAACTAAACGAGACGTTACAAGCAAGGGAAACTATAGACCATATCCTGAGCATAGATGCAAAAATTCTCAAAAAACACCAGCATATCAAGTTGACAATACTGTAAATTTAACAATCTATAGTAAGAATCATACACCATGACCAAATGAAATTTGTTCCAGGTATACAGCACTGGTTAAACATTTGAAAATTGATAAATGCAATTCACTACATCAACAGGCTAAAGAAAAAAACATAATTATATCAGTTGAAACAGACAAAAAAATTTTGAAAAAATTCAACACCCATTCATAATTTTTTTCTTCTTACAGGAGCTGGGGCCCTGGAGTGGGGGTTAGGTGAGAGGGAGGGGCTGACCAACAGGTAGGGGCAGGAGTTGACCCCAGTCCCTGGGATGGGATGCAAGGAATGGGAAAAGCAGCAGGGGCCCTCTTGGCATCACCCCCTCACCAGTCTGATAATCATTTTTCTTTTCTTCTTTTTTTTTTTTTTTGGAGAGAAGGAAAGAAAAAAAAGGAGGGAGAGGAAGAAAGAGGAAGAAAAAGAGGGAGAAAGAATGGAAATGTTGCTTTATTCTAAAAATGGGTATTAATAATGGCGGATCAATATTTCATTTAAACCTATGAGTAGGCGTGATGTCATATTAACAAGAATGTATATTTTGTATATTTAAAGTGGAGAGCTCTATAAATATTTATTAAGTTTACTTGTTCTGGATCCGAGTTCAAGTCCTGGATATCCTTATTAATTTTCTGTCTCTTTAAGTCTAAATCTCTTTATAGATCTTATGTATCTGGGTGTTAGGATCGTTAGCTCTTATTGCTGCATTGATCCTTTTACCACTATATCTTTATTGCTTTGAAATCTATTTTATTAGATGTGAGAATTGCAACTCCTGCTTTTTATTTATTTATTTATTTATTTTTGCTCTCCATTTAGTTGGTAAATCTTTCTCCATCCCTTTGTTTTGAGTCTTTGTGTATCTTTGTATGTGAAATGGGTCTGGATGTAGCATACTGTTGGGCTTTGGCTGTATCTTTTGATTGGGGGATTTAGTCGATTTAAATTTAGGGTTACTGCCATTTGATGTTAACTGGCTGTTTTATCCATTTGTTGATGTAAATTCTTCT
>CM052664.1:46321589-46348048 GCA_028533165.1 Leontopithecus rosalia | reverse complement strand
TCTCCATCGCATTCAGGTACACCTATCAAACGTAAATTAGGTCTTTTCACATAGTCCCATATTTCTTGGAGACTTTGCTCATTCCTTTTTATCCTTTTTTCTCTAATCTTGTCTTCTTGTTTTATTTCATTAAGTTGGTCTTCAACCTATCATATCCTTTCTTCTGCTTGATCAATTTGAGTGTTGAAACCTGTGCATACTTCTCGGAGTTCCCATATTGTATTCTTCAGTTCCATTAATTCACTTATATTCCTCTCTACATTGTCTATTCTCATTAGGATTTCATCAAACCTTTTTTCAAAGTTCTTAGTTTCTTCACATTGGGCTACAACATGTTCTTTTAACTCACAGAAGTTTCTTATTATCCACCTTCTGAAGCCTGATTCTGTTAATGGAATGCACTCATTTTCAGTTGAGCCTTGTCCCCTCATTGATGAGGAACTGTGATCCTCTTTAGAGGGAGAGGCATTCTGATTTTGAGTATTCTCAGCCTTTTTACACTGGTTTCTTCCCATCATTGTAAATTTATCCACCTGTCATCTTTGTAATTACCAACTTTCAAATTAGGTCTCTGAGTGGACGTCCAAGTTGTTAATTCCCAGGGCCGAAATATGAGCAACCCACTGCACCGGCCAAAACAGCAGTGTTAAGACTGATGGTGCTTTTATACTGGGGAATCTCCAGTCTGGCTTCCTCTTGAGTCCATAATAAGTGACTCTGCCTTCCTGGAGCTCCAAACGTTGGTCAGAAGGGGAACCAGTCCTGTTTACTCTGCACCAAGAGCTGCCGTGCCAAGCTGCTGGCAAAACCGCTGCACTGGCCACAAGGGTCATGCTGGCAACCCGTGGGGCTCCTCCACTGGGAATCTTCTGGTCTGTGAGTGACAAAAATTTGTCTCAAAGTGTGGCATCCTCTCGTTCTCTGTACTTTCACTGGGAGCTGCAATCCTGAGATGTTAGTGATCAGCCATCTTGGATCGTAATCTTATTCATGATTTTTAAAACTTTCAGCATACCCTAGGAATAAAGGGTTTTCTGTATTCCCAACAGTTTTTTCTGTTGAGGTAACTTCCTCAACTTGATAAGGAACAGCCACAAATAAACATACAGATAGCTTAATGGAGAGAAACTGGAAACTGTCACCTAAAAACTGGGAACAAGGCAAGGAAATCCTCTCTCACCTCTAAAAATATGCTCAACATTAAATGCTATTAGGAAACCACAAGTAAATCAAAACAATAAGATGCTACTCCATGCCTATTAAAATAGCTAAAATCCAAAAACCTAACAGTACCAGTTGCTGGCTTGAATGCAAAGCAACAAGAAAGTCTCTCATTTATTACTTGTTGGAACACAAATTGGAACAGGCACTTTAGAAGATAGTTTGGTAGTTTATTATACCTTTTGATATTGTCCCCACGGTTCTTTAATGTTCTGTTTTGTGAGTTTGGGTGGCATTTCAGTTTGAAGATAAGTTTCTGTGAACCTATTGGCAAGCTCACTTAAGCTTACTTTGACCACGTCAAGTCTACTGAACTCATCAAAAGCATTCTTTATTTCTGTTATAAGGTTTTACATTTCTATTATTTCTTTTGATTCTGTTTTCATCTCTCTGCTCGCATTAACCATATATTCTTGCATGTATTCTGTTTTTTTCCATGAGGTTTTTTGATATATTAGCCATAGTTACTTTAAATTCCCTGTTTGACAGTTTTAACATCTGTGTCATATGAGTCAGATAATTGCTTCATCTTCTCAGACTGTTTTTGCTTGCCTTTTAGTATATATGCCTTGTAATATTTTTAAAGCTGGACATGTCATATCAGGTAAAAGGAACTGAGGCAAACCAAACTTTAGTGTGAAAATTTATGTTAATATAACTAGGAATTGGGCTATGTTTAATGTTTGCTGTAGCCCTAGGTGCCAGAGGCTTCATTTTCTCTAGTGGTAGTTTTGTAATTCCCTCTTGGCTTTGGACTTCTGTAGTTACTCCTTTTTAGAAAGACTCTGTATTCTGCAGCTCTTTTAGCTACAATTCACTGTCATCCTGGAGTCCTGTTGGGGGGATGGTAAGATTTCGGACAAGGAGGTATCCTATAATCATTCAATTAAATGTCAGTGTTTTAACCTGAGTATCGGGGCTTTTTCTTCAATGGTACAGTTTCTTTATTCCCCTCTTTGTCTACTCCCTTTCCTGACTACAGGTTCCTAGTCTTTGAAGCTCTGACCTTGAGATGGGAGGGCTAGAGGTGAATGTGAAGAAATTATATTCCCTCAGCTGGAATAAAGTTCTCCTTTGTTATGAAGAATGCTCTGGATATAGTTCACAGTCATTGATCTTCCTCTATCCCTACCAGAGCTAGGAAGATCCTTCTCAGATCTTTACTGTGAGAACCTCATGGAATTCTGTAGGTAAAACTCAAGAAAGTGTGGAGACCAATCTCATAAACAATGTCATCTCTAGATGATTCAAATTATCAAACTAGGCCATGCTCAGGCTCCAAAAATTAATCAAAATCAAGATTCAAGTGTTCCTACCAGTATTGACTTCAGCAGTTATGCTCCAAGTTTGTAGATCTACAAGTATGCAGATCTTGGCTGTGATTTTCTGTATCTACCTGTCTTTTCAGGTTTCAGGGTGACCATTTCCTTTGCAATCTCAGTTATCTAGTGGGTTTAAGTCACTGATCTTCAGTTTCTTCAGCTTTTCTCTAGTAGGGACAGGACTATTTTAACCTCTTTATGTGTCGAAGTGAAACTGAAAGTTCTGCATTTATTTTTAAATAAAAGCTTCAATTCTAATTCTAAACAAATTTAAAAGTAAACAAGTAAAATGTGCCAGGCTTAGTGGATCACGCCTGTAATCCCAACACTTTGGGAGACTGAGGCAGGCAGATCACTTGAGGTCAGGAGTTTGAGACTAGCCTGGCCAACATGGTGAGACCTTGTCTCTACTAAAAATACAACATAAACAAATAAATTAGCCAGGCGTGGTAGCAGGCACCTGTAATCCCAGCTACTCAGAAGGCTGAGGCAAGAGAATCACTTGAACCCTGGAGGCGGAGGCTGCAGTGAGCCGAGATCATGCCACTGTACTCCAGCCTGGGTGATAGAGTGAGAATCTGCCTAAAAAAAAAAAAAAAAAGTAAAATGTTTTATACCATGAGATATGATTATTTCTAAAAAGATTTCACTAAGATTAAGGAAAAAAATGATGAAAAATATTAAAAAGTCTGACTCAGGTTGAGTCATTTTTTTTTTCTCAGACAGTTTCACTCTTGTTACCCAGGCTGGAGTGCAATGATGTGATCTTGGCTCACTGCAACCTCCACCTCCTGGGTTCAAGTGATTCTCCTGCCTCAGCCTCCTGAGTAGCTGCAATTACAGGCATGTGCCACCACGCCCAGTTATTTTTTGTATTTTTAGTACAGACGGGGTTTCACCATGTTGACCAGGCTGGTCTCAAACTCCTGACCTCAGGATCTGCCCGCCTCAGGATCTGCCCACCTCAGTCTCCCAAAGTGCTGTGATTATACAGGCGTGAGCCATTGTATCTGGCCAAGTCATTTTTTTAAGTATTTTTTTCAGTTTTAGACACTTTGACTTTTTTGGCCTTACAAGAATGTTAGCATTCTTATCCTTCATTCAATGTTTTCCACTCTTTCCTTCTAATTGTCATTCATACTATTGTTTTGACATTGTGAGGCTTATAACATTTCCATAGTCATTTCCACAGATATTTAGCTGTAATTCTCAATAAAACAGAAGCAGTATGTACCTCCAGGCTTTTAACTGTACCTTTTCCTCTTCTGAAATAGTTATTTTATCTCTTTATCAACTGGATTTTGGTATTGAACGGTAGTCTAGGTTTTAATGTTTTTGTTTTTTGTTTTTTCAAGAAGGCTTCAGACATTCTATTTCTTAAGTTGTTTAATGTCTTAAAATGTGGTTCAGAGCCTTTACATTTTGATAATGTCTTGGGTTGGTGAAAACCTTCCGTTTTTCTCAGATCTTTACTCTCCTTCCTTCTGGCTCTGAATTAAGCTGTGGAGAAATTTCAGGGGAGATTTGCTCATTTTTAGGTCTGATTTACAAAACTTACATGGTGTAGGTATACATGTTGTTTTATGTAAATTTTTCCTCTAATACTAGAATAGATTAACAAAAATCCCTGCACAATATTTAATTTTAAGGACATTTTTGTATTATGCCTTTGAATATTTTTTCTATTCTACTTATCCAGTTCTCTAATTGTCAGGCCTTCAGTTTAGATTCTTCTAATTTCTTTAATTCATTTGTCTGTTCTTATTCTCTCCCTTTGATTACTTCTAACTACTCTTGTCAGTAATTTTATTTCAGTCATGTCATTTTGTTCTTATTTCTAATTTATTTCTTATTTCCTTAATGATAATTTGATTCTCAACTTTTTCCTTTATTCTTTAATCTCCCCATTTCCATCTCATTTTGATGTAATCTCATCTTTTCCTCCTACTATTATTTTTTGAATTTATATTCTTATTAAATTTTGTAAGATAAAGCAGCCATGGAGAATCATTTGTGATATATTCTACATGTAGAATATATAATTTATATATGCTATATATTTATTTTATATAGAAAATATAGTTTATATAACTATATTTAGAAATTCATATAAGTATATACCTAAATATATATATAGCTAAAATAGCACTGTATATTCTATATATTTATATTACATTCTATATAAACATATAGGATGGAGATATAGATATAGATATAGATATAGATATAGATATAGATATAGATGGCACTATTTTGACTTCTTGCTGGTCCCTCTCATAGTTAGACAACTCTTAGTAGATATTACTCCCATTTTATAGAGGAGGAAATTAAGTTTTGAAGAAGTTGAATTCTCAAGATTGTATATAGGAAAAAGGTAATAGATGGATAAAGATAAACTGGTAAAATAAAGATTTTAAAATTCTGTATTTTAGTCAGGTCAGTCTGGTTTTCAACCCTTTCTATCTATGCAATACTTGTAGTTATGCTTCAAACGTCATTGAAAATATTATTATTTCTGCCCCTGCTTGTGGTAATCATGCTGCTGCTATAACATGACTAATAAATTATGATTCACACAGACTGACTCTTGTCACTGACAGGTCAGTCTGCCTTGACATTTAGATATGAAGATGATGTATATGGATAATAAATTCATACTCACAGATTAGTTCAGTCTATACTGTCTATAAAGAAATGATTGGGCCTTTAGATATCAGGTGCTTCAGGAATCCATGATGCATACTAATCCCAAGATCGAATTCTATGATATCTAACAAGTAAGATTTCCATTGCTGCTGCAACCAATTTAAAGGGGCTTATGTATCGTAAAACTACATAGATATAACTAAACAGAGGCAGAGCAAGATGGCTGAATAAAAGCCTCCAGCAATTGTTCCCTCTGCAGGAATAACACATTGAACAACTACCCACATAAGAAAGCACCTTCATGAGAACTAAAAATCAGGTGAGTGATCATAGTGCCTGGTTTTAACATTTTATAAAGGAAAGAGGCACTAAAAGGGTGGGAAACACAGTCTTGAATTGCCAAAGTCTCTCTTCCCCCATCCCCTAGCAACACCGTGTGGTACAGAGAGAAAAATCTATGCATTTGGGAAAGGGACAGCAAAGTGATTGTGGGACTTTGTAAAGCAGTTCAGTGCTGCCCAGTCACAGTGGAAAGCAAAACAGGGCAGATTTAGTGAGCCCCAAAGAGGAAGCATTTAAAACAACCCAGCCAGAGGGAAATCATCCATCCCTGTGGTCAGAACCTGAGTTCCAGCAAGCCTTGCCCCCACAGACTAAAGTGCTCTGGAGTCCTAGATAAATTTGAAAAGCAGGCCATGAGGACTACAATTCCTGGGCAACACCTGGTACCGTACTGGGATCCAAGCCAGTGAACTTGGGCTGCACAATACCCATTGAGTGCCCTACCAGAGTTGCTAAGGGAGCGATTGTATCACCTCTCCCCCAACTCCAGGCAGCACAGTTCATAGCTTGAAGCTCTGGGAGGGATTCCTTCCCTCTGCTTGAGGAGAGAAGCGGGAAAGTAAAGAGGACTTTGTCTTGCAACTTGGATACTAGCTCAGCCACAGTAAAGCAAAGCATGGAGAAGAGTCCTGGAGGCTTACGTCCTGAATGACATTTCTAAACCTGCCTTGAGCAAGAAGAGAACCCACTGCCCCAAAAAGAAGGACCAAATCCTGGCAGAATTCATCATTTGCTGACTAAAGAGCCCTTGGGCCTTGAATAAAGATTGCCAGTAGCCAGGCAGTACTCACCACAAGCAGGGGGTAAGATCCAGCACTGTGCTGCTTTCGCATGAGACTAGCACATAACCAGCTCTGGTGACCTCAGCGGGAGGCCCCTTTTGCTTGAGGAAAGGAGAGGAAAGAGTAAAAGGGACTTTTTCTTGCAAGTCAGGTACCAGCTCAGCCACAGTATAATAAAGCAGATAACTAAAGCCCCTGATCCCAGTCCCTAACTCCTGGAGAGTATGTCTAGACATACCCTGGGCCAGAAGGGAAACTGCTGCCCTGAAGGGAGATATCTAGGCCTGGCAGGATTCACCAGCTCCTGACTAAAGAGTCCTTGGGCCTTGAATAAACTTCAGTGGTAGATAAGCAACAGTCACCACAGGCTTTGGGCAAGATCTTCATGTGTAACCTAGAACAGTGCCAGCAATAATGGTCACAGGACACCCCTCCCCCAACTCCAGGCACCTCAACACAGAGAAGGAGACTTTGCTAGTTTGGAGGAAAGTAAGGGAAGATAAGAAGAGACATTGCCTGTCATTCCAGGGAATTCTCTCAGATCTTACCCAAGACTAACAAGGTAATATCTCTATGAATCTGCAAGAGCCACAGTGTTACTAGGCCTGGGGTGCTCCCGAAAGACACACCAACAGTGACCAAAGACAGAGATCAAAACATATAATGCTTTTGAATAACTGGGAAGCTTTCTCAAGAAGGAAGAGTACACATAAGTTCAGACTACAACAACTAGAGTAAATACCTAACTCTTCAATGGCCTGACATTGATGAACATCCACAAGCATCAAGCCCATCCAGGAAAACATAACCTCATCAAATGAATTAAATAAGATACCAGAGGCTAATTCCAGAGTGACACAGTTATATGACCTTTCAGAAAGAGAATCTGAATTAGTTTCATTGAGGAAAATCAGTGAAACTCACAATAACACAGAAAAGGAATTCAGAATCCTAGCAGATTATTAACAAAAAAATCAAGCAGAAATTCTACAGCTCAATAATTGAATTCACCAACTGAAGAATGCATCAGAATCTCTCAACAGCAGAACTGATCAAGCAGAAGAATTAGTGAGCTTGAAGACAGGCTTTTTGAAAACATTGTCAGAGAAGAAAAGTTGAAAAATAATTTAAAAAAACAATGAAGCATGCCTACAAGATCTATAAAATAACCTCAACAGGGCAAATCTAAAACTTATTGGCCTTAAAGAGAAGGCAGAGACCATGCTAATCTTTTCTGTATCATTCACAATTTTAGTATATGTTAAGAAGAGCAACTCCAAGGCACATAATCATCAGATTCACCAGGGTGGAAATGAAGGAAAAAATGCTAAGGGAAGCCAGAGAGAAAGTTGGGGTCACCCACAAAGAAAAGCCCATCAGACTCACAGTGGATCTCTCGGCAGAAACCCTACAAGCCAGAAGAGAGTGGGGACCAATATTCAACATCCTTAAAGAAAAGAACTTTCAATGCAGAATTAAATATCCAGCCAAGGCTTCCTAAGTGAAGGAGAAATCCACTTAGGCTTCCTAAGTGAAGGAGAAATAAAATGCTTCAAGCACAAGCAATTACTGAGAGATTTCACTGCCACCAGACCTGCCCTACAAGAGCTCCTGAAGGAAGCACTAAATAGAAAAAAACATCCAGTACCAGCCACTGCAAAAATGAACCAAATGGTAAAGACCAATGATACAATATGGAAACTGCATTAACCAACAGGCAAAACAACCAGTAACAAAATGGCAGGATCAATTTCACATATAACAATATTAACATTAAATGTAAATGGCCTAAATGCCCCAATCAAAAGACATAGACTGGCAAACTGGGGAAAAGGTCAAAATCCATCAGTGTGCTGTATTCAGGAGACCCAGATCACATGCAAAGATACACACAGACTCAAAGAGATGGAATAAGATCTACCAAGCAAATGGAGAGCAAAAAAAAAAAAAAAACCAGGGGTTGCAATTTTAGTCTCTGACAAAATTGACTTTAAAACAACAAAGATCAGAAGATACAAAGAAGGACACTACATAATGGTGAAAGGATCAATACAACAAGAAAAGCCAGCTATCCTAAATATATATATATGCACCCAATACAGGAGTGCCTACATACATAAAGCAAGTTCTTAATGACCTACAAAGATACTTAGACTCCTGCACAATAATAGTGGGAGACTTTAATACTTCACTGTTAACATTAGACAGATCAACACGACAGAAAATCAACAAGGACTTGAACACAGAAATAGAACAAGCAAACCTCATAGACATCTACAGAACTCTCCATCCCACAGCCACAGATTATACATTCTTCTTAGCACCACATCACACTTACTCTAAAATTGACCACGTAATTTGAAGTAAATCACTCCTCAGCAAATGCAAAAGAATGGAAATTATAACAAACAGTCTCTCAGACCACAGTACAATCAAGTTAGAACTCAGAATTCAGAAACTAACTCAGAACCGCACAGCTTCATGGAAACTGAACAACTAGCTCTTGAATGTTAACTGGATAAACAATGAAATGAAGGCAGAAATAAAGATGTTCTTCGAAACCAACAAGAATGAGGACACAACGTACCAGAATCTCTGGAACACATTTAAAGCAGGGTCTAGAGGGAAATTTATAGCAATAAATATCTACATGAGAAATGAGGAAAGATCCAAAATTGACACTCTATTATCAAAATTGAAAGAGCTAGAGGAGCAAGATCAAACAAACTCAAAATCTAGCAGAAGACAAGAAATAACTAAGATCACAGCAGAACTGAAGGACACAGAGATACAAAAAAAAAAAACCTTCAAAAAAAATCAATAAATCCAGGAGCTGATTATTCAAAAAAAAATCAACAAAATTAACCACCAGCCAGATGAATAAAAAAGAAAAGAGAATAATCAAATAGATACAATAATAAACTATAAAGGAGACATCACCCCAATCCCTCAGAAAAACAAACTACCAACAGAGATTACTATAAACAACTCTATGCACATAAACCAGTAAACCTGGAATAAATGGATAAATTCATGAACACTTTCACCCTACCAAAACTAAACCAGGAAGAACTTGAAACCCTGAACAGAGCAATAACAAGGGCTAAAGTTGAGGCAGCAATTAACAGCTTACCAACCAAAAAATGTCCAGGTCCAGACAGGTTCACAGATGAATTCTTCCAGATGTACAAAAAGGAGCTGATACCAATCATTCTGAAACTATTCCAAACAATCCAGAAAGAGGGAATCCTTCTCAAATCATTTTATGAGACCAACACTGTCCTGATACCAAAACCCAGCAGAGACTCAACAAAAAAAGAAAACTTCAGGCCAATATCCATGATGAACATAGATGCAAAAATCTTCAATCAAATACTGGCAAACCAATTTCAACAGCACATCAAAAAGCTTATCCATCATGATCAAGTAGGCCTCATCCCAGGTATGCAAGGCTGGTTCAACATATGCAAGTCCATAAATGTAATCCACCACATAAATAGAACCAAAGACAAAAACCTCATGATTATCTCAACAGATGCAGAGAAGGCCTTCGACAAAATTCAACAGGACTTTATGCTAAAAACTCTCAATAAACTAGGTATCAATGGAACCTATCACAAAATAATAAAAGCTATTTACGACAAACCCACAGCCAATATCATACTGAATGGGCAAAACCTGGAAGCATTCCCTTTGAAATCTGGCACTAGACAAGGATGTCCTCTCTCACCACTCCTACTCAATACAGTACTGGAAGTTCTAGCCAGAGCAATCAGGCAAGAAAAAGAAATAAAGGGGGGCTGGGTGTGATGGCTCAAGCCTGTAATTCCAGCACTTTCGGAGGCCAAGGCAGGTGGAACACAAAATCAAGATATCGAGACCATCCTGGTCAAAACAGTGAAACACCATCTCTACTAAAAATATAAAAAATTAGCTGGGCATGGTGGCGTGTGACTGTAATCCCAGCTACTTGGGAGGCTGAGGCAGGAGAATTGCCTGAATCCAGAAGTCAGAGGTTGCGGTGAGCCAAGATCACACGATTGCACTCAAGCCTGGGTAACAAGAGCAAAACTCTGTCTCAAAAAAAAAAAAAAGAAAAAGAAAAAGAAACAAAGAGTATTGAATTAGGAAAGGAGGAAGTCAAATTGTCTCTATTTGCAGACGACATGATTGTATATTTAGAAGACCCCATTGTCTCAGCCCAAACTCTCCTTAAGCTGATAAGCAACTTCAGCAAAGTCTCAGGATACAAAATCAATGTTCAGAAATCACAAGCATTCATATACACCAATAACAGAAAGAGAGCCAAATCAAGAATGAACCCCCATTCACAACTGCTACAAGAAGAATAAAATACCTAGGAATACAACTAATAAAGAAGGTAAAGGACCTCTTCAAGGAGAACTACAAACCATTGCTCAATGAAGTAAGAGAAGACACAAATGGAAAAACATTCCATGTTCATGGTTAGGAAGAATCAATACTGTGAAAATGGCCACACTACCCAAAGTAATTTATAGATTTAACACTATCCCCATCAAATTACCAATGACCTTCTTCACAGAACTGGAAAAAAAAAACACTTTAAACTTCATACGGAACCAAAAAAGAGCCTGCATAGCCAAGACAATCCTAAGCAAAAAGAACAAAGTTTGTGGTATCATGCTGCCAGACTTCAAGCTACACTACAAGGCAACAGTAATCAAAACAGCATGGTACTGGTATCAAAACAGACATAGACCAATGGAACGTAACAGAGGCCTCTGGAGCAACACCCCACATCTACAACCATCTGATCTTTAACAAACCTGACAACAACAAGCAATGGGGAAACACTCCCATTTAACAAATGGTGTTGGGAAAATTGGCTAACAATACGCAGAAAGCAGAAACTGGACCCCTTCCTGACACCTTACACTAAAATTAACTCCAGATGGATTAAGGACTTAAAACATAAGACCTAACACCATGAAAACCTAGGCAAAATCATTCAGGACATAGGCACAGGCAAGGACTTCATGACTAAAACACCAAAAGCAATGGCAACAAGAGCCAAAATAGACAAATGGAATCTAATTAAACTTCAGAGCTTCTGTACAGCAAAAGAAACAATCATCTGAGTGAACCAGCAACCAACAGAATGGGAAAAAATTTTTGCAATCTACCCATCTGACAAAGGGCTGATATCCAGAAATTACAAAGAACTAAAATAGATTTACAAGGAAAAAAAAACCATCCAAAAGTGGGAGAAGGATATGAACAGATACTTTTCAAAAGAAGACATATATGAGGCCAAAAAACATATGAAAAAATGCTCATCATCACTGATTATTAGAGAAATGCAAATTAAACCACATTGAGATACCACCTCATGCCAGTTAAAATGGCAATCATTTAAAAATCTGGAGAAAACAGATGCTGGAGAGGATGTGGAAAAATAGGAACACTTTTACACTGTTGGTGGGAGTGTAAACCAGTTCAACCATTGTGAAAGACAGTGTGGCGCTTCCTCAAGGACCTGGAAATAGAAATTCCATTTGACTCAGCAATCCCATTACTGGTTATATTCCCAAACGATTATAAATCATTCAGTTATAAAGACACATGCACAAGTATGTTCATAGCAGCAATGTTTACAATAGCAAAGAAATGGAACCCACCTTAATGCCCATCAATGATAGACTGGACAAGGAAAATGTGGCACATAGACACCATGGAATAGTATGCAGCCATAAAAAAGGATAAGTTTGTGTCCTTTGTAGGGACATGGATGAACCTGGAAACCAACATTCTCAGCAAACTGACACAGGAACAGAAAATCAAACACCACGTGTTCTCACTCATTGGCAGGTATTGAACAATGAGAGCACTTGGACACAGATGGGAGCATCACACACTGGGGTCTGTTGAGGGGGCTACAGGAGGGATAGTGGGAGGGAGGATGGGAGAGGGATAACATGGGGAGAAATGTCAGGTATAAGTTATGGGGGGATGGTGGCAACAAACCACCTTGCCATGAATGTACCTATGCAACAATTTTGCATAATCTGCACATGTACGCTAGAATCTAAAGTACTATATATATGTGTGTGTATATATATATATATATATATATATATATATATATATATGTGAATGAAGAGAAGACAGAGATAATGGGTAGAAAATTTGCTGGAAGAGATAACAGAGATCTTCTCAAATCTAAAGAGAGGTATCAATATTCAAATACGAGAAGGCTATAGAACATGAATCAGATTTAACCTAAAGAAAACTACCTCAAGACATTTAATAATCAAACTCTGAAAGGTCCAGGATAATGAAAGGATTCTAAAAGCACCAAGAGAAAAGAAAGAAATAACCTACACTAGACCTCTAATCTGTCTGGCAGAAGACTTTTCAGTGGAAACCTTACAGGCCAGGGGAGAGTGGCCTGACATTTAAATTTCTGACCAAAAGAAACAAAAAAGTTTTCTCCTAGAATAGTATATTCAGCAAAAATATCCTTCAAACATGAAGTAAAAATAAATACTTTCCCAGAAAAACAAAAGCTGATGGATTTTATCAACACCAGAACTGTCCTATAAGAAATGCTAAAGGGAGTTCCTCGATCTGAAAGAAAAGGATGTTAATGAGCAATAAGAAATGATCTGAAGGTGGCTGGGCGCGGTGGCTGAAGCCTGTAATCCCAGCACTTTGGGAGGCCAAGGCGGGTGGATCACGAGGTCAAGAGATTGGGACCATCCTGGTCACCATGGTGAAACCCCTTCTCTACTAAAAATACAAAAAATTAGCTGGGCATGGTGGTAATCCTGTAATCCCAGCTACTCGGGAGGCTGAGGCAGGAGAATTGCCTGAACCCAGGAGGCAGATGTTGCAGTGAGCCGAGATCGCGCCATTGCACTCCAGCCTGGGTAACAAGAGCAAAATTCCGTCTCAAAAAAAAAAAAAAAAAGAAAGAAAAAAGAAAAAAAGAAATGATCTGAAGGTATAAAACTCACTGGTAATAGTAAGTACCCAGAAAAATACAAAATAGTCTAACACTGTGTAATTGTGGTGTATAAAGTACTTATCTCTTAAGTGGAAAGACTAAAAGATAAACCTATCAAAAATGAAAACTATAACCACTTTTTATGACATAGACAATGTAATAAGATACAAATAGGAACAACAAGAAGTTAAAAAGTGTGAGGAGGTAGATTAAGTATAAAGTCTTTATTAGTTTTCTTTTTGTTTATGCAAACAGTGTTACGTTGTTGTCAGCTTAGAATAATGTATTACAAAATAGCATTTGCAAGGTTCACGGCCTCAAATTGAAAAAACATACAATAAATACACAAAGAAAGAAAAAGCAAGATATTAAATCATACCACCAAAGTCATCTTCACAAAGAATAGGACAGAAAGGAAGAAAAGAAGGAAGCGAATACCACAAAACAACCAGAAAACAAGTAAAAAAAATGGCAGGGGTAAGTCTTTGCTTATAAATAAAAACATTACATGTAAATAGACTAAACTTCTCAATCAAAAAAAGGCATAGGGTGGCTGACTGGATTAAAAGGCAAGACCTAATCATCTGTTGCCTATGAAAAACACACTTAACTTATAAGATAGAAATAAAAGTTTGCCTATAAATCTCATAGAGGGATGGAAAAAAGATATTCCATGCAAATACAACAAAAAAAGCAGGAGTAGCTATACTTATATCAAACAAAATAGGTTTCAAGACAAAAACTATTTTAAAAAGACAAAAAAGGTCATTACATAATGATACAGGGGCCAATTCAGACAGTTGAAAATACATATGCATGAAACACCATTGTACTCAGAAGTATAAAACGAATATTAGTATAGCCAAAGAGAGGAATAGACCCAAAAATATTAATAGCTGGAGACTTCAGCACCACACTTTCAGCATTGGACCAATCATCCAGACAGAAAATCAGCATAGAAACATTAGACTTAATCTGTACTCTTGACCAAATGGACCTAATAGATATTTACAGAATACTTCATCCAACAGCTGCAGAAAACACATTACTCTCTTCAGCATTCTCAAAGACAGACCATATGTTAAGCCAAAAACAAGCCTTAAAAATTTCAAAAACATTGAAATTCTGTCAAGATGCTTCTCTAATCACAATGAAAAAACCTAAAAATCAATAACGAGGAATTTTGGAAACTATACAAACACATGGAAATTAAACAATATGTTCCTGAATGGCCAATAGGTCAATAAGAAAATTCAAAAGGAAATTTAAAAATTTCTCAAAACAAATGAGAATGGAAACACACCATATTAAAACTTAGGAGATTCAGCAAAAGGAGTACAAAGTGGAAGGCAAGATAGGGAGAGAGGGAGAGAGGGAGGGAGGGAGGGAGGGAGGGAGGGAGGAAGTTAGTTCAAATACATAACTTAATGATGCATCTTTAGAAACTGAAAAAGCAAGAGCAAAAAAAAAGCCCACAATTAGAGAAAAAAAAATAAAGATCAGAGCAGAAATAAGTGAAAATGAAAAAAATATATATAAAAGACTAAAAAATTGAACAGTGGGTTTTTGAAAAGATAAAAACCAATCAGCAAAACTTTAGCCAATTAGAAAAGAAAGAAGACTTAAATAAATAATATCAGAGATTAAAAAGGAGATATTACAACATATATGGCAAAATTTCAGAGGATCATTAGAGGCTACCATGAGCAATTATACACCAATAAAATGGAAAACGTAGAATAAACAGAAATTTCCAGATACATACACTCTACTGAGATTGAACCATGAAGAAATCCAAAATCTGAATAGAAAAATAAGTAATGCAATTCAGGCTGTAATAAAAACTCTCCCAGCAAAGAAAAGCCTGGGATGCAATGGTTTCACTGCTGAATTCTACCAAACATTTAAAGAATAATAATGCCATTCCTGCTCAAAGTATTTCAACAAAGAAAGAAATGGAGAACATTTCCAAACTCATTTCACAAGGCCAGTATTACCCTGATCCCAAAACTAGGCACAGATGCATTTAAAAAGAGAAAGAGAAGAGAGAGAGTAAACTATGGGTCAATATCCCTGAAGAACAATGATACAAAAATCCTCAACAAAATACTAGCATACTGAATTCAACAACACATTAAAAAGATGATTCTTCATGATCAAGTGGGATATATTCCAGGGATGCAAGGATGGTTCCACATATGCAAATCAATCAATGTGACACATCATATCAACAAAATGAAGGACAAAAACCATATGATCATTTCAATTTATGCTGAAAAAGCATTTGATAACATTTAGCATCTTTTCATAACTAAAAAATACCCCTCAAAAAACTGGGTATAGGAGGAACATACTTCAATAAAATGATAAATGAATTAATTTCTAGACACAAAAAACCAACTGACACATACAATGAAAGCCATGAGTGACAGACCCACAGGTGGTATCATCCTGAACAGGGAAAAACTGAAAGCCTTTCTTCTAAGATCTGAAGCAAGACAAGGATGCCCATTTTCACCACTGTTATTCAACACAGTACTGCAAGTCCCAACGAAAGCAATCAGACATGAGAAGGAAATAAAGAGCACCCAAATTGGAAAAGAGTAAGTCAAACTGCCCTTGTTTGCAGAAGATATGGTCTTATATTTGGAAAGACTCCATGAAAAATGATGAGAACTGATAAATTCAGTCAAGTTGCAGGATACACAAATCAATGTACCAAAATCAGTAGCATTTCTACATGCCAACAGCAAACAATTTGAAAAAGTAGTATCATTTACAATAGCTACAAATAAAATACCTAGGAATTAACCAAAAAAGTAAAAGATATTTGTAATGAAAGCAATAAAACACTGATGCAAGAAACTGAAGAGGACACAAAACTGGAAAGATATTTTATGTCCATGAACTGGAAGAATAAATACAGTTCAAATGTCCACAGTACCCAAAACAAACTACAGATTCAATGTAATCCCTATCAAAATACCAATGACATTCTTCACAGAAACAGAAAAGAAAAAAAAACCTTAAAATTTATATGAAACAAAAGCCATCCTGATATTAAAAAAACACAACTGGGTTGGGCACGATGTCTCACGCCTGTAATACCAGAACTCTGAGAGGCCAAGGCAGGCAGATCACCTGAGATCAGGAGTTCAAGTCCAACCTGGCCAATATGGTGAAACCCCGTCTCTACTAAAAATACAAAAATTAGTTGAATGTGGTGGTGGCACCTCTAATCCAAGCTACTCTGGAGGATGAGGCAGAAGAATCCCTTGAACCCAGGAGGCAGAGGTTGCAATGAGCCAAGATGACACCACTGCACTCTAGCCTTGGTGACAAGAACAAAACTGGAGGAATCCCTTCACCTTATCTATATTACAGATCTATACTAAGCAGAACAGTATGGTACTGGCATAAAAATAAACACACAGATTAATGGAACAGAACAGAAGCCCCAGAAATAAATCCATACTTCCACAGTGAACTCATTTTCAATAAAAGTGTCAGAAAATACATTGAAGAAAAGATAATCTCTTCAATAAATGGTTCTGGGAAAAGTGGATATCTATATGCCAAAGAATGAAACTAGACCCCTATCTCTTATCATAAACAAAACTCAAATCAAAATGAATCAAAAACTTAAATCTAAGACTCCAAACTATGAAACCGCTAAAATAAAACATTGGGGAAACTTTCCAGGACATTGGTCTGGGCAAAGATTTGTTGAGAAAACTTCACAAGCACAGGCAACCAACGCAAAAATGGAAAAATGTGATCACATAAAGTTTAAAAGCTTCTGCACAGCAAACAAAACAACAAAGTGAAGAGACAACTCACAAAGTGAAAGAAAATATTTGCTAACTATACATCTGACTAGGGATTAATAACCAGTATATATAGGCAACTCAAACAGCTCAATAGGAAAAAAAATCTATTTTTTTAATAGGCAAAACATCTAAGTAAACATTTCCTAAATGAAGACATACACATGGCAAACAGGTATATGAAATGGTGCTCAATGGCACTGAATATCAAGAAAATGCAAATCAAAACTATAATTAGATATCAATCTCATACCAGTTAAAATGGATTTTATATTATACAAAGGACTGGCAATGATGAATGTTACCCTCATACACTGTTGGTGGGAATGTCAGTTAGTATAGCCACTATGGAGAACAGTATGGAAATACTACAAAAAAAGCTAAAAATAGAGCTACCATATGATCCAGCAACTCCATTACTAGGTATATACACAGAAGAGGTAAATCAGTTTATCAAAGAGATATGTGTACTGCCATTTTTATTTCAGCACTATTTACAATAGCCAAAATTTGGAATCAGCCTAAGTATCCATCAACAGATGAACACATAAAGGAAATGTAGTTTATCTACATGATGTACCATTCAGCCATAAAAGAATGAGATCTTGGCCGGGCACGGTGGCTCACGCCTGTAATCCCAGCATTTTGGGAGGCAGAAGCGGGTGGATCACGAGGTCAACAGATGGAGACCATCCAGGCCAACATGATGAAACACTGTCTCTACTAAAAAGTACAAAATATTAGCCGAGCATGGTGGTGCGTGCTTGTAGTCCCAGCTACTTGGGAGGCTGAGGCAGGAGAATTGCTTGAAACCAGAAAACGGAAGTTGCAGTGAGCCGGGATCTCGCCACTGCACTCCAGCCTAGCGAGTCAGCGAGACTATGTCTCAAAAAAAAAAAAAAAAAAAATGAATGAATGAATGAGAGCTGGTCATTTGCAACAACATGGACAGAACTGGAGGATATTATGTTAAGTGTAATATGCCAGGCTCAGAAAAACAAATGCAGCATGTTCTCACTTATTTGTGGAAACTAAAAATGAAAATAATTAAACTCATGGAGATAGAGAGTAGAATGATGGTTACCAGAGGCTGGGAAATATAGTGGGTGTTGGGGGAAGAAGGGATGGTTAATGAGCACAAAAAATATAGTTAGATAGAATAAATAAAATATACTATTTGATAGCACAACAGTATGATTAACAACACTGGTAAAGGAACTAGAGCTTAGTTATTTTCTAGGAATGAATGTGGTAATGGAGTGAGCAAAACAAGGGATTTCCCTGGTAACCGACAGACTTCAAGAATGTTAATTTCTAACGCATGCACAATTTCTGGAAGGTTGCATGTGTGTGTGTGTGTGTGTGTATGTGTATGCACACAGTGTGTTTTATAAATTTATATTATTGGGTCATTGATCGTTTGCAGTGTGTTAGCTGCTTTAGAAAAAGTTATACAGAGCTCAAGGACACTGAATTCCTATGTCAAGGCCTTAACATTAATCACTTATTTTTTCTCTCTTTGAAAAACATGTAAAACGACCTCTTGAAATAGCTGTAGTATAATCCAATTTACAGTTTCATAGAAAATGTCAAAGAAAAATGTCTATCTAGTTCCTCTTCTCCTTAAGTAATAAAAAAAAATAAAAGCAACTGGTATCTCCACAAAAATATGTAATCTTTGGAAGCAAGTCCAACAAATAGTGGTAACTAATATAAAATAACTTGAAACAAGTTTAATCAGTTACAAATTATGTATCTGAAGTTATTGTATTTGCAATTCATATTAATAGTCTACATTTGAGAAGTATCTCTTTAATGCACATTGATGGCCTGAAATAACATCTGTGGCTCTTTCCTTCTCTTTGTCATTCTGACTTCTCTTTCTCCTTTCCTCCTTTTTTCCCTTTTGGTTTTGAACAATATGAAATTTCTAATTTTAAACTATATTTCACCTATTAAAATAGCAGTTTCATATGGTTCAAAGTATACAAGACATAAAATAATTCTTAGGTGCTATTTCAAGACAATAATCTGGTGTTAATTTCCCAAATATCAAAACGGTATTTAATCATATTTCAAAAGATCTTCCACTGAAAGCTGTCTTGTGCTATGAGCTATATATAAGATATAGGCTAGTTGCTACGTGAGCAGAAACAGTATAATGATGGGTTATAGTGGTATGTGGGTCAGGAGTACAACATGATTTTTAAAACCCTACATTATTTTATAATGCATGTATGCTGAAGAAGGTTAAGGAAGGCACTGGGAATCTACGTCCATTCTTCTAACTATTGCATTATTGGCCCTAACATATTAAAACTATATGCTTTATCTGAGGTACATAAAGAAATGCTGTCAATGTAGGTATATTTCCAAATTCTTCTTTCCTGCTGATCCACTGATTCAAGAAGTACTTTCTCACATGTGCTTGGGACATAGTCTGCCAGGTCCAAGCTGACCTTCTTGAATTGCTGCCATGCTACTTCCTTTGGTGACTGAGACTCAAGACATCCATTTTCCTCCTTTCTATTCAAAAGGATTTCTCTGGAAATTCTGCTACCTTGGTATAAAATCCAAAACTCACATGATTCCTGGAACCTAGGGTATTCCTTACCACTGCCCTGATTGTCACATATCCCGGGATATTGACATATCTCCACACAAGTTCACAGTGACAACTGACATTGACTGTAGCAGCTATGGTAAGTGTCATGTCACTGAGAACTTGCAGGTCTGTTTTACTATTCCCTTCCAGCTTATCTCTATGGAGCTAAGAATGGCTGGTCACCACGATTAGGACTAGAAGGAGGAATATTTTCCCCACCTCTAGGTGAAAGAGCCACAGACTGGAATCCATTTTCTTTTAGGAGAAATATGTTCATTACCCAGTAATATATGCTCTTATTCTGCAGTTTCAACAAGACATTAACCACACTGTATGTATAATCTCCTATCTTTTGGGCCTCATTGTTTACAGAATCACAGAATTTTAGTCCTCAGAGATAATTCTAGTTCGACTTTCTTAATTTAAAGGTGAAGAATTCAAAGACCACCATGTTGTTGTTTTCCCTTATAATTACATTGAGGTACAACGGACATAAAATAAACTGCACATATTTAAAATGTACAATTTAATAAATTCAGACAGACATATAACCCCAGAAAGCCATGAACAGAAAATAAGCATATCCATCACATCCAAAATTGCCTCATGTCCCTTTATAATCCCTCTCCCCCATCTCTCCCTGCATCAGCTCTCACCACTGACGTGCTTTTTGTCACTATAGGTTAGTTTGCATTTTCTAGAATTTTATATGAATGAAATCAAACTATGTATTCTTTTTATTGTCTGACTTCTTTTATGCTGCTTGGTTATTTTTGAAACTCATTTATGTTGTATGGATATCAAAGCTTTTTATTTTCTTTTTTTGAGGAGTTTCACTCTGTCACCAAGGCTGGAGTGCAGTACCACAATCTCGGCTCATTGCAACCTCCACCTCCCAGGTTCAAGTGATTCTCCTGCCTTGTCCTCCCACGAAGCCAGGACTACTCCTGCCTTGGCCTCCCAAGTAGCATGCACCACCACACCCAGCTAATTTTTTATATTTTTGGTAGAAATGAGAGTTTTCTATCCATTTACTGGTTGACAAGAATTAGAGCTGTATCCAAATAAAGTTGATATGAATATTTACATACAAGTCTTTGAATAGACATATTTTCATTTCTCTTAAATATTTAGGAGTGGAGTGACTAGAACATAAAATAGCTATGTGTTTAACTGTTTAAAATAACAAACTGTTGCTGAAAGTGGTTCTACCATTTTATATTTCCTGTCAGCATTGTAAAAGAGTCCTAGTCTCTCAACATCCTTGTTAACACTTATTATGGTAAGCCTTTTTCACATTAAGCACTACTCCACTGTCTAGTGGTATGTCATTGTGGCTTCAATTTTACATTTCTTTGATGAAAAAATTTGAACATATATTATGCTTATCTTTTATTTTTGGAAGTATACATTCAACTTGTTTGCCTAAATTTTTATGGGATTGTCTGTTTTCTTAGCAGGGAGTGTTGACAGTGCTTTAAGTATTCTGGATATGAATCTTTTACCAAATATATAATTTGCAATTATTTTCTCTTAGTCTGTAGATTTTTTTCACCCCCATTAGTGTCTTTCAAAAAGCAAAAATGTTTAATTTTGATGTGATCCAATTTATCAATGTGTTCTTTTATGAACCATGCTTTTGGTGTTGTAGCTAAGAATTTTTTGCCTAACCCATTTTTAGAGATTTTTGACTATGCTTTTTTTTTCTAGAAATTTTATAACTTTAGGTTTTACATTTAGGACTATATATTTTCAGTTATTTTTGCGTATATTGCAAGATTTGTTCAAAGTTCTTAGGGTTTTTTTGCATATGGGTATCCAAATGTTCTAGCACTATTTCTTGAAAAGAATATCCCGTTTCCATTTAATTGTTTTGCACCTTGCTCAAAAATCATCAATATATGTGTCTATCTTGACACCAATGCTGTATTATCTTAAATGCTATTGTTTTAGAAATCTTAAAATTAGTACCAACTTATACCAGTAATCGTCCAATTTTTTTCTCTTCAACGTGACTTTGGCTTTTCCAGATCCTTTGCATTTCCATATGAATTTTGGAAATAGCTTGTCGATTTCTAAAAAAATGCCTGCTGATATTTTGATTGGAACAGCATTGAATCTATATATTCATTTGTGGAGAATTGACAGCCTAATGATATTGAGTTAGATATTGAGTTAAACAACCTGTGAACACAGTATCTCTCTCCACTTATTTGGGTCTCCTTTAATTTCTCAGAGCATACACTTCCCTAAGGGAACATATAACTCCTGGTTCAGAATAAAGCACTTTTGAAAGGAAAGCTTTTGCCTACACATTCATTTTCCACTAATTTTAGTCATTGCTCACCACCATCATCCTGTTCAAATTATTTAATTTGAGCTGTTTTAGTCAAATCAGACTTCTTGGGCTCACGCTTAGGACTAGTTTTTTTCAAACAGGCTTCCTTTAGCTATTCACCCTCAACTAGCATTCTCTTGTCATTTATCAACTCATTATAAGAAGCTTTTCTCTGAAATTTTGTGAAGGGGACACTGGAAAGAGAAGAATGGCTAGAACACTCAAGTTTATTGCATTTATTTGTAAAAGTGCTTTAGGTGAGGAGTCATGGCTAGACCTCAACCTCATTCCTGAGGGTCTCTTAATCTGAAAAGCCAAAGTTCTTAGGGAATTTACAGGAAACAAGTGAGTTATGAATGATCCAGGCCCCTCCTTAGACTCTAGTGGGCCTGTGAGAGCTGTAAGGCTACATTAAAAGCAAACTAAATTTTTAGCAGTCCTGTGAACCAAAGCCAATCTGAGCCAAATGTATACCCTGCTGATTCAATAAACCCCTTTGAATCCCTGAGTTTACTGTAGTACTTTGAAAAAAAGACTTAGTTTCTCTTTATTAGTATACTACTGATCTACTTTCTGACTGATCAAACACAAAGGCTGTTTGAGGGCATTTCTATTTAGCAGAGATGCATTTAAAAAGTTTAGGAAAGCTGGCCAAGCACAGTGGATCATGCCTATAAGCTCAGCACTTTGGGAAGCAGAGGAAGGTGGATGACTTGAGCCTCAGAGTTCGAGACCAGCCTTGGCAACATGGCAAAACCCTGTCTCTACCCAAAACAGAAAAATTAGCTGGTGTGGTGGCACGGGCCTGTAGTCCCAGCTCCTTAGGAGGTAAGAGGATCACCTGACCCCAGGAGGTAGAGTTTGTAGTGAGCCAAAATCATGCCAGAATATTCTAGAATACCAGAATATTCTAGAAAACATTAAACATTTATGTGTTAATAAGTTAATCCTGCCTGGGTAACAGAGTGCAAGCCCATCTGAAAAAAAAATTTAGGAAAGTATTGCCTGTTTTCATAGAGAAATCCAGTTACCATTTTAAGATACCAATTTTTTGGGGGTACTATACTACAGCTGGTTCCTACTTTAAAATTTGGCCATAACTACTTTGAAGCAGAAGTTTAAAGCTGGAGTTACTTATTTCATTTTAACTTGTTTGTTTTTAAATATCCTTTGTTTAACTTTCTTATTCTTGGTGTTTATCTTCTGGTTTAAAGCAAATACTGTGTGTTTTTTGGATATAGAGAAATACTTTCATCATCCTGACAAGCCATTTTAGCTGATAAATGTAGGGCATTTGTTTTAATTCCCAAACATGATTTTTTTTACTGAACAGAAAATTTGGAATTTAAAAAGTATGTAGTCACATTTTGTATTGATACTCACAGGTTTTTATATTTTGTTGTGAAATGTGGCATTTAGCTCTTTCATATGGTTTGGTTCAATTAAGCAAACTTTTAAAGAATTTCACCAAAAATGAATAGTAATTTTATCTTGCAAAACGTTTTCTGTTGATGGCCTGGAATACCAGTATATTCGAGAAAATATTAAACACTTATGTAAGTTAATTAATTACTATAACACCAATTCATTATATGGTTAACAGTTGAAGTTCGACGATCTGCTAAATGTTTAACAAAATATTTTTACCTGTAACATCTGGATAAAAGTATGACAGAAAAAGTTCATGGCTTTGCTGATATTATATGATTTGACTTTTTAATGACTGCTGTGTCTTATTTTTTTAACTGCTTTGTCTAATGAAAAAATTACAATTAAATAAGTATCTACATCTCATAATTTATCTATAGCTTTGTGCAAAATGTAGTCCCTAATAGTAGAAACACTCAACAGAACAGGAAGTAATCTTCTGTAAATAAGATAACCTTCATCCAATTGGTCATTGTAATTATCTTCAAATGAGAAGGAATATCTAAGTGAGGTAAATTGGTGTTGGGAGTTAGTATTGCTTTTATGTCTCTCTCCTCTGTGTTCCACTTATATATGTGAAGAAATAAAGAGTTTTAAACAATATTAAATTACATAAGAACAGTTCAGTTTAGTAACATTTTTAAAGGCTAGAATTTGAGCAATAAGATTACCTTTTCATTAGTAATTTTAGAAATTTAGTGTGTAGTGTCTTCTATCATATTAATGCATGTTGTAACCTCAAACATCTGGAAAAGCAGAACCTGTGAAATAAACAAAAGAAACAAAACAAAACAAAAAATAAACAAAAAAAGAAAAATCTCTCTCTTCTAGTGAGTCTAGTGAAAAAGAAGCTGAGAAAAACACAAAGACTCCAAGATTGTTACCTTCATGAGAACAGAGATCTTTATTTCAGTACTCTTGCACGCAGGCTCTCCAAAAGTGTCTGGTACATACTAGGCTCTCAGTATTTGTTGAATAAACCTGGTGGGCTGTTCAAGATCTAACAGAAAAGGTTGATTTAATTGCCTATAAAGAACTATAAAAGTTGAGCTACTCAACACAAATAGATAACTGAAAAATGAAAGAGAGCAAAGAAAGAAGCAAAAAGAAAAAAATGAAAAAGATTAGAAAAAGAAATGAGGACAGAGACATTATATCCCCTGACTTTGTACAAGAGTACCAGTGACTGAGGCAAAGAAGAGAAAATTAATCTGTGTTTAGGGCAAGAAGTTTCTGGTAGACTGAAGGAACTACAGGAGCCCAACATACACAAGTAACTATATGTACCTATTTTGGTGGAGTCTGAGGAAGAGGGAAGGGGATCAGGAAGGAATACCCTGCTGAAGTAGTAATTTAAGTAATACTGACTTCAACAGCACAAAATGTAATTTAGGAAATGTTCCTCCAAGAGATGTAAGCAACCAGCACATTTGATCAGTCAGGATCGAGGCCCTCCTTTTTGTACAGTATCTTCCTAAGAATTTAACAACAGACTTCCATATACTGAACACTGACACGCTTCATAAACTAAGAATTGCCATTCTGTGTCAGATGTTCTCTTTGAGGCAAAGGCAGAAGCTTAAGAAAGTATGTACCAGCCTTCAAAAAGACTGACAACTTGAAAAAGTAAAAACTTACAAGGAAAATGATGATAAATCTGAACAAAACATATGCGATTCTTGGCTGACTAGGCATTCAATAAACATTATTGAATGATTTAGAATTTAGGATATCAAAGTCCTAAAATATTCAATTATGTGTGTTCTGAGTCAAGTAAAATCATTCACACAATAGAACGATGAACATTTCTTTGAGGGTTGGTAAATTTTTTTAATATGTTAGGTAATTTTCGATTGTGTCCTCAATATTTTGAATATTGTGCTATGAAATTCTGGGTACTATTAAAAATCTTCTGGAGAATATTGATTTTTTTTTTTGCCTTAGCAAGTAATTAACCTGGTTAGATTCAAGCTGCAAGTCTTGACCTATCTTGTGTTGGCCATCATTCCAATATCAATTTCGTTTCCAAAGTCTAATATCAATTTAGTTTCCAATGCTATTCCAGTTGGTCTCTCACACATATCACCCAGGAGCCAGTCTGAAACCTAGACAGTGGTCAATGTGGTCTAGCAAAAAGAATTTGCTATATTGACTTCCATCAGCTTCATACACATGAAGCTTAGAAGTGAGCTTAGTAATTCATATCTGATTTAAAGAATTCCTTTCTCCATCTTCCTCTTATCTGTGAATTTCCTTACTCTCCTGATCTCAAAACCACATTTTTCCTGATGCTGTTAATTTCATAGGCTTACATAGTTCTACTAGATCTCTGTTGGAAATTAAAAATTAAGAATAAACTTCATGGATTGTCATGGGCAGGATAGACTGAATAATTTGCACAACCATTGCAAAATAAAAATGTGGAGCTCCTATTCTAAAATATTCAGAATTTCAAGATAGCAACAGAACACTAAATTAAGTAAGGGCATGCAGCATGTGCAGCTTTACTAATTGCAGACCCATGAGGCTGGCACTAGTCATAACTCTACTGAAAATCAGAGTCCAGCTAGGGAAAAAGCAAAAAGAAGAATGCCACTGTGGAAGTTTGAACATTTGGTTTAAACGCCTTTGACTGATGACAATATTCACATTCATTCAGTATTAAAAGGAAGTCTTGCCTGTCTTATAATACATATCCATGCTTTTAAAAGTACAGATTTCCATTATTTGTGAATTTCATATTTGTACATTTGTCTACTCATTAAAATTTATTTATATACCCAAAGCAATATGCATGGATGGTGCTTTTTCAGTCATTTGTAGAAATGTGCAGAGTACTATAAAACTTATAGGTCCCGGGGAGAGAGGAAGATGGCGCTGTAGAAGCAACTCACCACTGCAGCTCTCAGTCAAGACGCAGAGGGTAAGCAAACACCGCATTTTCAGACGGATCCTTATAG
>CM052664.1:46289356-46321089 GCA_028533165.1 Leontopithecus rosalia | reverse complement strand
AATGCCAAATATGGGTGAGGGGGCAGAAGGCAGCAAAACACACTGCCACGTGTGTACCTATGCAACTATCTTGCATGTTCTGCACATGTACCCCAAAACCTAAAATGCAATAAAAATTTAAAAAAAAAAACAAAAACTTATAGGTCCCAACGTGTACATTCCAGCTGAGATCAAACAAGACCACTCTCTGCCTTCTCGTTTCAGCTCTCATACTGTAAACAAGTGTTCTTTAGTATCACAGTTTGCATTTTTTGGTTTTTGTTGATTTATTGTTTAAAATGACCCCTTATTATACCACTAACATGTTGTCTAATACTTCTAAGCACAAGAAGGCTGTGATGTACATTACAGAGAAAATCTATGTATTAGATAAGCTTCATGCAGGCATGAGTAATGGTGAATTCGATGTTAGGTAACAACCATGTATATTAAATCTAATGTCTTTAAATAAAAACACACATAAAAGAGTATGTACTGATCAGTTGATTAAAATGTGATGAGAAGCTTACAGAAACCTAATTCTGTTTTCCCTAGAAGCAATGGTTCATTATTTGCTAATTCCATGTTCAGGGTAACTTTATAGACCACAGCTACCATGAGTAACAAGAATCATCTATACATGTATAAAGTAGTTATAGAATCTTAAAAAGAATGTGCATTTAGTAATAAAAACTTACTTGAAGAGGTAGTCTTTCCTACAAAAGGAGGTAAAGGAAAAACAGTACTAACTACTTATTCTGTGCCAGTATTTGATATGTAACATATCTTTACCTTACATTTACTGTGTCAGTAAATCTTTACAATACCATTACTATATAAGAATGATTATTCCTATTTCATAGCTGAAGAAAGGAATCCAAGATCTCACTTATCTAAGATTACCACATCTAGTCAGTCTTGGGACCAAGAGATGAATGATCTCTGTGGACTTTTTCTCTATGACGTGCATAGGGTGCCTGGCTATTCTACTCATTACCTTGGTCCTTATATCTCCATACACACAAATACTATGATAATTCTCTGTAGTAGGTTCATTCGTAGATGGTAATCATCAATGAATGGATGAGACCAGAATAAACAGGCAATCCAAGCTGGAGGACCTCACCCCCACCACTCCAATGTGCATGAGAAGCTGTTATATAATATCCATAACTGGTTTGAAAATCACTTGCACATTCAATTCAGTTTGGCTTTACAAGCCATGAGATCAAAGTTGCTCAGAAAAGTAGATCGGTAGCTATTTCTTAAAGAGGGGCCTGCATTATGGTTTCAGTGAGCTCTGTCTGAACATGATATAACCCAGTGCCTAGAGGTTTGAACAACAGAGTCTTCCCATGTCACCTGCAATAAAGTATATGACAAAAAGAAGCTGAGTCAAAATTGTTGGGGTTTAGCATAAATGACAAAATAGAAATCTGATCATAAGGTAAAGTTTGGGATGAAGACAAGTGGTTGGTGAATATATACAACAGCAACTACTTTGGACACTCTTGAGTGTCAGGTCAATGCCAAAGTCTACCTATTGGGCTGAATAAATACTTGCCCACACTCACAGGCTTGGTCAGGATTTGTGTAGAAAGTACACAGCAGGACGGAGCCTATGGATTCCAAGTGTTGAGAACCCCTCAAAGGAAACAAACACAAATGGAAAAATGTCCCCTCGTACCAAGGATTGTCCTGAAATCCAAGACCATATTTTACGAGGTAAGTTAAAAACAACATTACTGGCCAAGTGTGGTGGCTCATGCCTGTAACCCAGCACTCCGGGAGGCCACAGCAGGCAGATCACGAGGTCAAGAGATCGAAACCATCCTGGCCAACATGGTGAAATCCCATCTCTACTAAAAATACAAAAACTAACTGGGCATGGTGGTGCATGCCTATAATCCCAACTACTCAGGAGGCTGAGGCAGGAGAATCACTTGAACCATGGAGTCAGAGGTTGTAGTTACTAATATTGAGCAAATTAATGGGGAAAATATTACATTATAAAATTAACCAAATAGCATATATCACTGCTAACTCCCCCTCTCCATTGTTTTACTGCCTATATGTTTCATAACATTTATAAAGCAGATCCAGGATTACCTCAAAAGGACAAAAAAGAAAAAGTGAAAAAATGCTTTTAAAATGAAAAAGAAAATGCAAAGAATTATTTTATTCTCCTTTTGGTGGAGAGTAGAACTGAATAATTATGGTGAGATACTGCCTTTATCTCTACTGGAGGTTGTTGGAGTCACACTGGAGCTAAGAACCAGGGACCATATCCTGGCCTTTGATTTGAGGCTCCTTGTGCATGTTTACATTTCCAACTCCAGAATCAAATGTAACATTGTGACTTTTCATACGCAAAAATAAAATTAATAAATCCATGTTACTCTTTATGTTTCGGTTTTTTAGAAGACATACATCAGAGAAAGAGAGAGAAAGAGAGCTTACAGTATGCAATCTCTCAGCTGCCAGCAGAACACAGATGGGCTTGGGAACAGAGAATGATCCAGATCTGCAGGACTGGAGCAATCCATGGGAAGTCTGAATAGAAGATCTGATGCATAAGACAGTAAAGGACTATTGAATGTTCCCTGATCGATGTGCTTGTTCTTTTGCCTGCATGCCCTTGAATAAAGACATTTTGATCTCAAGGGCCAACCTGAAAAACATACAATTTGATCTAGTTTTGAAAGAAGAGTCTGCTACACAAATACTGGCTCACAATATTAAAAGATACCAACTGAAATATCAAAGGGCTTTCGTATTTCATTAAATTGACTATCCTATGTGTTTAATATTTCCATTTAACTGATTATTTCTTAAACTCCGTGAACAATGTATGAGCCTGCTATGATAAATTCTGTGTTGCATATGGGAATTTTAAGTATCTTTGATTGAATCATATTTGTTGATATCTCATCTTTTAGAAGAGAGATAGAAAAAGACCGTTAACCTGCTTGCTTCTGTTTTTTTCTGCCCCATCTCCACTCTTACTTGCAAACTGTGGTTTACACATTTATTTTCATTTTTAAAAATTTTCTCTTGCTACTGCCATTCTCTTATTATTCGTTTTTAAATAACCAGTCCACCTTCTCTTTACTTTTCTTTATATGTCTGCTTCAGAGCTCACCATTTTTAGTTAATTGATGACATGACTAGCCTTTAGTTCTGAGAGACTAAATATACAGTCAGACCATACATAAAAATAGAATTCTAACCCACAGACTGCAATAACCAGACCAAGACCACAGCTTCTGTGGCAATCAGCCCAAAATGGTCAGCACCTGATCAGTAACAGACAGCTTTCACAATTTTTAGCCCCCTTCCCCAACTTCCAACCTTGGACCAACTGGAGAAAGGCAAATATGCTTCCTAACCACCCTCAAAGGATGCTATGCTTCCAGTTATCTGGCCTGCAACTTCCCAACACCAATAGCCTTCAATCAAGCAGACCTGAAGCCATCCCTTTTTCCCCCCGACTCTAAAACTTTCCTATTCCTCTGCCTGCCTTTGAGTATCTGCAAACACACATAATAGTTGTTGACTTTCTTGCTATGCAAGCTCTGAATAAATATCCTTTTCTTGTTCTCATCTGGTGCACTTCATTTGTTTCCATAGTTTTTAATTCCAAGAACTTTCCAATTAATAACCTTTAAATAAATACCATAGTCTTGCCTTTTCTGCAATTATAAACTCTCTCTAGCTTCTGCCTTCAATTCCACACCTTATCCAGATGCAAGCTAGCTTTTAGGAAGCTTCAGGGGGTGCTTTTTTTCCACACATATATTTTATTTGACTGAAAAATAATAAAAATATCATTTAAACTGGGTGTGCCTCAACTGTGGCTCCTAGGCTGAATAATAAAATCATAAATTTGTTTCCATAAGCATAATAGGACATTTAATAATCCTTGTTACATCTGTTGATGAACATATTCTGTAAAGTCATTTGGTCTTGTGCCAAATAGAAACTATAAAAATACAATGAGCTTTTGTCAAAAACTGTTATGTAAGGCTTTGGAAGTTTCTAGTACTTCAGTGCTTTCTATTCCATTCACGTTTTTGTTGAAATAAAATGAAAAAGAAAATAACCTTGTATATGCATATTGAACAGGTAAGGGTTTCCATGGATACTTTTATGCATCTGAAGAGTTCATGTGTGGAAAAAGGCATTCATTTCTAATTCTAAGAGATTCTGTTCTGATAAGGAACTCCTGCCAATCATTTTATGTCTTGACTTTCTAACAGAATAAAAATAATAGATATCATGTGTGTTATGTTGTAAGTCATGAGATAGTTCTATCTAAATAACCTTTTCAATCATCTGGCCTATTCAAGTAACGCCTTGGAATTTTGTTAAAGCTTGAACAATCCATAAAGATTTATAAGCAACTTTTAATCAGTTTAAAGTATTGCTTTCTAGATCTGTATGAAGCATCTTTTTTTTCTCTCTCTCTTTCTTTCTTGGTCATCATTTAGGCAATTTAAATTAACCAACTACCAGTGCTACAATAAAGTGCTAGAATATCTTTTATTTAAAATAGCTTTTGGAGCAGTCTTATCTTCAATTTTATCTTGACTTGAAGAAATTTCAAATACCTTTGATTGAATATTATTTATTGATATCCTACCCAAATGAAATTTTCTGCAAGTTTTCTTATCTTTTTGAGAAACATGTCAAAAAAGATGCACGATTTCAGACCATGAAACTGCTAGTTTAAATTTTAAGTCATACAGTTTTATGAGAAGCTTGATGAGGTTCTATGACCTTTTAATGAGCAAATTCATTCTAAACAACATGTTTTAAATGTCGTACTATTATTTTACACTGACATGTACCTAAGCAATTATAAATTGTGAGCATGGCCTGTAGAATTGTTTTTAAATAAACAGTCTGAAAAATAATTTGATCTTAGTCTGATTTAAGAGTGAACTTTCAAACGTCTTCTGTTTTTACTAGTTAACACCGACTCTGGATAGCAGCAAAGTATAAATCATGATCAGAATGGTAAACAAAGAGGCAATTAAAATATCACTCAACTTCCAAAGTGATTAAATAACAAATTTTTGCAACAAAGCTTTCATGATTTGTTTTCAAGTCCATAGATGCAACAGCTTTTTCACTGAGTGCAATATTGTCATGGCACATACATTATCATGGTACATTATATTATTATAATGTAAGATAAATGGCTGTCAAAATATAAGTTACATAATATGAGAAGAAACAGAAGTACAAACTATATTTAGCCCTAACATTGGTTTTGGCTTTGGCATAATCAAGATGACATCTTAATGACTACTAGGGATACTATTTATAGAAGATGATTGTTAAAATGTATTTTATTGTGGTATTGTGCACTGCTAGAAAGAGGCCTCCTTTCAAAAGCTGCTTTAAATAACTGGTATTTCATAATATGTATCCAGTATGTCATTAAGACTTCACATGATTATAGTACTTCATTTATATTCAGCATCAAATTATATAAACGTTCAGCCTGAGATATTATAAAGTTGCTCCTTGATGATGACTTATTTTGGTAATATAAAATATCCTATTCCTGTATATTCTTTCTCTTCCACATCATTAAGTATTAGTATTTTCCAAAGTTATCATGAACTATTTTACACCCTGCCCTCCTTAACAGCCTATCCATTCTAATGATTTTAACCACAACCTGTTCACCTAAAACTCTATACCTTCCATGGAGACTTCAAAATCACTTTTTCACACCCAGACTTTTCTCCCAAGCTTCTGATGAAAGTATCTAACAGCTAACTTAAGTGTTCTGCCTGCATATCCATCTTGAACAAAATGTTTTACTTTCAAACTCGGCAAATTACTTCAAAATCTATTCCTTCTCCAAGACATGGAGCTGAGTGTGGAGTGGGCCTATGGGCCTCTACTGCACGGCTCGATCACTGGTTTTGAAGTACCATGAGTGTTAGATCCCAAGGCCCTGCCAAATTTACTGCTCCTCTCCAGCCCCATTACTCCTGCCCTAATTCACACTCCCATCATCACTTTCCCAAATTATCTGAATAGCTCCTGATGTATGGGCTAGACTTCAGGACTGCCTTCCAATATTTATTCACTGCATGAAGAATAATCTTTCTACAGCACAAGCTAATTTTTTTTTCCTTAAAAATCTTTTACTTTGCTCTACAGGACAAAAATCAAACTCAACATGTTATGTGGGGGTCTGGTTACAGTGATGCCATCCTTTGAAATTTAATCACCAAAAAGTTCCTTCCACATATAAAATGTTCTCTGGTCTGAACTTCAACACACCTTGTTTTTTCATGCTTTCAAGCTTGGAAACATTCTATTTCTTTGTCTAAAATGTCCTTCTGACCATCCCACCTGCCAATATCTACCCATCAGCTTCCCCCTAATCACTAAAGACAATGTTAGCATCAACTCTTCTGTGAGCAAAACAGGATCCACTGCATTTACTCCCACACCCCAACATAGGAACAAGTCCTTGATTCTACAGTTTAATAATCTGTCATGCACACATCTAGTACAACAGGTGTTACGCTGGAATACACGTATTTTCTGGCATATTAATTTCTCCACACAACACTCAGACCACTTTAAGTAGAGAACACTGGAATTCAGGTCATGAGATTTGAATCTGAAGACAAGTTTTGTCAATTCCTTGGTGTATCACTTCAAAGCTGCACAAGAAAAATACTCAATAAACTTTAAGAATTACATGTTTTTAATACCTAAACATTTAAGAAGCTCTTTCATATAAGTCACAAAGGCATGGCATGAAAAATGTGCTTTGCCTTCTCATAGGAGGATCCTGGAATATCAATTTTAGAAAAGCAGTTTCGATTACAGTGGTGACAGTATAGCTTATGCTGTCATATTAGGCTTCTTTCCCTGTTTTACTCTTAGGATTGACTGATTAATTTTGCTAATTTATTAGGTATTAAGGAAGAGAAGTTTACATATCTTAACCTAGAAGTTCAGAGTCTGGTAAAAACAGTTGTCCCTGGATATGCAAAAAACTTTGGGTATTAAAATTCCATCCTTTCAGTTTCTTATTTCTCTTTATGTGCTCTTCTTGACATCAAAAATAAGAAACATTTCCTCACTCAAGCCACATTCATAAATGGGAAAAGCACCAGGTAGAGCAATTCTTAAATCTTCTGACTTTTTAGCCAAAAGAGTGGTTTTCCTCTTTTATTCAATACTATCTAAGAAATTCACCTATTAGGTATTAATATCTCTTAAGACCCTTGGTCTAAACCAACTTTTTCTAAGTCAACACTTCAGAAGCCATTATCCTAACAAAGGACCTGCCAGGGTCTTGAAACAGAATATCTGACTGTTGTGTTACTTATTCTGACCAATACTTCTAAGGAAGCTTAATGTTATTTATTTAAAGAAAAAAAGACATTTAAAAACTAAAATTATCTGAGATTTTAAAAAATTAAATCATGTTATGCCATGCTGCAGAGGAATCAGAAAGGAATACACACTATAAATGAAGAGTCCAGAGGACAAGTAGTAGAAATTTAGAGGAACTGAGCAGGTATCAGTGATGACTACCAGGGAATGAAGTAAAAATATAGCTATACATTTATGCATTTAAACAATAAAAATTTCAGCCAGGGGTAAGGGATTAGAAATTTAAAAATAAATAGTAAAAATTACATATTAGAGGCAATCTAAATATCCAAGGATAGTGAAAATTTTAAATAAATTTTGGGATATCAACATAATGGAGTATTATACAACTATTAATAATAGTTGGGTCTGTAAAGATGATTTATATAATGAAAAACTCACAACCTAATGTTAAGGGAAGCTGGTTATATAGATGTATATATGGGATGATTTCAATTGTGTAAAATATATATCAGACTACTGATCAAACTAGAAGTAACTACACTAACATTTGAGGAGTGTTTATTTCTAGATTGTTGGCTTTAAGGTATTTCTTTTCTTTTTTATATTTTCTTATTTTTCTTCCTTGAAGGGTAATGTGTGCTCATTAAATATGAGATATTCTTTCTCTCGGAATGCAGTAAGACTTTTGAGCATGACCTGATTCCCGCTGAGGAAAGCTCTGACTCCTCAGTGGAGAACAGCCTGTAGAAGTGGAGAGCAGGTAGGAGGCTACTACAAAGACCTAGATGACAGATGATAGGGGCTTGGACTAGGGTTACAGTATAAAAGTGATAAGATATGGGAAATGTGTGATATATGTTTAAGGTAGAGCCAACAAAATCTGTCCATGGTTTAACATGTAGTGTCTGAGAAGAAAAAAAAAAGACCCCAGGATGGTGTCTATCTTTTTTATTAATATGAGGTATACATAAACACCTCATATTTAATGAGCATATATTACCCTTAAAGGAAGAACAATATATTTTATGTTAATTTACATTAATGAAGCAACAATGAAGAAGTCATCTTTATCAGATGTCTTAATGAACAAAGCTGAAAAAAGATCAAGAAGCACTTTCAATGAGAAAACTACAAACATTTTGCCAGGAGGACAAGGCTATGAAAAGATCAAAGAAATGAAGCTTTTAAGTCCTAGTCATCTTTCTAGATGAAAGAAAATGAGGAGTTTCCTATGTCTAGAATGAAAAGCCAAGGCTTAATTAAGTGGTAGTTAGAAATTACTGTGTATTGGTGAATAAAATTTAGGGTCTCACAAAATTTTAGATTTAGTTCAGAATTCGGAGGTCATCCAATCCAACCTTTGGAGAGGTTCTAGAATCCCTTCTTCAGTACAACTGATAAATGGTCATCCAATTTGCTGCTTGAGTACCCCCAACTGACATGTAATTCACCACCTTTGGAGATAGACTGCTTTTGTGTCACAATTCTAGATGTCAGAATGTTCTCTTATATGGCATTGAAACTAGAGACCCTGTCACTTCCACTCGTCCATCCTAACCAAGACTTTAAGAGTTTTGAACAGGTGGGAAAAAAATTTTGAATTAGTTAAAATACATTTCCATAGAGTTTAGGAGAGAAAATCTGAAGAATTTATACATGTAAATTCAATTTTCTTTGACACAGAAGTGCTTCTTTTTTTTTTTTTTTTTTTTTTTTGAGACAGAGTTTCGCTCTTGTTACCCAGGCTGGAGTGCAATGGAATGATCTCCGCTCACCGCAACCTCCGCTTCCTGGGTTCAGGCAATTCCCTCAGCCTCCTGAGTAGCTTGGACTACAGGCATGCGCCACCATGCCCAGCTAATTTTTTGTATTTTTAGTAGAGACAGGGTTTCACCATGTTGACCAGGATGGTCTCGATCTCTTGACCTTGTGATCCACCTGCCTCGACCTCCCAAAGTGCTGGGATTACAGGCTTGAGCCACCGCGCCCGGCCCAGAAGTGTTTCTAATATTTAATGACATGCCTCTTTTTTTTAATCCTCTGCTCTCCAGAATATCTTCAGTTCCATGAGACAATCTTTGTATGGCACTGTTTCAAAAACCCTAACAGTCCAGGGAGTCCTCTTTTAGAAGCTGTGCTGAGTGGTTCAATAAACTAGTTGGAACTGGTTCTTTGTGGAAACTTTGTATATTCCCCTTTCCTGTAAGGTTAAAGTTAGAGCTGCTGAAAGAGGAACTCACTTGAGATTCAGAGGAAGTAGCGGTCATCACTCTGTAAAGACGTTCACAGGCAAAAACAGTGACGCAGACTTGGATGGTTTCAGTTTGTGCTCACTCTGCTGTGCTCCACATTCAAATCTCATTCCTGACTGCTGGCCCCGTTGTGCAACAGTAGCCCCCAGCCCACCACCAGATACTTGGGGGAAGATACACAGACAGCATAGAACCAATAACCAATGCTGCTAATAGATATAATGTGCACTCAGTATGTAATTTTAAATTTTCTAGCAGCCACATTAACAAGGCAGAACTGAATTAAACAAGTGAAGTTGATTTTAATATGTTTGGTATAAACCATTATACCTAAAACTTTATGACTTCAACATATAGACAATACTAAAAATTGTCTAATGAAACACCAAGGAGGCCAGTGGGTGAGGTGGAAGGTAGTAGGGGATATGGTAGAAATGTAATGAAGAACCAGATGGTGCCAGATGCCACAGACCATAGTAATGGTGTGGGACTCTCTCAGAATGTGCTAAGACTTTTGAACAGAGGAATGGCATGACTGGATTCACACTGAGGAAAGCTCTGACTCGTCAGTGGAAAACAGACTGTAGAAGTAGAGAGCACATAGGAGGCTACTGCACTGACCTAGATGACAGATGATAGGGGCTTGGACTAGGGTTACAGCATAAAAGTGATAAGGTGGCCAGGTGTGGTGGCTCATGTCTGTAATCCCAGCACTTTGGGGGGCCTAGGTGGGTGGATCATGAGGCCAGGAGATCAAGACCATCCTGTCTAACACAGTGAAACCCCATCTCTACTAAAAATACAAAAAATTAGCCGAGCATGGTGGCATGCACCTGTAATCACAGCTATTCAGGGGGCTAAGGCAGGAGAATCCCTTGAACCCGGGAGGTGGAGGTTGCAGCGATTGCACCATTGCACTCCAGCCTGGGTGACAGAGTAAGACTGTCTCAAAAAAAAAAGTGATAAGGTATGGAAAACACGGGCTATATATTCAAGGTAGAGCCAACAAAACCTGTCCATGGTTAAATGCGTAGTGCGAGAGAGAGAAGAAAGACCCTATCTTTTGGGATTAAGCACCTAGAAAATATAGTGTCATTTACTAAGAAGAAGGAGACTAATAAAGAGCAGGTTTGTTTTATTTGGTCCAGTATATATTATGATTTTAAACATTTATTCTTTTATCTTTGCCATTTTGATAAGCACATGTTTATCTGAATTGCAGGCATAAATCTTGAGGTAAGGAGAGCTAGTTACAGAGTCCATGGTTTCACTCAGCCTAATAAGCAGGCATTGCCATTACACTGCGAATATGCTTAATTTGTCTTACTCCACTGTTTTCCACCAAAAATACATTTACACATCTTGTTCACAACTATAAAATTCACTCAGTCTGTTTCATGTATAGCATTACTTGAATTCCCAAAATAGTAGCCCCATTTCTTCCTTCCCTGCTTACCTGGACTACCAATGCAACAAATTCTTGCCTATATCCCCCAGTGCCTAAATCTCTTGTCTTTTCAGCCCATCAGAGTTACCAGTCCCGAACCTATGATTAATCCGACCATCTGCTTGCACAACAGAAATTCATAAGCTGCCAAACGCTGCTTGAGAAAAAGTGTATAACTGTACTGCTTGGACTTATTACATATTTACTACTTCCAACCTCAATTTAGTCCTCAGTATAGCTTGGCAATCCTTATGCCTGTATCCATTCAGATCTCTTTCCTATTCACCAAGGTGACCATTTTATAACTTTACACTCCTGCATAAGCTTTCACTTTAATATCCAGGAGAAAAAAACTACTTACCGCTTTCCAGAAAACAAAATGAATACTCTAGGCACTTAATTTGGTCAAAGGTCCTTCTCTGATTTCAACATTACATATATAATCTCTCATCTTCACCTCCCCTATCACCGTCATATTTCTCCTTTGCCCATCATCCCAAACTTCCTTCCACTCACGACATAAATCCCATGCCTTGTTCATGGCTCTCGGTCTTTGCAGAAGCAATTTCATCATCTTCCACAATCTCTGTTGCTTCAATGTCTACACTTTCTTCAAAGTGCAGTCGAAATGTTGTTTACCAGTGAAGCCCCACCCCAAACCAGCTGCCATAGACAAAGATGGCAAATCTTTCTTTATTGTCTTAGCACACTATTCAGACCCAAATTATAGCACTCCTTATATTTTGCTACAATCATGCCTGTTACCTATTTCTGTCACTAACTCTAAGACTTGACAGAGCAGACCATTTGTTACTGATCTATGTGCACTCAATTCAAAAGAATGCAAAGTGATTTTTATATTCTCTCACTCAACAATCAACACAGACAACTTCTGTGACCAAATTTGGTGAAGGGGGCTGGGTTCTCCCCATCATCAAGCAGGCAGTCAGTTCTGCAGTGGATAAATGGGTGTCCACCGATTTAATTCTGACACTATGTAACTGGAGACAGCATCACATCTCAGATTAAGGGTTCAGTCCCTAAGACTGCCCCCTCCCCTAAACACCAACAGTTGCCAGTCCTGGCCTCCAGAACTTCTGACCCACCGGCTTCAAGTTGGGGTTCTCGAGACCTTCTCTTCAGGTTTGATTAATTTGCTAAAGCAGCTCACAAAACTCAAGGAAACATGTTTACTGGTTTATTATAAGAGTATCATAAGTTTATTACTAAGGGTACAGATGAAGAGATACGCACAGTGATGAGGTATGAGGAAAGGGTCATACAGAGCTTCCATGCCCTCCCTGGGCAGCTGCTCCTCAGGAAACTCCATGTGTTCAGCTATTCACAGATCTTTGAACCCCATCTTTTGGGGTTTTATAGAAGCTTCATTATATAGACAGAATTGGTTAAACCATTGACCATTGGTGATTAGCTCAATCTTCAGTCTCTCTCCCCTCCCTGGAGGTTAGGAGGTGGGACTGAAAGCCCCACCCTCTAATTTTGCCCTGGTTTTCTGGTGGCCAGCCCCCTTCTGAAGCTACCTAGAGGCTGCCAGCCCTAAGTCAACTCATTAGCATACAAAAAGACATCACTCAGGCATTTTTAAAGATTTTAAAAGTTGAATGCCAGAAAATGGGAAAAAGACCAAATACGTATTTCACAGTATCACAATACTATATAGATTTTTTTTTTTACAAGAGTTTGCTTAGAGATGTGCTGGACAGAGGCAAGGCTGTGGTAATAACAGTCTTAAAAGGATGAAAGAGAGCATTTTTCATTGGTTACAGAAGTAACATTGATCCATGCCTGTCAGTCTTAGAGGTGTGTTCATTTCAGTAAAGCTGAATGGAGTGCACTTTCTTAAGTTCAGACTTACATTGAGAAATCCATGCTATGGAAGCTGACTTCCATGGCATGAGGCTGTAACTGATTGGTTGACTTTTACTGATAAGATACAGGAAAAGGAAAATAATGTGAATATCACAAGTGCCACTGCTTGGTGTTACACGGTCTCCTCTGCAAACTTTACCTCTGGCTTGGAAGAATAAACCAATAAAAATACTAATACAAAGAACTTTCTGAATTAGGAGCTATCCACAAGGCTTCTTTTCCATTTCAGGTCTACTAAATAATATCACATTATCCTTGAAAGCAATAACACAGGAATTCATGTTTGCTGAGGCACCTCCTTTGAAATGTCTCAAAGGAAGCACAGAGAGCAGAGAAGATAGGCAAGCCGACAGGTATTTAACCTGTGTGTATATCACATTCCATATATTATCAATTAATTTTCAAAACTGCCAAATAAGGTAGATGTTCATTTATGTGAAAAGATTAGAACTTAAAGAAATTAAATAAGAGTTTCAATTCATAAAGCTAGGAAGTGACAAAATCAGAATTCAAACCCAGTTCATAGGCAATTTTTTCAGCCTTTTGTACCATACCAATGCCTTCGTTTCAAAGAAATAGGCTTGAAGAAAATATGTAGTAGAAGCTGGGAAAATCTCTACCAGTGTTTCTGACATGGAAAAGAAGTTCTGCTAAAATCTGTAATATTTCTGTACCTCTTCCCCATTGACTGATGGTTTTTTTAGTTATAGAATAAAAATTCAAATCTTACATATTAGAAAGTTACACAATCTCAACACCTCCTGCCATTCTCAGGGAGATGTTCGCCATACAAAAAGTCACACTACAAAGCAATGTGGTATACTTAGGTTCTAGTGGGTATCTATAACCATTTACTTCAACAAATTCACATAAAAAATGAATATAGGACTCAATAATTCTATCTATATCATGTATTTTTAAATGACCAAAATAAATCTACAAGGCTCTATCAACTACATCAAAAAATAAAAATCAAATCTAGCTAGCTTACATTTTTTAAGGTTTTCTGGGAGTCATATGTAGTACTGTAGTAAATACTTAAAATAAGAATGGGATATGAAAATGGAGAGAAGAATGAAGTTAATCATTTTTTAGGATGGGCACGATGACTCACGCCTGCAATCCCAGCACTTTGGGAGGCCAAGGTGGGTGATCATTTGAACTCAGGAGTTCAAGACTATCTTGGCCCACATGGTGAAACCCTATCTGTACTAAAAATACAAACAATAGCCAGGTGGCAGTGGCACATGCCTGTAATCCCAGCTACTCAGGAGGCTGAAGCCGGAGTATTGCTTGAGCCTGAGAGTCAGAGTTTGTGGTGAGCCAAGATGTGACACTGCACACCAGGCTGGACAACAGAGTGAGACTCTGTCTAAAAAATAGTAATAATGATAAAAATAATTTTAATGCTAACTTTGGACAGATCACAAATGTAACTCCAGTTATTTTAAATTCTGAACTAGAGAAAACTATTTTAAAATTCATATGCAACCAAAAAAGAGCCCATAGAGACAAGGCAATCCTAAACAAAAAGAACACTGCTGAAGACATCATGCTGCCAGACTTAACACTACACTACAGGGCTATAGTATCAAAATAGCATGGTATAGTACAAGAAAAGAAACATAGACCAATGGAACAGAATAGAGAATGCAGAAATAAGACCATCCACCTACAACTATCTGATCTTCAACAAAACTGGCAAAAACAAGCAATGGAAAAAGTATTCCCTATTCAGTAAATGGTGCTGGGAGAATAACTTGCTAGTCATAAGAAGAACATTGAAACTGGACCCTTTCCTTATACCATATACACAAATCAACATGTGGCTGGGCGCAGTGGCTCACGCCTGTAATCCCAGCATTTTGGGAGGCTGAGGCAAGTGGATCACGAGGTCAGGAGTTCAAGACCAGCCTGGCCAACATGTTGAAACCCCATGTAAATACATATAAAAATACAAAAATACAAATAAAAATACAATACATATAAAAGTAATAAAATTTAGCTGGGTGTGGTGGTGCGTGCCTGTAATCCCAGCTACTCGGGAGGCTGGGGCAGGAGAATCACTTGTACCCAGGAGATGGAGGTTTCAGTGAGCCAAGATCAAGCCACTGCATTTAAGTCTGAGTGACAGAGTGAGACTCCATCTCAAAAAAAATTTTTTTAATTAACTCAAAATGGGTTAAAGACTTAAATGTAAAACCCAAAACTATAAAAACCCTGGAAGACAACCTAGGCAATACCGTTCAGGACAAGGATACAGGCAAAGATTTCATAACAAAGACACCAAAAGCAATTGCAACAAAAGCAAAAATTGACAAATGAGATCTAATTAAATAGCTTCTACATAGCAAAAGAAACTATCAACAGAATAAACAGACAATCTACATTTTTTGCAAACTATGCATCCAAAATAGGGCTAATACCCAGCATCTATAAGGAACTTAAATAAATTCACAAGAAAAAAAACAAAAATGCCATTCAAGAGTAGATAAAGGACATGCACAGACACTTCTCAAAAGAAGACATTCATAGAGCCAGCAATCATGAAAAAAAGCTTAACATCACTGATCAAAATGAGATATCAATTCATGCCAGTCAGAATGGCTATTACTAAAAACGTAAAAATATATAATAGCAGATGCTGGAGAGATTGTGGAGAAACAGGAATGCTTTTATACTGCTGGTGGGAGTGTAAATTAGTTCAACCATTGTGGAAGATAGTGTAGCAATTCCTCAAAGACCTAAAGACAGAAATACCATTTGACCCAGCAATCCCATTACTGGCTATATATCCAAAAGAATATAAATCATTTTATTATAAAGACACATGCACACTGATGTTCATTGTAGCACTATTCACAATAGCAAAGATATGGAATCAACTTAAATGCCCATCAATGATAGACTAGATAAAGAAAATGTGGTACACATACTCTATGGACTACTATGCAGCTATAAGATCACGTCCTAACACAGGAACAGAAAGCCGAATACTGCATGTTCTCACTTATAAGTGGGAGCTAAATGATGAGAACACATGGACACATAGAGAGAAACAACACACACTGGGGCCTATTGGAGGGTAGAGGTTTGGAGGAGGAAGAGAAAGAAGACTGGAAAAAACAACTAATGGATTCTAGGCTAAATACATGGGTGATGAAATAATATGTGCAACAAACCCCCATAACACACGTTTACCTAGATAACAAACCTGCACATCCTGCACATATATGCCTGAACTTAAAAAAAAAAACACAAAAATGTAGCGTTACTTTAATAATACAAGAATAGTTCAGACTAGCTTAGTGCTACAGCTTTTAATTGCCAAAGAAAGGAGTGAAACATGATACCATAGTTTAGCATATACACATTGAAAGCAAACCAGCTAATCAGAAGCAGAACTTTTTTTTATCCTAAACCAATAAACCAATTTGTTTTCTGAATATTCAGAAGCAGAGCATTGAGTTAACAGCTTTAAAAGTGACTTAACACCTACTTTCATTAAATTGCTTCATATAGCACATCCAGGTATTTTTAGTACTTCAATATATATCTATTAACAAGTGACAAACATAGCAAAGTGGTCAAGCATGGTGCCTCAAGCCTGTAATCTCAGCACTCTGAGAGGCTGAGGCCAGTGGATCATCGAGGTCAGGAGCTTGAGACCAGCCTGGCCAACATTGTGAAACCCCATCTCTATTAAAAATACAAAAATTAGCCAGGTGTGGTGGCAGATGCCTGTAATCCCTACTACTTGGCAGGCTGAGGCAGGAGAACTGCTTGAATCCAGGAGGCAAGGTCGCAGTAAGCCAAGATCATGACACTGCACTGCAGCCTGAACAACAGAGTGAGAGTCAAAAGAAAGGAAAGAAAGAAATAAAAGAAAGAAAGGAAAGAAAAGAAAAGAAACGAAAGAAAAGAAAAAGAAAAGAAAGATAGTAAAGCATATTCATGGTATTAAATGAGGGTTTTGTCTTTTTCACCGATTTTCTTTGAATAAGTCAATATAGCACAAAACTCAAAAAGTAGGCTGAAAATTCCTCCTTACCCTGTTCTTTAGCAACCCAGTTTCCAATGGGTGGAAACATATTTAAAACTATAATTCAATAAAAGTTATCTGAAATAGAGGAAGGCATAGATCTATATATTGAATGGATTTATCTTTTATCTAAAGAAAAAAAATCAATCCAGAAAGGTCAACTGTGACACATATTCTAGTAAAATTATTGAAATTTAAAAGAAAAGATACTTCTGGGTTTCCAAGCAAAATAAAAAAGTCATTAACAAAGGAAAGAAAATCCGGTTGGCATCACACTTCTTATTAGCAACAGTCAAAGCAAATAAACATTGCGATAGAGCTACTCATTAACTTAAAGGGAGAAATGTAAGGTAAAGATCTTATATCCAGGCATGCTGTTTTTCAGATATTAAAGACACCCAGGAGTCTTTCCTGGTAATCTACTAAAGGATGAATTTAATTTAACAAAGAGATCATTAGGGAAACCAATGAAATAACTGGTAATGATGATTAAATATACTTAATTACAGATCTATAACAGGTGAAAATGAGAGAAAAATTACTATGTAAATATTATATGCTCTATCAAAATCAAAATAACACAAAAAGAGAAATAAAACTGAGTGAAAATAGAATATGCCTATTGACTGCATATTCTATTTGCAGAAATAAAAGGAAATCATTTAAGAATGACAGAGTAGTTAAAACCTAACTAAAGACAAAGAACATTAAATGAAAGTATTAAAATAAGATAATACTTTTTAAAAATACAAATCTGTGGCATATCTGCCACCAGGCTTGTGTACAGCCTGCTGCCCCTTCATCAGCTCTGTGATGTGTAAGGAGCGATGAACAATGAAGGGGATGTGGATGTGGGTAGGAAAAGGCAAAACAAAGGCTCTAGTTGCGTGATAGGCACTGGCACCTGGTGCCCCAGGTCAGAGGTAGAACAGAGGTTGAATACACAAGAAAGAAAACAGTATTAAGTAAACTATAGTCTACTTAGATTTTTAACAGAAAGCCATTTTGTGACCTCTTAGTTTTCTCTTTATTGTGGGGTAAGAAACAGAAAATACATTTCTGTAAAATATATTAATGCATATAATTTTTCAAATTACAAATAATATAAGTTCAATTAAAAAAACAGGTGATATGAAAAAGTACAAAGAAAAGGAACTTAAAACCCTAACTTACCTCATCACCAAACACTGCCACCATTTCTTCTCATCAACAAGACTTTTCAACATGTTGTTAGAGATCAGGAAGTTTAACACTAAACTGCATATACTACTAGCATATTACCTACAGAAGGAATGAACCATTACCTATTGTTGTGTCCCCTCATCCTCTTCTTAGTTACAGTGAATTCGAGTTGGTCCTTAAATACAACTTAATCACAATTATATTGAGTGATGTCTGAGTATTGAGAGATTTAATTACTCCAGCTTAAAAAATAATCACTGGTTGATACAAAAATCAATTAGGTTGTTAAATATCCAGATTTCACTATGATAAAATCTTTACTACGGCCACATATTTCTGTTTGGATTAGGTTAGATGATTCCTCGGTTTCCTTCTAACACAAAAATGTGATTTTCTGAAAAGTAATACAGAAACTAATATATGTACTTACAAGTTAGTTTTGGTGAGATTTTCTTAGTTAACAAAAAATTGATTCAGACAATTTCTTCTAATATATTTTGACATTTGCTCTTTCAGCATGAAGTTAGTTACCAAGCAAAAGGAGGTTCTTAATAATTTATGTTGTTTACTTTGAACGTGATTACTCATAGGAGTCTGCAGAAATGAATCAATACTTGCTTAGCTTCTCAAAAAAGTAAACTGGAGATAATTGTTACAGTCATGCATGTTAATTTAGGGTGCCAAATCAATTTCCAGGTATTTCTTATGCCACAACAGTCTTAATTAAGAAATAACTAAGGTTGCCTTTTATTCTTATAGGTAATGCTGAGCCATTGGCTCTGAACAAAGCCATTTAACCTTTGTGATGTACGTAATTTAAAAAAAAAAAAAAAAAAAAAACCAGAGAGGCCAGGCACAGTGCCTCACGCCTGCAATCCCAGCCTTTTGGGAGGCCGAGGTGGGTGAATCACGAGATCAGGAGATTGAGACCATCCTGGCCAACATGGTGAAATCCCGTCTCTACTAAAAACACAAAAATTAGCTCGGCATGGTGGTGCGCACCTCTAGTCCCAGCTACTTGGGGTGGGGGCTGAGGCAGGAGAATCACTTGAACCCAGGAGGTGGAGATTGCAGTAAGCCGAGATTGCGCCACTACACTTCCAGCCTGGGTGACAGAGCGAGAATCCGTCAAAAAAAAAAAAAGAAAGAAAGAAAGAAAGAGAGAGAGAGAGAGAGAGAGAGAGAAAGAAAAGAAAAAGAAAATCTATAGTGTTAGTTACACTGTACATCTGTAAAAGGGCTTTACAGTTAGCAAAGTAATTCCATGCTCAGTTTCTGCAATCTATTTTCTGCTCTGCATGATGTAATCTAGGCCTCCTGGGAAGCTTATTTTAATGTGGTGTGGAGCTCGTGTCCAGTCCCAAGTTCCATATTTTAAGAGGATCACTGACAAATTGGAGCACCTAAAAGAAAGAAATCTGAGGAATTGTGGTAAGAGGGATGCTTAAAGGAACTGGAAATATTTAACCAAAAGATGAGATGATGTGGTATCATAATGATTTTAGGAATTCTCTTTTGTTCAAATACCTGTTACATGGTAGAGTGCTTAATGTTATATCTTGTTCCAGACGGCAGGATTGGCACTAATGGTTGGTCATTACAAGGAGGTAGATAAGATTCAACATAAGAATCTTGACAACGTAAAGGGCTGTCTTACCCAACAGTAAGCTTCCTGGTGTTCAGGCACTTCCTGGAGGACAACTTAGGTGGATTGAGGGAGAGTTCTCTGAGGCTCACTGTTTCAGGCTTTCAATGAATTAAAATGTCAATGAATCAGCAGTGCGCGGTGGCTCATGCCTATAATCCCAGCACTTTGGGAGGCCAAGGCGATCGGATCATGAGGTCAGGAGATCAAGATCATCCTGGCTAATGTGGTAAAACCCCGTCTCTACTAAAAATACAAAAAAATTGCTAGGTGTGGTGGCATGCACCTGTAGTCCCAGCTACTTGGGAGGCTGAGGCAGGAGAATCACTTGAACCTGGGAGGCAGAGGTTGCAGTGAACCAAGATCATGCCACCGCACTCCAGCCTGAGCAACAGAGTGAGACTCAGTCTCAAAAAAAAAAAAAATCAATGAATCATTCATTCATGAGACAGCCTTGTCTTTCTGGTCCAGCACCTATTTTGACCCTTGTTATCACTGTAAGATGGACATCTCAAGTCTCCAAAACACAAGGAAATGTTAAAAGACCTGGCAGTTTCCCTACTACATGCCAGGCCATACTTAGATATTACCCACTATTATCCTATAGAGCTGGTCATTGCTAGGGTAAAAGTCAGACTGTTGGAGAGCAAGTGTGAGACCTAGGGCATAATACCCCCTTCCAAAAGTTTAAAGAGAGCACTGAAGTTCATGTACAACCTACAACTCTGTTAATCAATCTCATCTAGCTCCTACTGTATAATATTTAGTTTGCACAACACTCCAATATAGTGAGCTCCTAAAGAGCAGAAACTCTGTACTTTTTATAACTCCATAGGTTGCTTATCCAAGTGTTGGGATTTATACTCAATATATGCTTAATGGAGGAATAAATGAATTCCATTCCAAATAAGCATTGCCCCCATGCAGGTACTATATCAATGCCAAGATCCAGACTTAAAATAAGACACAGTTTTTGCCCTTAAGGAGTGCCCAATAATTAGCAGAATAAATATGTGAGGGAATGAGGGCACCTGTATTGGTTGGAACTTTGCCGTTCAAGAGTCCTTTCAACCCTGAGATTCTATAAATCCATATTAATTTCCTCAATTAAAATATCTTAGATGCAGCCTGGAGCTGTGGCTCACACTTATAATCCCAGCACTTTGGGAGGATCACTTAAGCCCAGGAGTTTGAGACCAACCCAGGATGAAACCCCATCTGTATGAGAACTACAAAAAATCAGCCAGGTGTGGTGGTGCACACCTATAATCCCAGCTACTTGGAAGGCTGAGGTGGGAAAGTCACCTGAGCCTGGGAAGTTGAAGCTACAGTGAGCTGAGATTGTGCCATTGCACTCCAGCCTGGGCAACAAAGTGAAACCCTTTCTAAAAACTATAAATAAATAAAAACCCAAAAAACATATATAGATAGATAGATATCTTAGATGCAAGAACAGGAAAAATGGTCATGTTATGTAAGGATATTCCTAGGTTTTTAACCTACTGTGGACAATACTGTTCACTTCCAGCAGACCAAATAATTTGAGAAGTCTATCTACAGTCAAATTATGGGATGCTTTTAGTGAATTTAAAGAGATAGGGAATGGAAGATCTTGGTAAATATTTGTGTCAAACCCATACAAAATGCCTGTTTCTCATATTAAGAAAAGAACCAGACTCACTGGCCCTGAAATTTAAACTTATTCTCTATATACTAATTAAGGGATTCAAACTATATATACTAAAAATAATAAATACTGACATAATACAGGTTAAATCTGCTAATTTTTGATAAAGTTACTTTTATTATTCTTTTACAGAGAATGATACAGGACACAGAGGTTAAGTTATTTGCTCCTATATCATGAAGTAGAAAGTAGTAGACCTAGGCAATTGAGCACCAGAATCCCTAACAACTTCACTGATGGCCCGTTGTAATTGTGTTTTCTTATATCATGTTAAGAATTTTATTTCTTGCTCATCCTAGGAGCCCAATACACTGTAGTATTTTTGCCAGGTGTCCCATAAAGTAGAATCAGTGCTCCATGATTAGTCTTGCTTCTGATGCAGTAAAAAATTATGCCTGGGGTTTCAGAAGAGATTCACAAAGCAATATGGTGTCATTTAGCATGAAAACATCTAGACCCTCACTGCATTTCCTTGGTATTATTCATACAAAGTCAGCTATCACCCTCTCTGCCCCATTCCCCACTCCCCAGTCCAAAAAGCCACATTGTATTAAATGATTAAATACAAACATATTACAATCACACAGTTGCAAAAGGCAGGCCACCTGTTTTTCTATACCATTTGGACTTACTGAGAGATAAGATGGTTACTCTGAAAAGCAAGATAAATTTCATTTTGGAATCAAATTATCTTTTCCTCACTTAGTTTCACATATATTGTTTTTCACTTTGTGCTCTAAATAGTTAATTGGGGCTATTTAACAGATTATATATGTTTCTGCTGAGAGTAATTGTACCTTAACAATAACTGAAGGAATTTTTACTTAATTTGCTAGTTGGGTTCATGGCTGGCTAGAGTTAAGTAGAAGCTGAAGGGCTCCTGACTGTAGGAGGTGAAACTCATTCATATTCTTTGGTAAACAAATTAATGGAGAGTTGCCAGTGTGTTTTCATCCCACTAAATCACCTTAGCAACATGGATATAAAACAGCATGAACTTTCCCTCAGAGCCTCCGGTCTTTCCTAGTGTGAGGATTCAACAATAAATGAGACTAGCAACATTCTCCATTTATTTTAGTCTTATAAAATGAGTGTCAGAATTTCCACAAAACTTAAGATTTTAACAGTAAAATAAAAAGAGGCTAAATTTGTCTTACGTACAATGATTAGTATTTCTCAACAGGACTGTATTTGTTGGTTGTTTTCCTGACATGGCAGGAAATACCATGCACACTTTACTTGACTGAGTTTAAAATAATTTTAGCCAAAAAAAAAAAAAAAGGCAGAGAAAGATATATTTTCAAATAATTAGGTCTGGCTAATTTGAATCATGGGCTCTATGGTCACCAATTATACTTCTTATTTTTCTTGAATTTAAGGAGTGTGAGCTCTGGAAAGTCGAGAAAGTGAAAGCCACATTGCAATCATCAAGTCCATGCTAACGCCTGTGGGCAGGGCAAATCCTGGCAGAAGGTTGCTCTCAGATATCTGTAGGAAATAAGCCACAAAGCTTGCTTTGTTTTAAGTGCTTTTTCATCGACTCTCATCTCTCCCACATGGAAAGGCCAGAAAACTCTCTACTTATTTATGGATTTCTTACAGTTTTGTTCCTTTGTTTTGGTTACTGCTTATCCACACTCTAGAGAAAGGAAAGCCAGTGAAACTATAGCACAAATGTATTTAAGAACTAAGCCTCTGGGTCTCTGCCATCTGTTATCTTTTTAGTATCTTGTCTGTCTTCCAGATTTAAAGGCAAGAATGATGAACATATAAAAAAAATACCTTTTCTTATGATGGTCTACTTTTTAAAAATTTTGAATATTACAGTTAAGTCCCCAGCCAACTGTGTAAACATAAAATTTTTACTGCTAATTTTTGAACTGTGTGGAATATTGGGTAGGGAGTACCTCAGTAGATCACCTGGCTGCCAGATGTATTCCACCTGCCCCAACAGGTAATGGCAGTGCTACATACTGGTAATGATCAGGGTCCATTATCTGAACCAGAATGGTGACTCTTTTTCTGGTCTTTTCATACATGAAATCTCAAGTGCTGGTTGACTGAGAAGCAAATAGAGCTTAAAATCTTGCTAGGAAAAGCACTCATGATCTGTTAACAGACATGCTAGATAGATCTGCAGAGCTCATTGATGCAGAGTCAAATTCTTCACGTGAGTCTTTAGGAGGAATAGCAAAAGGGGCTACTCTTACACTGTACTTCTGTGTATTAGGGACACAACATTAGATAATGATCACTGATTGAGGATGCATCCTGCAGGTTGGAAAACAGCACCTCATCTTTGTAGTGTTATCTCCAAGCCTGTGCCTCTATGCCTTCAAAAAGCAGTTCCGTCACTGCCATAAGACTGGCAGCTTTTTGGTGGTATGGTCTGTTGTAGGAATAATGTACCTCATTATGATACGTCCACTGCCTTTTTTTTTTCTTTTTTTTTTTGCTTTAACGTGGTCCTTAGTCTGATAAAATGTCAAGTGGGATACCATGTCTATGGATCAAGCATTCTGTAAACCCTCAGATACTGGAGATGGTTGAGGCTCCACAATTGGCAAATCAAAACCCATATCTACAAATTTGCTGGTTCCCATAAAGAAGAATTGCTGCCTCTTCGAGGACGTAATCAACTTGGCACCAAGTGACTGGTTAGTCTCCTTGAAAGAGGACATTCTATCGGGCTTCAGTATTGTTCTGATACTGGCTAGTTGAATATCTGATAGCAGTGATAGCCACAGTGATTCTCCGTCCATGATGTTGGTAGGACTCATGAGTAGTTTTTATCCCTGACACTATGGTTAGTCTGTTCATGAACTCGTGACAGCACTGTGGTACCTGATGACAGAGGCTGGCTGTCACATGTCAGCCAGCAGCAGACCCATTCTGTCCACCTGAGTTCAGTGCTGTTTTCATGGTAAATGCTTTCTGGTAGTCATTAATAATCACATTAAAACTTTTCAAATTTGTACTTACTCCTGTAAGTCCATCACATGCCTCTCCCTCAGACCTCTTTGTCACCAAGGTTTCCATTTTTCTCTTTCCAATCTCTGACCAAGCAGTCAAGCTAATTTCCACTGCTCAGAAATTACTTTATATTCTTATCTTGGGCAATTTTTCTTTCCATGCAAAGTATATGTCTTGGTACAATGCCTAAAACTCTGCCCACGAGAAAATGTTTACTCATTGCTCTCTTTCATGGCCCCATTGAGTGGGATTGTCATAAAGCAACAGTTCATTTTCAGTTTGTACTTAAACACAGAGAATACCCACCCATAAACTAAGCTTAGCCTTTTTTCTTATCCATAAGCTGGTTAAAAAGCTACAGATGGGAGCAAAGGCAGAAGTACAAGTGCAACTGTGATGAATAACACAAAAGTCTAGCTACCTGTACTTGCAGCTTATTGTGCTGTACAGCCCTCCACAGGTCCAGTCCTGGATGTACATTCTCACTGTAGGATGGAATGCTGCTTGGATCGCCTAATCTTCTGACTTTGTGAGTTGATTAAAACTCAGCTTATGATGGACAGCTCTGGCCACAAGGTCATTTGATATCCCATGGTCAGATGTTCTGTCTCTATCAGAACAAAGTAGCATATCAGGAGATGTTTTGAAAAGGTGTATAACACTCTGCTGTAAAAGGCCTGACCTTGTCCCAGAACCCTGGGAAAGTCACTGTGATTTTGCTAGCAGGGCTTGCCAGAAATTTCATGTGGTATCTGCTTCTACCACAGATAACTTTGTCTTTAAGATGGCACTAATCTCTACCTTTCTTTTTGAACTACAATATTGTCTTTGACATGATATTGTTGAATGTGGGCAGTTTCAGTGGCTTTTACTTTACTTAGTCTTCCAGCTTAAATAGTTCTTATCCAATATTGAGTCCAAGGCCTCACTACTAGGGTTCTTACAATTACATTGTGTGTCCACTCCACTTGTACACTTGGAGACTGATTAAAATATCAGTGGTTGGGTATGTAGTTCCACTGTGTGAACCAGACCTATGAGAGGACTCTACGTACCACTTGGCTTCTCTATGCCCCTGCTCTATCACAGAGGCCATGATGACACTTCGGGTCCCTGGGTACGAATGTTAAATCCCATATTGGCATCAGGCAAATGAGTTTTTTCCTCTCCCCTGTTATATAAGTTTACCCAAGTAATTTGTCATAGGTCCCTTTCTTTCTTAAGGGGACTCAGTCTGTTTCATAGTCAATGACTTCTAGGTCAGAAAATTGGCTTCAGTTTAAAAATAGAGCAAAACAACATGACCTTTTATTGTGACAGCTTCCTCAAGCTCCTGAGCATTCCACCTTGATTTTTTTTTTTTAAGACAAAGTCTCACTCTGTCGCCCAGGCTGCAATGCAGCGGCATAATCTCGGCTCACCACAACCTCCCAGGTTCAAGCCATTCTCCTGCCTCAGCCCCCCGAGTAGCTGGGATTACAGGTGCCCGCCACCACGCCCGGCTACTTTTCGTATTTTTAGTACAGAGTTTCACCATGTTGGTCAGACTGGTCTCAAACTCCTGACCCCAAATGATCCACCTGCCTCAGCCTCCCAAAGTGCTGGGATTACAGGTGTGAACCACTGCGCCCGGCCCCACCTTGATTTCCTTTGATTGCACACACTGGGTGATGCCTTGTTGGCTGCCCTAAAGGATATGTGTTCTGTTAACCATCTTCAAAGCTCTTCACTGACCAGGCCCCTGGCTCATAGCCCATTAGAATAATTACATTCAGTGGCGAGGCCTACCCAGCAGGCGCGACGCTCCCCCGCGATGACGCCTAAACCAGTCCCGCCAGTCCCCGCTCCTCCTAGAGAAAATGCTGCCCCGCAACGCTTACTGGAGTGTCCACGAGGGTGACGAATTCCAGCACACAAAGGCTTCCCGCCACCTCCTCTAAACCGCCACTGGCGTTCCAAGGACAGACGGCGCGGTTGGCTCCCCGAAATTCCGACTGATACGCGCCTCGGCGAACGAAAGCAAACGCGGGATGCTCTATCGCTCCTGATTGGCTGGTTGGGGACACCTCAATTAGTGACAGAAAGGGGCCCGGCGGGAAAGTTAGCTGTGGCCGGCGGGGACTGACAGAAGGAACTGATACTTACTCATTTTTCCCGGACGTTGGCTGGTGGAGAAGCCAGGCTGTGGCGTTGGGGCGACGCAACTCGTGATTGGTAGGTGTGCCTTCCTTAGGGCCCCATTTAACCTTCCCGTGGCTACCCAATGAGCGCCAAGCAGTTGGGTGGCGCTCATTGGGCAGCCACGGGAAGGTTAAATGGGGAGGGAGGGGGTGGTGCTTTAGGCCCGCCCCGCTGCTGGGGGCCCGGTGGCAGCAGGGGAAGTGGCGGAGGGGGGGCAGCAGGGGAAGTGGGGGGGGGGGCAGCAGGGGAAGTGGGGGGGGCAGACGACCGTGGGGAAGATGGGTACCAGAGCCTGCGGCTGGAGTACTTGCAGATCCCACCGGTCAGCCGCGCCTACACCACTGCTTGCATCCTCACCACCGCAGCCCTGCAGTTGGAATTGATCACACCTTTTCAGTTGTACTTCAGTCCTGAATTTATCTTTAAACCCTTTCAAATATGGAGATTAATCACCAATTTCTTATTTTGGGAGCCAGATGGATTCAATTTTTTAACATGATTTTTCCATACGGTTACTGTCGAATGCTAGAAAAAGGCTCTTTCCGAGGTCAGACAGGAGACTTTGTATTTACGTTCCTTTTTGGTGGATTCTCAATGACCCTTTTTGGTTTGTGAGCTTAGTTTTCTTGGGCCAGGCCTTTACAACAATGCTCGTCTACGTGTGGTGCTGAAGGAACCCCCATGTCCGTATGAACTTCTTCGGCCTTCTCAACTTCCAGGCTACCTTTCTGCCCTGAGTGCTCATGGGGTTTTCCTTGTTGTCGGGGAATTCAATCATTGTAGACCTTTTGGGTATTGCAGTTGGACACATATATTTTTTCTTGAAAGATGTATTTCCCAATCAGCCTAGTGAATAAGAATTCTGAAAACACCATCTATCTTGAAACCTATTTTTGATACACCAGATGAGGATTCAAATTACAATCCACTACCTGAAGAACGGCCTGGAGGCTTCACCTGGGGTGAGGGCCAAGGCCTCGAAGGTTAAAGCAGCAGTGCCAATAATGAGACCCAGCTGGGAAGGACTTAGTGATAGCCACTGGGATTCTTTTATCCTTGGTTGCAAATGTGTGGACACTTGACAACTTGACAGATTTTAACTCCAGAAGCACTTTATGAAATGGCACACTGACGAATCCAGAAGACATTTCCAACAGTTTGCCAGTGGTTCCTCACTACACTGGTACTGAAAGGATAATTTCTTGGAGCCAAAAAACTGGATATAATAAGAAGTATAATTTATTGGATCCAAAAAACTGCCACCTGTAACAAGTACATGAGTACTTGATTTTTATGGTATAAGGCAGGGCTTTTTCTTCCTCTTCTTGATAGATGAGGCCATGGTGTGAATGGAAGTTTCAGAGAGGACAAAATAAAACTGAATTCCCATTTTTCTCTGACCGTTAAAAAAATAATAATAATTACACTCACAATTTCTGACCATTAAATGCCACCACCTGGATCTAATCATTCCCATTGCTATGAGGAAGTTAGCACTGGTCTTCTCTTGAAAGACACTACTGAATTTTTCAATGATGCCAGGACCCCTCTCACATGCACATTTCTTATTGTATTGCTAAATGGTGTGTTCTCTGGGTCCTTCCACAGAAGATAGTCAGCTGGTAGGTATTTTAGACCTTATATACTATATCCACTCTAGCAAGCCACTTCTCTAAGCCTTTGATCTCTTTCCACTATTTGCATGATAGTTCTAGAATTTCTAACATCAATTTTTTTAAGCTTCTGAAAGTCAGTGACTACATATTGGCACCGATCTTCAGGGTCCTTGATAGAATGTTATATCATGTATCACTGAAGGGTGGTCCTATATCAGCAAATTCTCCCTTATCCAACCTTATATTCTCTCTCCACTTGATCCAGCATCCTTAAGATCCAGTCCTCATCCTCTCCCAACTCCTGATGGTACATATTTTCTAGGTTTTACAATAGCTGTTTCCTCCATTAGCAGACCCTGAGATTCCCAGACCAGATTACGTTCTCCTGACTCTAGCTGTTTTCTTGTTCGGTGACCAGGAGAGAAGGTGGAAGTAGATCTTGAGTGAAGGAAGGTACATGTTGCTTTGTAAGACAAAGACTTCTGAACTGTTTTCAACAAAGAGAGAAGGCTAATTTTTAGTGGAGAACATTGGGTCAGTAATACAGTACCAGTGAGTTCAGAAAAACCTGAGGTTTTGGCCGGGCACGGTGGCTCATACATGTAACCCCAGCACTTTGGGAGGCCAAGACGAGCAGATCACCTCAGGTCAGGAGTTCGAGACCAGCCTGATCAACATGGAGAAACCCTGTCCTTCCCAAAAATACAAAATTAACCCAGCATGGTGGTGCATGCCTGTAATCTCAGCTACTTGGGAGGCTGAGGCAGGAAAATCACTTGAACCTGGAGGGGCAGAGGTTGCAGTGAGCCAAGATCATGCCATTGCACTCTAGTCTGAGCAACAAGAGTGAAACTCTGTCACAAAAAAGAAAACAAAAAACCCTGGGGTTTTAAGGTGTTTTTACTGCCTCAGCTCAGATGTCACCATGACAAGTCTCAAGGTCTTACTCCTTCCTAACCAGGTCCTGACCTTAACCTAACAGACATGACTGGTAAGGGTAGAGAATTCAACTTTTTTAAGAGATCCACTACTCTTATAATTAACTCTTCAAATTTTTCTTCCCTTCTCAATAGTAGGGAAAGTTTGTTTTATTGCCACCAAAACTAACTTTCATGTTTTGCCTTAAATTATCATTAGTCTCCCTTAGCTGTTTATTATCGTCCAATACACTGATGGATTGAGCCATCTGATTACCTTTTCTTGTAATTGCTACTCTCTTCTACCTTTCCAAGTCCTGAGATATTTCACCTGCCTATTCCCATATCAATTCACCACCTATGAGAGTTTTAATAATTACAGGACAGTAGCTAAACATATTCAATGTACCAGCAGTGACAGGAGTCTTATTCCTAGCCAGCTGTTGGGTGATACAGCTCCAAAATCCTCAGAGTCTCCCTCCCAGGACCACTCCTGGCGTCAATAGTCAATGGTTGGATTCCACAAGAAAGAGCCCCTGAGCTGGATAATTGCATCTACATGGCTTATTGGGGCTACTCTCGGGAACAATGCCTAAGAGAACAAAGAAAACAAGATTGAGGACAGGGAGAAATTAAACTGAAAACCATTGCAACAGAAGTCTCAACTGATTACCTGGAGAGCTCTAAAGCTTGAATAACTCACCCAAATTGGAGAAAGTGATACAGACAGGATACAGGGAAATACTGAGTAGAAGAGGGTGGTTCACGGCAAAGGCCCCACTCTAAAGTCTGGAAACCCGGGGCCCTAAATAGGAACAGGCGTTCCCGGTTTTGTGTCCAAAATGTTGCCATTTGGCCCATCATACTCCCTATCCTCTACCCATACAGACCTCAAACCTCTGGTGATGAGCAGAAGAGCCAAGGAGCAGAAGAACTGCATGACGGAGAAAGGGAGAAGAGAAGGGGTATCAACATCAAGAGGAGTCCAGCTGCGGATAAGAGAAGAGTTCCACCACAGAACAGCCAAACTTCAGGAAAGATCATCTTCCTACTCCATTACCCTTCTAACTCCCCATCCATCCCACTGAAAGCCACCTCCAACACTTAATAAAATCCTTACATTTACCACTCTTCAAGTCCATGTGTAACCTGATTCTTCCTGGATGCCAGATAAGGGCCTGGGTGCCAAGGGGACACTGAGCTAGTTAACAATTAAGCTGTCTGTGGACAGCAAAGCTAAAAGAGCACTGTAACACCAGGGCTTCAGGAGTCACAAACACCCACCCCTAGATGCTGCTCTGGGGCAAGAGCCCAAAAGTGCTTTCCCTGGTTTCTGCACCTGCCCGTCTGCATGCTCCCTTCCCACAAGGAGTTTGAGCTCTTGGTGGCCAAAGAGCCACACCCCTGTCACACTTCCTGCAAGGGCAGCCAAGGAACTCTCCTATTTCAAAAAAAAGATAGGTGGGTTTTGTAACATCCCACTTTGGAGTCATTGCCTATAGATTGTTGTGTGGAAGGGTTTATAACATTGGGTAAAACAGCTCCTTTTGCCCAAGACCATATCCAAAGGAAAGACTCAGCAGGTCCCAATCCTTGAAATTAAGAAAACAAATGCTTACACCCTGCATCCTGAAGGGGGATCTCAGCCATGCACCGAACAATTACTTTTAGTCTTAACTATCTCGTATGATTTGGGGGCAACACAGTTAACTCCCTAAACATGTTTTATTTTGGGTTATCCTAGTTTATGGTAAATGTTTTTAACATTTGTAAACCCTTACCACATACAAACAACAAAAGAGATGATCTAGAACTATTTAGGGCAAAAGGGAAAATTCAACTTAGAATTACAAACCACGAAAAACCCAGCCATATATAACCTATACCTCTGAAGAACCACAGTTTGACTGTATCAGGAAATCTGCAAGAGCCTTTGTACTAAGGTCATAGTTTCTTAATTCGTGAGTAACCAGAAATGCGGATTTTTGTGACAAGACAAAAGGAGATGCTTTCATCTGGCATTCTTTAGAGGCTTGTGGTAAAGTAGGAGTTTACAGAGAGATTCTTTTGCTGCAGTAAAAGTCAGAATCCCAAAGAACATGTATTAAGTGGCCTGGAAACCTCACATAAGCAAATGTAGTATTTGGAGGTTTCAGTGTGGCTTATTTAAGTGTAGAAAGTACTGAGACAGTTTGCATTGAAGGCAGTTATAAGTGCTTTAGAATCTTAATTTGATTGTCTATACTATACTTCAATGTGTATGTGCAGGTGTGTGTGTTTTACCGTGATTGGGAAATGGCCAGCAATAAGTAGACTGACATAATGGATTAGGAAGGTAGGAGCTGTGATTCTGTGATGGTTTCTGTCACAATAACTAGAAAATACAAACACACACACACACACACACACACACACAGAGAGAGAGAGAGAGAGGGGGGGGAGAGAGAGAGAGAGAGAGAGAGAGAGAGAGAGAGAGAGAGAGAGAGAGAGCAGGGTACTGTAAAGGAAACTATATAAGCACCAAACTAAATTGCTAAAGATAATA
>CM052664.1:46221967-46289256 GCA_028533165.1 Leontopithecus rosalia | reverse complement strand
AACTTGTGTCTGTGCACAATCAGTTATCTTTAATTCTATCAAGTTAAAGGGAACCTGGGCAAAAGAAAATGTGGGGCGCTCAGACTATTCATTCTCTAGGCTACAAATTATCTAATTAGCTCTGATGAGTTAAATTTGAGCTGAAAATAATTACATACATTACTTCAGTAGTAAAATAATTCAGAATTCATTTACCTGAAATAATGTATACTTGGACTTGTCATGTTGCTGGTTTTCTCACTTAGACATTCATTTATTATCACAGCTAAAAATCATTATTCATTAAAAATTATTTAAATGTGTAAAAATGATCCATGTCACCAAGGTATTCATTTTCCTCTCACCTTTTTCACAAATAGCTTTTGTATTTTAGACGTTGCCAGGTATAGTGAACAAAAGATGACTAAGAAACTATTCTCGTTTTCAAGAAATTCCCAATTTAGTAGGTTAGATAGACGTATAAATAAATGATATCAGCTACAGAAAAATATACCAAAGATGGTGAGTCATTACATGGAACAATTATTGACTCTCATGTCCCAGGTTCTAATATTCATAAATAGAAATAAAAAAATACATATTCATGACACATGAACTTATGGGAGGAGACATTTTATCTGGATTGGTTTGGAAATGATAAATGAGAATGTATATGTTTTAGGTAAGTTCATACAAGTTGCACTTGTCCAGTAAAATAAGAGTAAGAGAGTGGAGTAAGAGAGTAAGTACTGATGTCCTCAAGTACCACACAGTCAGCTGCATATAGAAGCTGAAAAAACTGTAGACATATAGGTTTAGGTTAGAATAACACCCTGAGAGTGAAGAGGGAGAAGGGGGTATATGAATTGAAATTATTGGCAAGACACTTGTTCAACTCCATATATTATGGTGTTCTCTATATTTAAACACCATAGATCATAGTGTCTAAGCAAGGTAAGGAAGAAAGCGAAGATGAAAACTAGCTGAGGAATTGGAAGAGAATGAAGCAATCATTGAAATTAACTTTTTATGAGGCTAACAAGGATGGAAGGTGATGGAGTAAAAGCTGGAATGATAAGTTGTGGTTTGAGGTGAGTTACTGAAGTTTGATATTTCAAAGGAGGAGACTTTCAAATCATCACAACGGTAAGCACATATGAAAGTCAATGGAGTTGCAGAAATTGAAGAACTCTGAGGGGCAAGAGCATTGATTCATCCATTTGCAGTTGAAAGTAAGGAGGAACATGGTGGAACTTGGGGTGAAGAGGAAGAGAGTGGGCCAACTGTGTCGTCGGTGTAAGAATGCCCACCACACACAGCATCTCACTTGTTAGGATTCCCCCAGAATTGAATTAGTGGGTATCTTCTCTTGCTTAGAGGAGAATTAAAGATGACAATGAGAATTACCTCTAGGAGGCCGAGTTTTATCTTGATCCCAGCTGTTCCTGTCAGAAGAATCTAAGGTCTCTAAATGGGCATCAAGCAGAGATAATTTACCTCTCAACTCAAGGACAGGGATTAGCAACACAATCATAAGGGTCTTTATACTTTATTGTGTTAATTTCCTCCTTAAAATGAATTTCTGTCTGGCTGCTTCTAATTAGAAGAATGTGGGGTAACATAAAACTTAACTGTTCTGGGTCTCAGAAAGTCTTTACTGGTCCAGTTCTATATCCTGGATTAGTTGCCTTGTACACAAATCACCTTATATCTTTTACCTTCACTCGATCAAGAAGAGCATTTGGGAGCTAATATAAGATAGAAAGAAATATACTGCATTCAAGAAACTAAGAACAAAACCACTGAAGATGGAGAAACTGATGAGGAGAAGCTGCACCCAGAGGGGGATGAAGACAATCAAATGAGTAATGGATAGAAATTGGATTTGTACTAATGCTCTCCCTCCCCTTGCCCCCACCCCCAGAGAGATCCTAGTGTATGATGTTCCTCTCCCTGTGTCCATGTGTTCTTATTCTTCAACTTCCGCTTATGAGTGAGAACATGTGGTGTTTGGTTTTCTGTTCCTGTATTAGGACAAATACCTAATGCATGTGGTGGGTTGGTGGGTGCAGCAAACCACCATGGCACATGTATACCTATCTAACAAACCTGCATGTTATACACATGTATGTATCCCAGAACTTAAAGTAAAAAAAAAAAATTATAAAACAATTATTTTTCTGATAAAATAATTAAAAATTGCATTTGTACCAGGACACTCTGCCAGATATTATTATCATTGTGGTTTTTCTCTGGGAATCAAGGTGCTGAGAGTCACTTTAGATTTCTGTATCATTCAAGATATAGCCAGAAAAACACTAATCACTCTAAAACTTTCAAAAAGGTATATGTGGTTACACAGCTTTCTGAGTTCACATTCCTTAGAAAGGACAGCATGAGACAAGGATTTGTTTGCACGTGACTTTCTTTAGGAAGAGCTCGTGGAGGAGAACTAAAGCAGGATGGAGAAAAGAGCAAAGCAAAGATGTGGTTTAAGCAAACCCCAGTCCTTAGCCTGATCCAAAGGTGGGGGGAATCTGGAACATAAAACGTATCACAAAATTGTCCCCTCCTTGAGAAAAGGAAGTTGGCATTTTATAACCTTTATCATCATTGGCTGTGCCTGCTCTGTCAGCTCCTGTCAGGCAAGTCTTAACAAAGGGATAGTTTTGAGGCCTTAGCAATCAAAGCTTATAGGAGGGTAATAAGAGCACCAACTGACTAGGAAGATCTAGACAGAAACTATAGTACTTCTGCCACAGCTGATGGGAGAACAGAGAGCTTAAGAGGGAATGGAGAAGGCACTCAGTTTGGCAACAACATTCCTAGTCCTGGCAAGGCCAGCAGAAGAGGTGGTACTACAAAAGCCCAGAAGCTAGGCAGGCACTTAGCTGTGGATTGAGGCATGGCAGGCACTTGTCATGGGAGCTCGGACTCACAGGAGAGGTGCTTTTTTGCAGAAATGGGAACTGTGGAAGAAAGAGATGCTGCTGGAAATGCCAGGAAAATGAAAGGGTGGGAGGAGAAAAGAAATATGACTGCCATCTTTCCATCCCCTAATCCTAACCTTGCCCCCTATTGTATAAACCTACCAGAGAGTACAAAAGTCTGTGGAAGATACTTTTCCATCACTCAGAGAAGAGTAGGGGAAGCTTGGGGAACAGATCTCAGAGCCAACAGGAAGCTAAGTGAGTGCCCACTAGAGAAACTGAGGAAAGCTCCTCCTAGAAGGGTCAACCTGTAACTCCATTGCCTGAAACCAGAGAATTCAGATAATCAGACTGTTTTCATGTAGTGACTCAGAATTAGGGGAAGAAAAGCTGATTAGGACACTGAGTCTCTGAAGTGGCAGCTCCCCAAATCAAATCCAGTTTTTTGGCTTGCCGGACAGTTTGCAATCACAACAGTTGCTATGTATACAGAGTAGATTTTGTTCACATTTTTAAATATATAATATACAGTTCTTATTAAAGCCTGATGGGTGTTCTGAGGATATATATATGTCTCCTCTAACTCTTTACCTTTTCTACTTTCAAAAGAAGTAAAATTCTTTTTACAGCTGTCACCCAAAAAGTATCCGAGACAGATCTCAGTTAATTTAGAAGTTTATTTTGCCAAGGTAAGGACAATGCCTGGGAGGAAACAAACAGACCCAGAATCACAGAAACAGTCTGTGGTCTGTGTCTTTCTCCGAATATGATTTTGAGGGCTTTCATATTTAAAGGGGAAAAGCAGGCTGGGAAAAGGGAAAAGGGGAGGTCATGAACACATTACTAAATCCACGTTGCAAGAGAAAGGAGCAGATAGGGTAATAATCATGCATTCCTCTTGCACTCAGTAAATTGGTACGTAGAAGATAAGGTGAACCTAGAGTAGCTACCTGTGGAGATTTTTTAAAATCTTTTATCTGAAGCTATCTGCTTAGGAACAAAAGAAAAGGCAGCTTCTTGCATGACTCAGCTTTCAGCTTAAATTTTTTTCCTTTCTGCACAGTGAATTGGGTACCAAACTTTTAATTTTCCTTTCACACAGCAAATTGGGAGTTGGGTGGCGGGACTAACAATATTCAATCGTCTTCAGGAAAAAGAAATTTGACAGTGCCACTCTTGACCTTGAAAACCTGCCTCAGAAACACCATTTTGGCAACAAAGTAGATTAGATGATTCCTAGGAAATGGAAACCGAAATGACAGTTACTCAAGTGTTATCAAAGTCATGAAAATTAAAATAGACCAACAGAGCACACAGGTTTGGGAAACAGAATGATTTACCATTTTTATATTTCGTTCCCCATTTAAAATTGATTTCTGTAATCTACTGATTTCTATTTGAGTTTTATTGATCACATTGACTCTTGTCACATGAAAAAATATATATAACATTTTCTCTCCAAAGTGTCTATAAAAATGTGCATTGCGTGTGATAATGTGCAAGATACTCATCTAGAAGAAATGATCTATGGACACTTTGATGAAATGCTTTATTCCAGTCCTATGCTTGGCTGGTGGTATTTTACAGGTTCATTTGCAAGTAGGTTCATTTTTTTTAAACTTGCTTTTCAAGGTGGTGATGAGAAATTGGTAATTTATGACTTCATAATACCATACTCAGGTACTTCATTGTCTTGGGATTCATATATCTTAATAGAATTTAGAACATCACCATTTGAGCCTCAAAAAGTATTTGCAAGTAGATATTTCTTTTCCTATAATGAGGATTAAAGGATTCTGGGGCAGAAAATTCTGATCAATTCAGGAGGTGCTGCTTGTACCCCAGAGGAGCCTAAAATGATCAAATCCACATTTTTATGCGAGAACTTTTTGAAGTGCTTGAAGCAACTGCTAAAGCATCTAGAATGTCTAGTGGTTTAAATTGTGTTTTCTTGGAAATCTTAAACATTAAAATCTGAAAATGCATGATTAGAGAAGGAATACAATGAATTCACATACAAGAGTGGTATGAAGGGCAGCGTGTTAGGCCACTCTTGCATTGCTATAAAAAATTGCCTGAGACTGGATAATTTATAAGGAAAGAGGTTTAACTGGCTGATGGTTCTGTGGACTGTCCAGGAAACACAGTGTTGGCATCTGCTGCTAGGGAGGCCTCAGGAAGCTTTTACTCAGGAAGGTGAACTAAAAGCAGGTATCTTACATGGCAGGGCAGGAGCAAGAGAGATAAAATAGGGGGGAGATGCCACACACATTTAAATGACCAGATACCTGAGAACGCACTCACTATTGCAAAGACAGCAGCAAACCATGAGGGTCCACCCCATGATCAAAACACTTCCCACCAGGCACCAGCTCCAGCATTGGGGATTACAATCCAATATGAGATTTGGCAGGGCAAATATCCAAACTATATCAGATAGCAAGTCAGTCACAAAATAGGGAGAAACATGGTGTGCTTCTTATTTTTTCACTTTACAAACTCCTCTTTCATAGTAATGTCTCATCATGGTGTGAAATTACAAGAGAGTACTGGAAAAGTAGAGGAAGAATATTGGGAAGGGAAAGTATGATTATGTTTTAAATAGATTAGAAAGGGGATTGCCTGTCCTTCCAATACTACCAGTCTGCTTTCTGTGATGTAGGCAGTTGACTCCCCAGTAGAAAGTAGTGTCTCGAGGTTATCTAGTCTATCTCCCATCCCTTAGGCAAAATGATGGCAAGATGTAAGATAAAACATAAGAAACATAGGGAAAATTTCCTAAAATATCACATGAACTATAACGAAATGCTCCCCCTACTGCCATGTCAATTCTCATTATCACAAAAGCTCCAAGTAGATAGTTTGATCTCTAGGAGAGACTAAAGACAATCTGGCAACTTGACCATCTCAGTAAGACGGAGACATGGGGAGTTTTTTTAAAAAAGAGACTCTAGATCCTGTGGCATTTGTCCAGTTTTCTAGGAGTTGTCCTCTCTCTAGCCTCTAAAATCCGTCAACTTCATAAGCCACACATATGTATTGGGCACCTACCTTGTGGGACCTCCATCATACTGTACTATGAGGGATGCATAAAGGAGGGGAAATGGCCTCTGATGTCCAGGAGCTACTGATCTCACTAGCTCTGCCTGTTCCTCTCCTCTTCCACCCTTCAATGATTCTAGCATTCTAGAAGATTGAGCACACATGCCCCCTTTCCATGAGTTTTCTAATCACAATTGTTTCCTTTCTGAATGTCTCTTACTTTCTGGAATAAGGAACTACAAAAAAAAAGGGGGGGAGGGAGGGGAGATGAAGTCACCAGAGGCTAGAGTGGCTAAGAAATACTTCTGAAATAAGATATAAAGGTTGAGCCTAAAAGAATCAGCCATAGTGGGACAAGTATGGAGAGGCAGGAAGGACCATCCAGTGAAGAAGATGATATATGAAAGGTCCAGATGTATGGAATCAGAAATTCTGAATGTGTTCTGCTTAAACTATTGTGGGAAAAAAATCGTATAGAAAATAGTGATTGCATAGATCAGTGGTTCTCAGACTTTAATGTTGTCCAACAAAGTGTAATGCAAGCCAAATATAGAATTTCAAGGTTTTTTTTAATTGTACTTTGGGCTCTGGGGTACATGTGCACTTCCTGCATCCTGCAGGATTGTTGCATAGGTACATACATGCCATCATGGTTTGCTGTCTCCATCCCCACCCCCGCTCCATTACCTACATCAGGCATTTCTCCCTGATTTATCCTTCCCCATCCTCCCCGCCGCACCACTGTCCCTCCTCTCCACTCCCCTCCATCCCCCGACCTACCCCTGTGAGTATTGTTCCCTTCCCTGTGTCCAAGTGTTCTCATTGTTCATCAGCTGCCTATGAGTGAAAACATTTGGTGTTTGGTTTTCTGTTCTTATGTCAGTTTGCTGAGAATGATGGTTTCTAGATTCATCCATGTCTCTAATGGCTGCATAGTATTCCATGGTATAGATATGCCACATTTTCTTTGTCCTGTCTATCATTGATGGGCATTTGGGTTGGTTCCAGGTCTTTGCTAATTTCAAGTTTTCTAGCAGACACGTCAAAAAAGTAAAAAGAGGGCTGGGTTCCATGGCTCACGTCTGTAATCCCAGCACTTTGGGAGGCCAAGGCGGGTGGATCACAAGGTCAAAAGATTGAGACCATCCTGTCCAACCTGGTGAAACCCCATCTCTAGTAAAAATACAAAAATTAGCTGGGCATGATGGCAGGAACCTGTAGTTCCAGCTACTCAGGAGGCTGAGGCAGGAGAATCACTTGAACCTGGGAGGTGGAGGTTGCAGTGAGCCTAGATTGTAGCCACTGCACTGCAGCCTGGCGACTGAGACTCCCTCTCAAAAAAACAGGTAAATAAAAATAAATAGGAGATATTCATTTTACTAATATATTTTGTTTAAACTACTCAATATATTACCTTAATATGTAATTAAATTAAATTAAATATTAATGTGATTTATACATTCTAGTTTTGTGTGAGGCCTTTGAAGTCCAGTGTGTACTTTACATTACAGCGCATTTCAATTTGGACTAGCCACATTTGAAGTTTTCAATAGCCACACATAACTAGTGGCTACCATATCGGGCAGCACAACTTTGAAGTACATGAGAATCATCTCAGAGCTCATTGAAACACAGATTGCTGGGCCCCACACCCAGAGTTTCTCAGACTTAGTAAATCTGGGGTGGGATTCAATAATTTTCATTTCTAGCAAGTTCCCAGGTGATTCAGATGATTGTCGTGAACTATACTTTGAGAACCAGTGGTATAGATAAGTGGCTCTCAAGCCTGGCTGTGTGTTAGAAATACCTGAGGAATTAAAAGCAAGGAAAAATTTTCTAATCTCCTGACCATACCCTGGGACACTTAAACCAAAAACCCTAGAGGTGGGGCTCTGGCATTGCCACTTTTTAAAAGTTTTCCAGGAGATTTTAGTTATCAGCCCTATCAGAGAACCACAGAGGTAGGATAACAAAAAACTAGAAAGATACTTTAGTAAACAATGGAAGTCTAAGTTAAAAAAAAAAAAAAGACATTTTACAGGTAATTTTTAAACAGGACCGTGACATATGATGAAAGCAATATTTTGAGTGTCTTGCCCTGGTAAAAAGAATAACCTACAGCTGGAAATGGTTAGAGAAAGGTTTAAAATCATTTAAGTGCTTGAAGAAATGAAGTGGGGCAATGGAAGGGGGGGAAATGAGAGAGTTACACTCAGTCCAATTACATGAGTATTCTACACAGTGATGGAATAAAGGGGATAAACTATGTTCCAATGGGAAAATTGTGATATTTGTTTATCAAATATCAAAAATAGTGACCACAAATGGAAATGCCTACAAAGGCCCTGTAAGAAAGGTAGCAGAAAAGGAGAAGGAAAAGCACTAAAAATGAAGTTAGATGCACACACTGTGTGAACGATGGAGGTCACATTTGATTCAATCTGTTAGGCCTGATCTCAGGGGGGCGGTCCTCAATGGCGGCATTTGTGTCTGCTCCTCTTGCTCCTAAACTTTTTCATTTTTTTCTTAGACCAGATGTGGTCCTCTCTTCAAGACTCCTGGTCTCTAGGAAGTAGAGTCTCCTTGTCTGAGTTTCTGGTGTCAGGTTGAAACTCTTGGGAAATGAGTTCTCAAAGATGCATTAAGTCAGCTAAAACTGTGAACAAAGACAACAAAGGTCAGCTGTTCATGGAGAAACAGTCCCAGTTCTGGGATGACTAAAAGAAAGATATGTGTGGGTGGCTGACAAGCATAAATTCATAAGGAAAATGAAGATTTCAAGACCTTAAACCACATTATCTATCAAATGCCATAGGCATTTACTCTGTAAGAGCAGAGATGAATTACTGCCAACATGACACATAATTTATGTCACATAAAAGTAACAGAGAAAAGCCACAATAATAAATAAAGCTCCTGGTAGCATAGGCCCTCTCCACACCACCTTGTATTTGGAATTTAACTCGCGATGCCAACAGTAACCAACAGAAAATAGCTGAAGTGATCATTACAGGTATCAGTCAACCCAAATTAAAATATTATTTTGTGTCATTGGAATTTATACCCATCTCTTCTTCTTGTTTCAAGCTGATTCCATTCAAGGTAAGAGTTTGGACAACCTCCAAAGCCTGTTAATGTTAATAGGAACATTGGTAAGATTCTTAACAAGTTTTTAGACTAAGCTGCCATTACCTGTACCACATCCTAGGTTCCTTGTTCTCCATCTGGTATTTTCTTTCTGTTTCCTTGACATCTCTTTTTACGCAGCTATAGTCTTAAAACATTCCCACCGAGCCCATTAACAAATCACCAAACTAGATTGGCAATTAAATTGCATTCTTGAGCCTAAATTTAATTCTGAAGAGCCTTCTTTCTTTTTACAATATGCCCCCTGACATTGCTGGCTCAAATCTTACTTTGGGCCAGAGATCCTTTTTTCCTAAAATAATTGCACTCCCAGATCCATGGTAAGTAAGCTACAGAATGTCATCATCTTTGTCTGGGAAATCTCCACGCTATCCATAAATTCACAATCACTTTTGATTTTCTGGGAAGGGAATTGTTTTTGAAACCAGACTACCTCAGTTAAACATTCTATATCTTACTAATCTCCATAGTTTTCATTTGCTCTTATTTAAGAATCTATTTCCACCATCTGGTTCTGCCTGTCCTACTAACAACAACAGTAACAACAAACTACTTCTCTACTCACTACACTTCTGACACCAAATGTGCTTTTCCACACCAGCAACCGATTCTCCAACTCTCTGGACACCAGATGCATGTTCTATAATTTAATTCAACTGAAACTAACTACCTGGAGTTAGTGCAGACCCCACAGTTTAAGGGTTCAATCACACACTGCCACCCACTTCAGATGCCAATTGCAAGTAGTGTGCCATCAAATTACTGACGCCCCTGTCTGATTTGGCTATAATTTGGGAGTTCCTGAGACCCTCTCCTCGTACTTGATAATTTGTCATAATGGCTCACAGAACTCAGGGAAATTTTGTTTGTTTGAGACAGAGTCTCTCTCCATTGCCAGGCTGGGGTGCAGTGGTGCAGTCCTGGCTCACTGCAACCTCCACCTTCAGGGTTCAAGTGATTCTCCTGCCTCAGCCTCCTGAGTAGCTGGAACTACAGGTGCACACCACCATGCCAGGATAATTTTTATACTTTTAGTAGAGACAGAGTTTCACCATGTTGGCCAGGATGGTCTTGATTCCTTGATCTTCTGATCCACCTGCCTCAGCCTACCAAAGTGCTGGGATTACAGGCATGAGCCACCGTGCCCGGCCTCAGGGAAATCTTTCACTTACATGTACCAGTTTACAATAAAAGATAGTGTAAAGGATTCAAACAAATGGCTAGATGAAGAGGCACATAGGGTGAGGTCCAAAAGAGTCCTGAGAATAGAAGTTTCTGTCCCCATGGAGTTGGGGTGCACCTCCCACCCAGTATGTGGATGCATTCATCAACCTCAAAGCTCTCTAAATCTCATTCTTTAGGGTTTCTATGGAGGGTTTATCATGCCACTTTAGAGACATGATTGTTTAAATCATTGGCTATTGATGGTTGGCTCAATTTTCATCCTCTTTTCACTCTCTGGAGGTCAGGGGTAGGGCTGAAAGTTATAACTCTCTAATCATGCTGTGATCCTTCTGGTGACCAGCCTCCAATCTGAAGTTATCTAGGGGTCCCCAACCACGAGTAATCTCATCAGTATACAAAAAATACTCTAACCACTCAGGAGATTTCAAAGATCTTGGAAGCTCTCCTGTCAGAAACCAGGGACTAAGACCAAATATTCTAATTAAAAAATGCTTCTAGCACCCCTTTTGCTCAGAAAATTACAAGTTTTTTTAGTAGTTCTGTGTCAAGAACTAGAGACAGCGACTATATATATATATATATATATATATATATATATATCACATCTAGTTTTGATGGTGATTGAAAACAGTCAATTGCTGTATTATAAAAAGTAAATTATGATCCTTCCTTAATCACTGAATCTCAGATTCAATCAAGACACCATGGGATACTAATTTCCCTTGTCATTCTAACTTTTCAAAGGAAAGAAAGTTAAACATTATTTTGATTTAAAACTTAAAATACACAATTCATGAATGAGTCCACTATTTTTAATGATGTTAATGGTTCATCAAACCTTTTCAAGGCAGAAATGATTCAGGACATTTACCTTGTGAAATTAATAAAACTAAAGGAATTTTAAAAAATCAATTATTGGAATGGTGAATAGGACAGAGTCAGCATCTACTCTAAGGACTTCTTCAGATGTTCAAGCCTTGTTATCACTCAAATCAGTCTTAGGGTCTTTGCTCAGTGGAACTCAGCAAATATTTCCCAAAACAAGGTGAGCCTTATTAGATTTATTCAAGGCGCTGTGCTTTGTAACCTTGGAAAATGCATTCATCAGAGCTTGGATTTCTAAAGAACTGCTCCTGCTATTACGCTGAGTAGGCGTTGGAACATTCATTCTGGGTAAACTTCTTTACAATGTAATCTGTTGGAAAATAGCTTCAGCAGATACAATACCCCTACTCTCATTTAATTAGTATTTTCTGAAGGCTTCTAAGAATTCTTGCATCTATCAGCACTCATGAATATTAAACATAAAGGATAAAAATCTTAACAAGTAATCACTGTCCTGTAAGTGCTTCACTTGGTTAAGTAAATTTTTTGTATTTATCAGCTAATTCTCAACTGGATCTTAACTCTTTTCAAACGAACTAGCTCCCTATTTGGATCTCATGTAGATCACAGCTTGGTTGGGAACCTACACAGCAAAATTAAGCTTTACAAATATCAGTTCACAATATGGTGCTATCAGAAAGACCTTAACTTATACTGCAGTATGGAGTAGAGCTGAGGGGGCTTTGGTGGAACCACACTGGTAAATTATGCTTCAAATTTGGGCTGCTCTACAAAAAAGAAGGAAACAAACTATTATTAGAGCAATTTTGATTCAAAGTCTGGAGACCTGTTACTAACAGAGGAAAACTCTACATCAGAAGCCTAACTCAAACACTTAACATTTAGGACTCTAAACACAAAGGAAAATTATAAAGAACATCTTGTTAATTTTCAAATAATTTTACCAGTTTTACATCTGTTGTATAAATAACTGAGGAAAAATAAGTCAGCATACAGTACAATTTCATCTTACTAAGATTCATGTCAGCTCTCTTTTTTTGGTTTTGTACTTTAATCTACTCAAGAGCCACAATAAGTATTAACCTTCACTCATTGAGTAACTGATTTTTATCACTAGTCTTGAAAGCAAGATCTGTATATTATTTCTCTTTTTCTTGTTGGTATCTATCGAAAGGTCCAGCATATAGTCAACTTTTAGTAAACATTGGTTGTAAAGAACTTAACTTCAGCAAATGGGTATAAATGGCACTATATGATCTACATAGAATTAGTTGAGGTTTATAAGCAATATTTCCGGTGCCATAACCTCTAAGTTTGCTTGTGGGCCCTCAATACTTGTATAAGCTATTTAGCAGGAGCTAAATCTAAGTAAAAAACAAAACAAAACAAAACAAAAAAACCTCAAGTGGGCCTGTCCGCTAACTATGAAGAATGAATAAGTTCATAGAACTGAGAAAAAGGAAAAGCAAGCTGCATGCAATGTATTAGTTGGTATTACTAAACAATTTTATGTAAACTTCTAATAGATTTTGACCAAACAAGCATTACCAAACAGCCTAAAATGTGAACCTCTGCCTTAACAGTCTTCTTTTTGCATCTATGCCCTTAGAAACTGACTGGTATTATTTATTTAAATTGACACTGAGAGGTTTTTTAATTTAAAATATAATAGTCAACATAAAAAATTTTAGAAAATATAGGGATCTGTAAAAAAATCTAAATTATGTTTATTCTTCTAGTTAAGAAAAATACTAATGTTTTAGTTATTATCTTCACATATTTTTTAATACAAAGAAACCACAACCCTCATAGATAAAATCAGAACTCCTTGAAAGCCTTCTCATACAGATCTCACTAAGGGCTCAACCTTATATATGAGTGAACAGCCAAAAGCATATAGAGAAAAATAATGCAAAGAAAGACACATATATGTCAAAAGTACTTGCTTATAAGAGAGAGAGTAGAATCTTAATTTGTGTGTGTGTATGTGTATACACACAATACAGTATACAATAAAATAAAGATTCTATTCTCCCTCTCAGAAGCAAGTACACACACACACATATATATGCAATTACTGATATATACAATGTGCACGCATGCATGTGTGTGTGTGTGTATATATACATGTATATGCAAGTACTTATATATTTAATATATATATAGTATTGCTGGAAATATTTAATGAGATGCATTTGTATATTGCTTATGAGAGAAAAATGTTTTTAAAAGATCATAAAAAATGGGTGTAATATTACCTGAAAATGTAAAAGTATTGTACATCCTATTTTTTCTCTTTGCTTTGACTACTGAAACATCCAAAACTTACTACATCTAACTGTATTCATTAACATAAACCCAAACCTCACAGTTTTACATAAATTAAATATAACTTCTCTCTTTTCATTTCCTATTCAGCTGTCACCTTTAAATTAATTTTTGACTCTTCTTATATTTATTATTTTATTATAATTTCCTTCAATAATTTTTTCAGATTTTTGTTGGCTTTGAAAAATAAAGGAGAAATTAATTAAAATCAAAATACAAAGCCAGAAAAAACAAATTCAGACTTACCATAGATATCAAAAATGAAACCAACCAACCCATATAATATTTAGGGCTTTTATTAAGAAAGTTGCACAGAGTTCTGTGGTCTGTTTCCCTTGAGGATTTCAACCCAAAACTTAAAATTGCGTTTCACCAGTATCAGTAACTCACATTTACAATCACTTATCTTACCTCCTCTTTTAGAATTTCTCCTGCAAAATCGTCCCTCCGTACCCCACCATGCCACCATGTCCCAGTGTCATTTGCTCTTTTCCCAGTACCTACAGCTGAGCTCTATTTCTCCAAGAACTGCTTTGTCAGATGAGCACTTTACATTGCTGTTTCCATTTCCACTGGTGCTTATTCTGTTATTGTACTTCTGTTGAACTCCACCATCCTTCAAGGCACGACAGCTTATATACACCACTTGGATATACCACTTCCTCTAAGAATGCCCTCCCTGCCCCTCTGCCCCACCAGGCACCGCTGCCACCCCCATTGTGTTAGCAACTACTTTCTGGTGACCATTGATTCAAGTCTTGCTTGCCCTCTGAGCCTTCTGAGTGCAGTACTGTCCTACATTCTGTGGAGAAGGACCCCTCTCTCATTTGGGATTATATTCTGTATGAAGAATACCAAAGAAAAACCTTTGTGACATGATATCTTAAGCAGTTTATAGGAACATGGTGTTTTCTCTTTTTTAATTACAAAACTTATCCTCTAGGAAATTTAGATATGAATAAAGAATGGAGCAAGGGGAATGTGACTGCAATAGGAGATAAATACTGTGCTCTCTTCGGCCTCTCAGTCCTATTTATTCCCCACCTATGACCACAGATTTGTTAAGATTTGACTTGTTGCCTGACGTGCTCTTCCCTGAGAATCAAATTCTCTTCCAGTAGATGCCTTATTCTCTCATGCAATTAAACCTCAGGGAACTTCCCTGTCAATTTCCCAGACACTATCATACCTATTAGAATTCCAAGGGTATACTTGGCTCGGGCTTAAACTGAAAACTCCACTAGAGATATAAAAAATGACTTGAATAAATAAAGAACAATACCAAATTCCTGAGTGAGAAACTACCTGTATTTACAATATCAATTTTTTTCTAAATAAAATAATAGCATTAGACAATCTGTCATGCTTTGCCAACTTGGGGGCACAAAATAAGGTCACAGCACTTTTAATAGTCACAGCACTTTTAACATTTAGAGCAATATGACTTTGATCTCTATTTTGTTCATCATGAAAATTCATGGATGAGATGAAACTTTTATTATTACATTTGCTTTGTTTATCTTCCCAAGAAAGATATAGCCTGTGGTTATAATTAAGCCAGAATAATGGAGGGGAAATGTTCTCTTTGTTCATATATTTCTTATAAGCTTTGATTCTTAAGCTTGTTTATGATTATATAGAGAAAAATCATATCATACTACAACTATTTGTCATGACGTTACCAGCCACTATAGAGCTCTTCATTATCAATAAAGCTAAAGTATTTAATTATTTAAATAAGCTGCTGCATTTAGTTTACATACATGGTTATTGAGTAAACACGCTTATTTCTTAAACAGTTGACCTTTCTTGGAAGAGTTTCCTGAATTGTTTTATGTGATACTTCCAGGTTGTTGAGGCCAAAGATAGCCATTAACAAATGAAGATTAAAAAGCCAACTTTCTTAGTAAGAAAGTGAGTGGATGGTATTCTGTTCCTGAAAGGGACCCTCAACAATCCTTCTATTCAAAAGTCGAAAAAGAAACAACACTTGAATGAAATTAAACTTGCTTTAGTTTAATTAGGAAGCCTCAGGGTAAACCTTTATTTATGTATTTTTAGAAAAACTCTAAATTAAGTAGAATTCAAAAATATTACCATATTAACTAAAATGTCTTAAAATGTCAAAGAGGGTATATAGTGGTTTTGTAAGTTTTTATGGATGGGTGGTTCATCTTTTCCAATAATTCATTGAAAAAATATGCTCAATTTTTCATGGATAAAAAATACCATTGCAAAGAAAAGAGGAATTCAGCTCCTCAGTTTTATGTTTAAAAATGAAGGTGTTTAATTGACTGCAGAATAAAAGGTAGCATGCATAACCTTTTAAAAATATTATCAAAAGCACTGTCTTTTATGTTAGCCTGACATTTTTCCCTTAGTACTTTCCTTCAAAGGAACCAAAGAACGTGCCTTAAAAAAATTGTCAGTCTTTCAAGATGCACATTGTCAATAGTAGGAAAAAAAAGTCAATCTTCCATTATCTCTACAGAGATAAAGGTGAAAAGGACTTGCATTCTTTCTACTGAATGGTAGCTATCTAAAATCAAACAAGTTCACCTGTGCCCCTCCCCATGAGCTATCTGCACATTCCCTTTTTCCCATACCCATGTCCTTGTAAGTGATGGCCTCCCCTACCCAGTTCAGTATCTCCTAACAAACCACAGTGAAATATTAAATCTAGCTACAAATGTCCACTACCAGGAAGTCATTTTGGCCTACAGCTTTACAGACTATTGAATCCAGAGAAACTCTTCTTAGTCAGGGACAAGGAATCTTGAGTCATATTAATTCTTTCACCATGTCTTCATTTATTCAACTGATATCCCTATTAAACTTATGCTATGTGTAAAGCTTTGTGGTGGATGCCAGAAAATCAATATTGAGCAAGATCCACTAAAGCTATGCCCGCATGAAGCTTAGATTCTAACTGGAGACATAGGTATTAACCAATTAATTCTACAAGTAATTATTCCAAGTAAAATTGGGGAAAGTATTCTGAAGTGCAAATAGGGGGTGCTATGAAGCATAAAATGGGTAGAACTGAATGGCAGTTACAGATAGCTTTTGTGAGACAAAGGCATTGATTGATCTAGCCTCCAAAATCGCAGCAAAAATTAACTAGGCTAAAACAGGAGGAACAGCATTCCAGGAAGAGCTACAGTTTGCTCCAAGGTTCTGAAGTGGAAAGAAAAACAATACTGATTATTTTATTGAAGAGGACCAACTATACAGATAACTCTAAGTTAGACCCTGTGGAAATGCTTCATAAATGGCAAAACTCTGACTGAAAGTTAGTGATTACTTTTATTGGTTGTCACTATTATTGCGATTGTCTGAGTTTAGTGGTTTTCATGGTTTTGTGTTTCTCTTACTACTGTCCTTAAGCAGTATGTTGGATCACCCTTATCTACTTCTTGGCAACATCATGAGCAAATATTATAGTTGTTTAAAAAGTTACAGTTTTTAAGACTAGCCACACCTCTAAAACTCCAGTCTAAATCAGAACATTAATATACTATCTAATTCCATATCTTCCCTGCACCACCACCACTGACTTATGCCCCACTCCCATCTGCTCAGGCCAGATCTGTGGTCTGAGAAGGTTTGCTGATCTTTTCTCCTTTTTTCCCTGTTGGACCTGGTACTCACACTTCCAGGGTCATGTGGGTGGGAGGTAATTGTCAGAAAAGAAGTTAAAGGAAAAGACCATTGTCTTCCTTGTCTGGTGCTGTTATAATCTATATGCCTCCTCAGTGATGGCAGGTGCAGAATGCAGGTCTTTTCACAGTTTCTGAGAGAGTGCTGGAGGGTTTTCTGGAGACTCCCTCTATGATCTCTACATGGCACTATTCTCTGACAAAGGTACATGACCCCTCTCATCTCTGCATTCTCCCCTCTCATTCCAGTGATGATCCCACAGACTCAGCTGAGGTCATCACACTCCATAAACAATCTTCTTTGACAGGGTCCTGTCAAGATGGCACAAGTGGCCATTTTTTCACCAGATTCACTTGGCCCATGGAAATTTGCATTCATGCTGCTGATATCAAAACAAGCTTCTTTGCTCTTCCTGCTGTCATGGACAACTCTACCTTACCTCGAATTTCAAATTCCCGGATATAGGCACCAGTGTCTGTGTTATAGACATTCCCAAATGCCCTCAAGGTCGATAATGGAAGTATAAGGCAAGACTGTGTACTTCTACAGTTCAATAAATATCCAGCTGAGGAATAAAATTCCAGTCTCCTCTCTTGGTAAAAAAATGACATTATCAACAACAAAAATCTCCAGAAAGCAACTTATTTTGCCTCAAGGGAGGTAAGACTGCAATATAAACAACTTTTCCTTTTCAAATTTTTCTTTTATCTAGGCTATTTGAAGTAATGTACACAAAGCCACATATCTTTTAGTACGTCCTGCCTAGAAATGTCTCTTTGCAAAATGTCACAGGGTTCTATCATCCATCAGGCTCAACTGGGACTTCAGCTGAAATCCTGAGATGATAAGAAAAGTACCATTTAATATTCCATTACAGAAATGTTAGTTACTGTGTTTTTGTTGTCTTATCATTATTTTTATTAAAACTATTTTTATTATTTATTGTTTAGAGAACAACTAAGTCACAAATATCATTGTGAAATTTAACATCTTTCCCCATGAAAACTTGTGTGGAAGATGCTGACTCTTCAGAACTGAAGAACTATTTACCAGCCTCTAGGGGTATTTTTGGCAGAGCCCTTTAGTTGACTATTCCTTGGGTTGGGAATTGGGTTTCCTGAAGACAATCACCTCATCCTGAGTCACCCTCAACCTCAGGTCACACTACCTACCCTTGGTAGTCCTCAACCACTGATAGATACAGAGACATAGAGACTGTTCCCCTTCCCTTAGAACAGCTTGAAAGGGATATCCATTCACTGAAATTGCATCGCAGCCTAACTTCTCTAAAGTCCCGTCCTCCTTCACTCCTTTCAATTAATTCACATGGTTGGATCCCAAAAGCATTGCTAGCAAACATCTTGCATGCCAATTGCAGTCTTATAGTCTGCTTCCCAAGGTATCTAACCCATGACAGATTGTGAATTAAAAAAAAAAAAAACTTCACTATCTTTGTTTCTACTAAACATTCTGCTGAAGGTCCTAGTTGATGCAAAGTGCCAAGAAAAAGAAAGAGAGCTTGCAGGTCGGGCAATGTGGAGGTTGCAGTGAGCCAAGATCGTGCCACTGCACTCCAGAATTCCAGGCTGGGTAACAGAGTGAAGTTCTGTCTCAAAAAAAAAAAAAAAAAAGAGATTGCAAAGGAGGAAATAAAGCAGTCATTATTTACAGATAACATAATCATATATAATTGTACATAGAAAATTCTAAATAATCTATAAAGTATAAGAATCAATAGAAACCCCACAGGAATCACGTGAATCTTGGAGGCAGAGGTTGTGGTGAGCCGAGATCATGCCACTGCACTCCAGCCTAGGCAACAGATTGAAACTGTCTCAAAAAAAAAATTACAAATAGGTTTAAATTTTTATAGTATTGAACATAAAGCTTTAAAAAAGTTTTAAGAGTTAGCAAGTAGATTATATTAAATTTTTATTTAATAAACTTTTCTTGAATTCTTTACACCAGGCGGTGTCAAGGTAGTAAGCACGTTTATATCACTAAATTTGAGAATAGAAAAGGCACTATTTCTCAAGAGTCCAACAATTAGGTTGAGAAAAACAAAAAATGTTCAGAATAACCAGTCTGAGTGAGGAGAGCATTTTTTGTATCTTAATAAAGGAATATTTCTTATGAATATTTTATTTGATATATCCACAGAAAACATAGACAAATTTCAAATGCCAACTACTTCATTGTAACATATCCTTTTCAAGTTATTTTTAATGTGAATATTCCTATCTTTTGAAAATTTGTAACCGAAATAAATATACTATGTGTTTTGTTTTTTCATATCTCATGTATAATTTCCCACATGTTAAGATACTCCAAATTTTGTGAATTTTTAATTATGATGTAGTATCTACTATTATTTGTGGACCACACAGCTTATATTACCAGTTTTTTAAATTTATTTATTTCAGTTTATTTATTTCAATTATTTTTTTTAGACAGAGTCTCGCTCTGTCCTCCAGGCTGGAGTACAGTGGCATGATCTAGGCTCACTGCAATCTCTACCTCCTGGGTTTAAGCGATTCTGATGCCTCAGCCTCCTGAGTATCTAGGATTACAGGTTCCTGCCACCACACCCAGCTAATTTTTGTATTTTTAATAGAGACAGGGTCCTGCTATGTTGGTCAGGCTGGTCTCGAACTCCTGACCTCAGGTGATGCGCCATCCTCAGCCTCCCAAAATGCTTAGGATTACAGGTTGAGCCACTGCAGCCAACCCAAAATTTTTACTATGAAGGTTTTCCACTTTCAAAAGTATATGTATGCAAGAAAACACAAAAAGAATAAAGGAAAAAAATATATATGTATTTGCATGTATGGGTATTTTCATTTTGGATTGTATCCTCAGAATGTATTTTTTAAATAAACATTTTATTTTAGAATAGCTTTATATATGTAGAAAAATTGTGAGGGGCCAGGCGCAGTGGTTCATGCCTGTAATTCTAGCATTTTGGGAGGCCAAGACAGGTGGATCACAAGGTTAGGAGATCAAGACTATCCTGGCCAACATGGTGAAAACCTGTCTCTACTAAAAATACAAAAATTAGCCAGGCGTGATTGTAGGTACCTGTAATCCCAGCTACTTGGGAGGCTGAGGTAAGAGAATTGCTTGAACCAGGGAGCTGGAGGTTGCTCCCTCCAGCTCCCTCCAGCTGGTTACAAAAATTAGCCAGGTGTGATTGTAGGCACCTGTAATCCCAGCTACTTGGGAGGCTGAGGTAAGAGAATTGCTTGAACCAGGGAGCTGGAGGTTGCAGTGAGCCGAGATCAAACCACTGCACTCCAGTCTGGGCAACAGAGTGAGACTCCATCTCAAAAAAAAAAAAGAAGAAGAAGAAGAAGAGGCCGGGCACATGGCTCACACCTGCAATCCAAGCACTTTGGGAGGCAGAAGTGTGTAGATCACATGAGGTCAGGACTTTGAGACCAGCCTGGTCAACATGGCAAAACTCCGTCTCTACTATAAATACAAAAATTAGCCAGACATAATGGCAGGTGCCTGTAATCCTAGCTACTCGAAATACTGAAGCAGAAGAATCACTTAAACCTGGGAAGCAGAGGTGGCAGTGAGCCGAGATTGCACCACTGCACTCCAGCCTGGACGGCAAGAGCGAAATTCTGTCTCTAAAAATAAAAAATAATAACTGTGAGGATAGCATCAAAAAGTACTTTACCTTATATGTATACACATGTGTTTTCACAATGCATGGGGCCCTGGAGGGAGAGTACGCACTTCATATGGACTCTCTGATCTAGAATCTGTTGCATCCAGAGATCCATGAAATTGCTACTTTCTAGTATAACTCTCTCAAGCTTTGATTTATTGTTATACTTGAGGCTTAAGGCTTCAAGCTCATCCAGATGAGTTTTTTTCTTGCATATATTTTAGGTGATCATATTTTTATTAGAATAATTAAAGTTGATGATAAAAATAAGGCAAAAAACAAAATGGTACTAACATTTACTCAGTGTCTACGAGTGCCAAAATCAGAGAATATGATTTTACTCCTAGAAAAATCCTATAGTGTCTGCCCAAACACTGTATTAGATACACTGCCTTTGTTATACCACTTAATGCCAACAAGAACCCTAAAATGGAGGTATTATAACACCACTGTATTTGTAAGAGAGCTCAAAGTACCTGGTTTGTAGTCAGGGAATTTGAGTTTGTTTAGCTGTAAAATTCACCACAGTTCTACTTCAAACTAAATACAGTTTGAGTGTGTTCATCACCACAATGGCAAAAACATGGAATCAACCTAGGCACCCATCAACGGTGGACTGGATCAAGAAAATGGGGTACATCTACATCATGGGGCACTATACAGCCATTAAAAATAATAATAATGTCCTTTGCAGCAAATGCAGCTGGAGACCATTATCCTAAAGGAATTAACACAGAAACAGAAAACCAGATACCAAGAGAGGAAGTCACACTATCCCTGGTTGCAGAGAATATGATTTTACTCCTAGAAAAATCCTATAGTGTCTGCCCAAAAGCTTCTTGATCTCATAAACAACTTCAGCAAAGTTTCAAGATTCAAAATCAATGTACAAAAATCAGAAGCTGGCTGGGAGCAATGGCTCACACCTGTAATCCCAGCACTTTGGGAAGCCAAGTCAGGTGGATCATGTGAGGTCAGGAGTTCGAGACCACCCTGGCCAACATGGCGAAACCCAGTCTCTACTAAAAATACAAAAATTAGCTGGGAATGGTGACAGGTGCCTGTAATCCCAGCTACATGGGAGGCTGAGGCAGGAGAATCACTTGAACCTGGGAGGTGGAGGCTGCAGTGAGCAAGGTCATGACACTGCACTCTAGCCTGGGTGACAAGAGCAAAACTCTGTCTCAAAAAAAAAAAAAAATCGGAAGAATTGTCAGACACCAACAACATCCAAGCTGAGAGCCAAATCAAGAATGCAATCCCATTCACAATACCCACAAAAAGAATAAAATACCTAGACATAAAGCTAACCAGGGAGGTGAAAGATCTGTAAAATGAGAATCATAAAACAGTGCTCAAAGAAATCAGAGACACAAACAAATGGAAAAACATTCCATATTCATGGGCAGGAATAATCAATATTGTTAAAATGGCCATAACTCCCAAAGCAACTTATAGATTCAATGCTATTTCTATCAAACTACCAATGACATTCTTCATATAATTAGGAAAATATATTTCAAATTTCATATGCAACCAAAAAAGAGCCTAAATAGCCAAGGCAATCCTAAGCAAAAAGAACAAAGCAGGAAGAATCATGTTACCTGACTTCAAACTATAATATAGGGCTACAGTAACCAAACAGCATGGTACCAGTACAGAAACAGACACATAAACCAGTGGAAGAGAAGAGAAAGCCCAAAAATAAAGTCACACACCTACGACTATCTAATAGTCAACAAAGTTAACAAGAACAAGCAATGAGGACAGGACTCCCTAATGAATAAATGGTATTGGGAAAACGGCTAGCTATATCCAAAAGATTGAAACTGGACCCCTTCCTTACACCATACACAAAAATCAACTCAAGATCAATTAAATACTTAAATGTAAAACCTAAAACCATAAAAATCCTGGAAGACAACCTAGGAAATACCATTCTGGACATAGGCCCTGACAGATTTCATGACAAAGGTGCCCAGAGCAATTGCAACAAAAACGAAAATGGAAAAATGGGAACTAATTAAACTGAAGAGTTTCTGCACAGCAAAAGAAACTATCAACAGAGTAAACAGACAACCTACAGAATGGGAGAAAATATTTGCAAATTATGCATCCAACAAAGGTCTAATATCCAGAATCTATAAGAAACTTAAATCAACAAGCAATATCAAGAAACCCCGTTAAAAAGTGTGCAAAGGACATGAACACACATTTCAAAAGAAGACATACACATGACCAATGAGCATATGAAAAGGCATTCCACAGCACTAATCATTAGAGAAATGCAAATCAAAACCACAATGAAATACCATCTCACACCAGTCAGAATGGCAATTATTAAAAGGTCAAAAAATAGCAGATGCTGGCAAGGTTGCAGAGAAAGGCACTGCTGGTAGGAATGTAAACTAGTTCAGCCATTGTGGAAAACAGTGTAGCGATTTCTCAAAGCACTTTAAACAGAATTAACATTCAACCCAGAAGTACATTATTGAGTATATACTCGAAGCAATATAAATCATTCTACCATAAAGACACATGTACATGTATATTCATCATAACACTATTCACAATAGCAAAGACGTGGAATCAACCTAACTGTCCATCAATGGTAGACCAGATAATGAAAATGTGGTGGCCAGGCACAGTGGCTCACGCCTGTAATCCCAGCACTTTGGGAGGTGGAGATGGGCAGGTTATGAGGTCAGGAGTTTGAGACCAGGCTGACCAACATGGTGAAACCCCATCTCTACTAAAAATACAAAAATTAGCCAGGCATGGTGGTACATGTCTGTAATCCCAGCAATTGAGGAGGCTGATACAGGAGAATCACTTGAACCCGGGAGGCAGAGGTTGCAGTGAGCCGACATCACACCACTGAACTCCAGGCTGGGTGGCAGAGAGAGACTCCATCTCAGAAAAAGAAAAAGAAGGAAAACAAAAGAAAATGCGTTACATATATACCATGGAATGCTACACAGTCTGCAGTCATAAAAAAGAACAAAATTATGTCCTTTGCAGCAACATAGATGGAACTAGAGGCATTAACCTAATCAAATTAATGAAGGAACACAACAAACAAACAAATACCATATGTTCTTGCTTATAAATGTATCTAAACGGTGCAACACATGGACATAAAGAGGGGAACAACAGACACTGGGGGCCGACTTGAGGGTGGTGGGTGGGAGAAGGGAGAAGATCAAAGAAAATACCTATTGGTTACTATGCTTATTACCTGGGAGGTGAAATAATCTGCACTCCAAATCCTCATGACACGTAGTTTACCAATATAATAAACCTGTTCATATACCCCTAAACCTAAAATAAAAGGAAGAAAAAGGAAATCAAATACTGCACATTTTCACTTTTAAGCAGGAGCTAAACCTCAGGTATTCACTGACATAAAGATGACAACACTTGATCCTGGAGACTACTAGAGAGAGGAGTGGGGGAGGGCAGTAAGCATTAAACAATCTGCTATTGGGTCCTATGCCTACTACCTAGGAAATGGGATCATTCATACCCAAACCTTAGAATCATGCAACATACCCACATAACAAAAATGCACATGAACCATCAGATCTAAAATAAAAGTTGAAATTATAAAAACTAAAATAGATTTAAACTACCATAGTAAGATATTTAATTCAGAAAAACTCAAGAGAATAAACATTTTTATTCCACTTTACCCACAGGGAGAAACAAAATAAATAATAAATAAATAAAAAGAAAAGAAAAAAAAAGAGAATAAACATTTATAAAGGGTTATACTCTGGAGAAGTCCAGTACCTTAAAAAATGAAATTCTTATATTCAGCATTACTGCAAACCATTTTAGAAAATGTACTGTTACAGCCTCAGGACCTTGTGAATATTAAAAGTGAAAGCAATTTATCTGTCGTCCATACAAAATATTCTGATCCAGTTGTTTCCCCAAGTGATTTCCTGGAAACATTAATTCCACAGAATTTCTACAGATAGTAGGCGTTAAATGTGGGAGACTTTAAAAGAGTAGTTTGAGGGCTCTAGCTTCAGAGAAGTTGAGTCCAAATCACCTTCTTGTGTGATCACCACTGACATGATCTTGAGTAAATTTCTTAATTACTTTATACCTCATAGAAAACTATGCTAGTTTTCTAACAGGTTAACTAGCAACAAAAAAAAAATGGTATTTACATCACAGGATTAATGCATGAAGTTCTTAAAATACTGTCTAGCACGTAGTAAGCATTCGACAATGGTAGTTGCCTTTGTTGTTATTAGCATTACCTTCATGTTAAAAAAAATACAATGGTCAAATATGTTTGGGACATTTGGGGTTAATAAAATAAAACATTTCTCTTCTGAAAAAATAAACAAATATAGTTTGAAACCATGTCACAGTCCATATTTCATAATTTGTTAAACATTTGCATACCTTAAACACAGTGACCTATTGGACAGACTAAAAATATTGAACCCTATCCAATTTGTTGAAAAACTGCAGTTCTTCATAGTCTAAATCCTCCAATAAATTTAAAAGTGTACACATATTTTTTAGCCATATGATAGCTAATTTGCACACTTCACATGTTTTGTTATTCTCAGCGAAGACTGATCTGGTCATAAATATTTTATGAAATCTTCATGTGCTGTAACAGAGTTTAATTTTCATACATATTAGGATTCAGCTTGAACAAAGCATTGTGATATTTGGGCTTTATATTTACAAAGGCTATATGATGACTTATCTAGATTAAAAGGGGCTTTAATATTTCCTGAGACTGCAGATGCAATCTATAGGGTAATTAAGAATCTATGTTAGCAAGAGAGACAATATGTCATTCCTTTCATCTCTGAATCCATCCTGTTTTCCTAAATTTCACATGTGGAGAACACTCACATATTCTTCTAGAGAGTCCCTTTATAAATTATTATCTTACTTCCTAATGTTTATTTTAGTGAAGCTTATCATGCTCACTAAAACTGCAATTAAAGAACTGCAAACAAATCTTTAATACGATCTTGGGAGGAAACAACATATTTCACAATTGATTATAAAGCCTTAGTCTGTCTTTTTGGGGGGATTGATTTAGGAATAGACATACCGTTGTTCCTCTTTTGACATAGAATAGAGTTTCAAGAAGTGATAAAAGGCACAAAAGCAAGAATTCATCTGAGAGCATGTGGACAGAATTCTCTAGATGCACAAATAATGTTTAGAAAGCTATCACCCCTAAGTCCAATCCAGAAGCAGTGTCTCACATATAGACTCTAGACCCAAAAATGAACACATATAATCTTCATTCATGTCCCTCTCTATTTTTAAGGAGCTGCAAATACTTAGACTACAGCAAATGTTATTAACGTATGTCACCACAAATTCTCAGGCATCTCCTTCTTATCTCGGAAGAATTTTCTCACTCATCTCACCTTCTCTTATACTTTGGCCCTCCTTCTCCACTGCTACTCCAAAGTGCACAGTTTCTCATAATACATTCAGGATACTTCCTGACTTCCCGGTGCTCGGAATTAGGAAGAAAATTTATTTGTTCTGAATCCCTCTCTACTTTCTGCATTCACTCATGAAATTTTGTCCTTTCTTCTCAGGATGGAAGTGAGAAACAAACAAAAAAAAAAGGCAAAAGGGGAGGCAGAAGTCCATGAACCCCATGCATTAACGATTTTATCCAATTTGACATGGAAAAAATGTGTTTCCTAAGAGAAATATATAATAGTAAATTATGAACTTTGAATTGTCTTTTTGAGAACTTTGAATTACTTTGAGAAGGTGGTAGAGAAAATCAAAATTCTAATTGTAAACTTAGATATGCATAAAAGTCTTTTTTAACAATAGAGTCTTATATGACTTTGTAGTCACAAATTTTTGTGATGGGAAAGAATAGGAAACACATAAGTTTAAGTCAGTGACAAAGCATAAGATGTAATTCAATTAACTGAGAGATATTTTATTGATATATACAAGCAAACAAATAATATTTTGTTACAGAATGAGATAATGCTTTAAATATTATTTTGTAGTCTTATTCTAGAATTAAAAATATATTTCCATGTCAATAATTATAAATTTTTATCATTATAGACACTGCAAAATATTCTATTTCATGAATAAACCATATTAAAAATTCCTCTATTTCTGCTTCTATAGGCTCTTCAGATTTTCCTTATTGTAAGCACAGTGATAACATAATAAATAAGTTATATAATCCTGAACATTTATCTTTTTATTTTATTGGAAAATTGATGATTCGAAATCAGGAGTATTTCTAAGTTTTTTATATACAAATTGCCCTTAATGGAGTTAGTAACAATTTATGCTCTCAACAGTAATGCATAAAGGTCCTATTTTCATAATTGACATACTTCTGAAATAAATTACTGTGTAAATACATGATTATCCATTATTTTTATCTAAAATGAGACTGAAGCATCACCATCCTTCTAAGCTCCTGTTTAAGCTGACATCCAGGAAATATGAATTGCTCGGGTTTGCTCAAATATGGATGGATTGTGTTAAATATATGCCACCAAATTACTTCTAGAGATGTACACAATTCACAACACTCCATTGTTTGCAGCGACTATTTGAATCTTGTCAATACTCGGACAGTATTCAAAGAGTATGCTGCTCTAAACTTACCCTTGCAAGATGCCTTAGAAGTGTCTGCTCTCAGCTGCAGCATACATTCCTCCTTTAATCTGCAGATTTTCTAAACTGGTTTTGGCATGAAATGTATCCTCATGTGGCAGGGATACGAGAATATTGTCATAGGAATTTTTGAAAACAAAAATAAAGGAACATAAAGGCCTAGAACAGTTTGCTAATACATATTTCACCTAGAAGCTGGGCATTAAAACACCATTCTTTGGCTCCCGTTAGACAAGGGGAAAGTTGATAGTCTGATAATTAACTATGCTTGCATTTTCTTACTTTTAACACCCCTTATCTCAGAATTTCTACAAATCGTTTTACCAGCAAACAAGAGTATCCCCAAGCATATTTCTTTTTGTAAGATTTTCTTTCTTTAAATTTCTTCTCTTCAACTCTGGGATTTCCCCAGTTCGGATTTGCTGGTGAATTTCTGCCTTCTCTGTCACACTTGAGATCTTTCCCCAACACTGGAAAAATAAAATGGAAACTGAAAATGAACTTTGCACAAACGTCAGTACACAATGATAAGGAAACCAGGATAAGAGGGCAAGTTCAAAATTTAATAAAGATAAAATTCCCCATAATGGTAATTCTTTGCATTTTTTCCCAGTAAAATAAGACAAATTACTAAAATAAGACCACACAGAACCAATGCAATATTATGACCTTTTATGAATTGAGAAGTGAAATGTTAACAGCACAGAGTGCTCTGGTCACACGGAGAAAAGATTAAGGAACTGAAGTTGTCCTTTTTGTTTTTGTTATTCCCCTACCATTTGAGGAAACATGGAGGCAAAGGAAGGTGGAAAAAGACAACCCCTAAGCCACAGGGTCTGGAATCTTTCTCTTAAAAGTCAAGATAACTTATAGTTAATTGTAGCTGTCTTAAAACCCTTCCACAGAGGACCCACCCAGATCTCTAGGCAATTACAGCCTCAGTGTAGAGATGGAGAAGCTAAAACTCTATTAAAATCACAGTCAGTCAGAGGCAGAATTGGTCACAGAACTCTGCTTTTATTTTTTCCATCCCAGATCACTGATAATTTTGGAGTCTGGAGTTTCTCTTCCTTGCAGAGAAAAATGAGAAAGGAAAGAGGACCTACAGGAATATTTGTACCCCCACCTAGAGTTTTTAACATAAAAGAAGCCACAATCTCAGAGTGTGTGATTCAATATAGTTTCATAATTGGAAATACCTTTTCTACTTTTCTCCTGTTGCTTGTGCTAATCCTTATGTTTTTTCTCCACTCCAACTTTTTTTTTTGGGGGGGGTGGGAATTGAAGGACTCACATTAGGTATGGAAACAAACACATATGAGTTGAGATTTCCTAGAAAATATGTAATTTTTAAAAGGTATTAAAGTCACTATTCATAATCTTCTCTCTCTCTCTCTCTCTCTCTGTGTGTGTGTGTGTGTGTGTGTGTGTGTGTCTGCTCTCTCCCTCTTTCCCCTCTCTCTGTCTCCTTGTGTCTCTTTGCTGTGTGTGTGTGTGTCTTTTCCTCTCCTCTCTTTCTTTCCATCTCTCTCTCTCTCTCTCTCTCTCTCTGTCTCCCTCTCTTTGGGCCTCTCTCTCTCTCTGTCTTTCCCTCCTCTCTCTCTCCATCTATCTGTCTCCTCTCCCTGTCTTTCTCTCTCTCTCTCCCTGTCTCTCCCTCCTCTTTCTCTATCTCTCTGTCTCCCTCTCTGTCATCTCTCTTTGTCTCTCTCCGTTTCTCTCTTCTTTCTGTCTCCGTCTCTTTCTCTCTTTTTTCCTCTCTCTTGGTCTCTGTGTGTATTTGTCTTTCTCTGTCTCCCTCTCTTTAGATCTCTCCCCCCGTCTTCCTCTCTCTCATCTCTATTTCTCTCTCCTCTCTCTCTGTCTCTCTTTGTATCACTTTCCTCCCTCAGTCTCGCTCCTCTCTCTTTCTAAAAAAAAAAAAAATTTTTAAGTCAGTATTCATAGTTGCCACAACCCTGCAAAATCTACCCTCTGCTAAGTTCTTCAAACTCATTTTCCTCTACTCTTATACTCTATATAGGTCTTTTATTCTTCAACACTCCAACCTCATTCCTGGTTTAGGTTTTTAAAGATCCTATTCTGTCTGCCTAGAGCACTCAGTTCCCAGTTGTTCACATGGCTGTCTCCTTCTTGTCATTTATATTTGGGCTTAAATGTTCTCTTCTCAGAAAAACTTTTTCTTTATCTTTCCTCCTCTGGTCAAGTTATAATTTTCAATAAGTTAAAATTATGACTATCTTGCTAATGCTACATAAATATTAGATTTTTTCAGTCATTAATAAGGGAATCAGAAACATGAGTTTTCCTTTTTCTAAGGAAAACTTAAGGAACAGATGTTTATGTATCATTCAGGAAAGGTAACCTGAAATAAATTTGCTATATTAGAGATAAAACTAGTTTTATCCTATAAGACAATAAAGCCATACAATTGGACATGATCTTTTCTGCTAGAAAGAACCAATTGGTATTTCTACTGGACAATAATCCTCACGTTAACATGTAACTTTTCAGAGTCTGGACCCTAATCACTAGTAAATACTAAGAGAAGCAATGACACATTAACACATCACTAAAGAATTAAATAACTCTTAGTGGCTGATAGACAGTAGTCCAATATGGTATTAAAGAGATATGCAGTAAAATTTGTATAATTTTTCTCAAGATAAGGTAAAGAAGGCTCTAACATCTTTGACACTATGCATCATATCACCTTCTTTTGTTTCTTGGTTACTGCACCAATTACTATGAGAAATCATCTCATTCTTTTTTGTTTGCTTTCTTTATTGCCTGCCTCTCCACTATGAGTTATCCAAGAGCAGAGTATTTGTCTTTCTTATCCTGTATCCTGAGCCCTCAAAACAATTCCTGGCATGTGGTAGGTGCTCAAGAAGGATTTGTTGGAGGATAGGGGGCCCAATAATGTTTTAGTGAGAGGGGAGAATGCATAAAAATTAGAAGGCAGTAGAAACTGAGTATTTGGTTGAGAAGAGAAAGCATGCACAAATGAAGAAAACATAGAAAAATAGATGGTAATACATAGCAGTGCTGAATAATTGACACACTAAGTGTTTTAGAACTAATAATATACATACTGAGTGTTTTAGAGAACTGTCCAGATGCTAACTTCCATAGGAAAATACTGTAACTTCTAAATGTTGAAAATACTCCACCAGAAATATTAATGGCTAAATTTGATAATAAATGAAGTTCTACAATGATAGAACCTCTATTACATGTTAGAAGTATAAACTGTTTCAATATATATGTTACAGAATTTATATTGTGGTATGTATGTTTATTTTAAGAGGCAATTTAAGTGAAAATCTGAATAGAAACTTGAAATTTACTTAAAGCAAAACATTTGTTGAGTTCACACATTGTTTAAGGCAGACTTTATTATGATAGTTTATGATATCTAGTCTGTTCTTCATAAAACTCCCTTGGCCTAGTCTGATGAGTGGCAGGTAGGCTTTATCCTGAGAAAAAGTATTTATATACTTGAAAAAAAGCATGACAGTTTCCCTACGGTGGGGGTGGGGGAAAGGATTTAGCATGCCCTTTTCCTTTCTATTATTTTTGTCTCAGTTGTTATTTTATTCTCTGCATTTGGCTCTTACCACCCAGAAATTAACTTGTAGATATCTTAAAACAGACTGGGGAGAAACAGGGGAAACTTGATAGATGTGTAATTTGTTAAGAAATATTTCCAGCCTTCCCTACAAAACAGAAGTAAACAAAAAGGGAGAGTATGTTAGATTGATAAGTAGATTTAAAGCTGAATGAATCAATAAAAAGCCAACAAATTCATCCAATTCAAAATGCTTAAGAAGTTAAAACTGTGTGTGTGTATGTGTATAAAAATAAAGGTAAAGCTTAAGTTACTTACATTCCTGCCTAGCTTTACAATCCTTAAAACCTAAGTTAAACATTCTTAACTCATCTGGAATTGGGTGGTTGGCACTGGATTTCTAGGGAGAAGAATAACAAATACAATGGAAAACTGCTGCCACAACAGAATAACATGCATCTCTTTCCATGTAATCAAGATTCTTTTTTTTCTAATTTGGAAGATAGTCAGTATTCAGCTTTTCTAGTAAATTTTTATTTCCAATAAAAAGAGGCATAGAAATTCCCAAGCCCTCTAGTAATTATTTGTTTTATGGTGTTTATTTACCGACACTATAATTTCATGAATAATAGGGGTTGGTTTTTTTTTTTTTTTTTGAGAAACTAAAAAGATTTTTATAGGATCTTACAATCTTCAACAAATAAAAGAGAGCAAGTTGAAGATAAGTTGCAGCAGTATGATTTTTATGTAAAATTTAAAGATATGCAAAAGTAAACATTCTTAAGGAATACTCACAAACTTGGTAAAATTGCTAAGAAAAACAAGACAATGATATCACAAAATTCAGAATAACTGAGATCTTCTGGAGAGAAAGGGCAGTATAATTATGAAAGGCAAACGGAGCGTCAAACATATTGAAAGTGTTCTATTTCTTAAGCTGATTGGCGTGGGGATGAACTTTATGTATATTATGCTTTACATTATATACATTATATGATAAAATAATTCATAGTTTTTAAAGTGCCTTACATTTCTGTTTCTAGTGTTATCACAGTAGATTAAAATTCCTCATCTATAAAGTTAGAAATGCCACGTAGTTTAGACTTAAATCAATGAACTGGTGAGAGTCGCAGGAGGCAGCCAAATGCCTAGGCAGATGGGGGGGTCCCCAGTGAAACCCCACCTCCAAGTCAAAGGCAGTTTAAAGCCAGAAAGCCAAGCCACAGGTTAAATCCTTGACTGGATTGAGAATTTGTCTTCCTATTTGACATGCTTTCCTCTGATTGGTCCCCACCCTTCACCTATTTTACATATACATACCCTCTCCTAATTGGTTCTCTATACTGTCATGCCCGTCTTTGAGGGTTGTCTTCCCCTTAACCTTTTTTATATACTCACAAACCAATCAGCATGCATTCCCCATTTGGAGTCCATAAGAGGCCCCAGACCCAACCACACTTGAGAACTTTCCTGCCTTCGGGTAGGGGAACCACCCCGCACCCCCCATCCCCTCTTTGCTAAGAGCTTTCCTTTCACTTAATAAAATCCACTTCAATCACTCTCTGGTGTCTGTGTGCCTAATTCTTCTGATTGTGAGACAAGAAACTGGACCTAGCTGAGCTAAGGAACAGAAAGACCACAACTTTAAATTTCAGGGTATCCACTAATGTCAAGAGCAAAAACAACCAACCAACAACAACAAAAAAGCAGAAAACCTCAGAAGGTATGAGAAAACAGTATGCAGCATAGCATGAGGGTATCTATGGGATTCATGCAGGTGACCTGAAGCCTCAGGCACCTATGCAGGGAAAGATAAAAGATCTGAACCACCCCAAATAAAGCTACAACTTTGCTGGCTCTAGCATATATAACAGGATGGCCTACAACTACAAGAAAACCCTTTTAGCAATGGTAGATTAAAAAATAAAAAATGTCTAATCTCTATGTTTTAGCCAACAGAAAATAACCCTGGAATTTAGCAAGGAAAAACTAGCTCATTCAAGACTGAATTCACACATGTGTTATCCCAAAATGCCCCAAGAAGAAACCGTATTAAGGAGAGGATGATGATGAACTGTCACCAGCACCATAGCAGCAGGAAATGTTGATTCTCTCTCAACCCAGTCATCACAAAATTCCTATTTAGAATTTTAAAAATTTAGATTACATAATTACTAACACACATGCTGTCTCTCTCTCTCACACACACACATACAGAGAGAGAGAGAGAGAAAGAGAGAAATAAGAGTCAGCAATCACAGCAAACAACAAAAGTAGACAAAGACTTCAGATCCTCGAATCATCCGATAGAGACCCAAACCAACATACATCATAATGAAATTACTAAACACTGGGACAAAATGACAATCATAAAAGCTTCCAAAGAAAGGAAAACAAATAGCCACAAAATACAAAAAATCATGACTCAGGCTTCTCAGTAGCAACATGAATGCTAAGAAATTTTAAGGAAGGTTTTCAAAATTCAAAAGAAAAATTCTACAGACTTCTACACAAGCAAACCATTTCAGCCTGTAGGAAAATATTCTCAGACATGCACATCTCAAAAAGTGTACCCCTTTGCTCACTTTTCTTGACAACTTTTGGAAAATGTATTCCACTGAAAAGAAGAAATAAGCGAATATATTAGTCCTGGTATAAAGTTGAATCAATTAAACAGAGGAGCCTGAGAAGGGGAATTGCAGGGATGGTGCAGAAGACAGATTCCCAGATGGCAACTGTGAACCTGAGAAAGAGCACCCGGGGTGGTTTTGAGTAGGTTTGATGGCTCTGGGAGGGACTTCTGTGAAAGGTGAAACCGGAAGAATGCCAGGCACATCTGACATCTTAAGAAGAGAGGTAAAGGCCGGGCATCGTGGCTCACGCCTGTAATCCCAGCACTTGAGAGGTCAAGGCGGGCAGAACATGAGGTCAAGAGATCAAGACCATCCTGGCTAACATGGTGAAACCCTGTCTCTATTAAAAATACAAAAATTAGCTGGGCTTGATGACACATACCTGTAATCCCAGCTATTTGAGAGGCTGAGGCAGGAGAGGCACTTGAACATGGGAGGCGGAGGTTGCAGGGAGCTGAGATCGCACCACTGCATTCCAGTCTGGTGACAGAGTGAGACTCCATCTAAAAAAAAGAAAAAGAAAAAAAAAGAAGGAAGGTAGAAAACTGGCAAAGCATTTGGGACTGTATTAATTATAAGTACATGGAAAACACAGCAAATAAAAAGAAAGAAGGCAAGGAAACAAAAAGTTGTACAGAAAAAGGAATCAATCGTGTTTCCCCACCAGCCTCAATTGTGAACGGGGCTCCCGTTAGGTCATAATGATGCAACTGCTATGTTGGGATAGAAAATAATCCTTCGGGACTGAGAGATGACAGAGGGGCAACTGAATGTGAAGTCAAAAGATAACGCCTGAGACTGAAAATAAAAAACTTATGACAAAAGTATGTTATTTGTAGAAAATGCTATAATTACCAACCAAATAAATCACTTAAAAGAGGTGAAAATGCATGCAAAGACTGAAAATGCAGAGGTGATGGAGCTATACTGCTGTTTTTTTAAACAAATGTCAGAGAGTTATGAGAATGCTTTCTAAGGAAATAAAATAAATTCCACATATGTAAATGTAAATTTTCTAGTAGCCATATTGAGGAAAAAGAAAAAAAAAAGAGAGCTAGTGAAATTAAAAAAAATTTTTTTTTGAGATGTAGTTTCTCTCTTGTCTCCCACTCTGGAGCACAATGGCACCATCTCAGCTCATTGCAACCTCTACCTCCTGGGTTCAAGCAGTTCTCCTGCTTCAGCCTCCTGAGTAGCTGGAATTACAGGCACCTACAACCACATCTGACTAATTTTTATATTTTTAATGGAGATGGGGTTTCACCATGTTGGCCAGGCTAGCCTGCCCTCAGGTGATTCACCTGCCTCAGCTCCTCAAAGTGCTGGGATTTTTGAGCCACCACACCTGTTTGTGAAATTAATTTAATTTTAAGGACACTAAACTGTAGGTTTTATAAAGACCATGAGAATATCTGCTTTGTTCTCAAGATCTCCAGGGCATGGCACAAAGTAGGTTTACAATAAATACTGCTGAATGAATGAATGATGGAATAACCAACTGCATCTTTTCAAGCTTAAAACATTGTAAAATTCCTTGTCATTGAGGTTGGCAGTCTCTGGAATGTCTCTGATGATCTCTTTCTCCAGGTTTTCATGCTCTTTTGCAATCTTTCTTTGAGTATGGGCAGGATCTAGTGGCTTTCTTCTAGTGCACAGAGTACAGCAAATGTGATGGAATGTCTCTTTAGAAATTAGGTTACAAAAAATATTGTGATTTTGTCTTGTTTGTCCATCCTTATCCCCCAAGCCCTCTTTCTGGAGGAAGCAAGCTGGCATGTCATGAGTCCTGTGAAGAGGCTCATGCAGAAAAAAGCTGATGTCTCTGGTCAACAGCCTATATGATTGGGCCTATAAGTGGAGGCTTCCCCAGGTGAGCCTTGAGATGGCTGCAGATCTGGCCAACACCTTGATACATGATATTGTCGCCTCATGGGAGACCCTGAGTCAAAGGCACCAAGCCAAGCTGTGTGTGGTTTCCTGACCCACAATAAACTATGAGATAATAAATGTTGGTGGTTTTCAGCCACCATGTTTTAGAGGGGTATTTTGTTACACAGCAATAGATAACCAATGGTCAGATAATTCATTAATTCAAAAGCATTTGTAGCAAATGTTAATTCCAGAACAAAAACTTTTGAACCACAGAATATTCAACAGCAAAATAATGCAGAACTCTACGACCTCAAAAGATGGAGAACCCTTGGAGTTTATTTGGTAACCACCTGGGGATGGTGTATTGGAAAATATTTGTATACAGAACTAGAATTAAAGCCAGGATGATTTCAGTAATTGCAAAATAAATGAATACATAATCAATGATTGAAGAAGCCTGCAAATTTTCTTTCTAGGATTCTATCTCCTATACAAATTCATAGGCTGTACAAAGATATTTGTGCAAAAATATTTACTGCTATCTTCATTGCAAAATCTAAAAGCATATAAAAAGGTGAAAAACTTGAAAGAGCTCTAAACCTCTCTTACAATAGGAATGATTACAATGAGTGGTAAATTCTTGCTGTAAAATACTTTGCAACATGTACAGTGTAATATTATGTTTTTACTGTTTCACTTATACAATAGTCCTGAGGCTGCAAACATTTTATTTGAAAATAAGTAGTCTATGGCGTGACCCACTAGCCTTCTAATTAGGAAGACTGTTCTTCAAAGGTAGCTGCTACAGGTGTTTCTGTTATCCACATCTTTATCAATGACTTTCTACAAATCAGGGTTTGATTTATTATTTTATTGATTGCCTTAAGAAAGTGTTGCAGAAAGTAATAATGCAGATTGAACATCATTGCATATGTCTACAGCCATTACACTATAAATGTTACCAAAAACTGAGAAATTATTCTTCCAGTCTTCAAAAACTTATCTGATTAAGCAAAGTTGCTTATGTCATTATTGATAAAATCAAATTCCAAAGTGTCTTCAAAGTTCTCCTTTCATCTTCCTCATTAACACCAACAAAAAATTAAATAATATTCATGCAGATCCTAATTATTCATCAATTATTATCATAGGTTAGCTGCAGATATTAGTTTGGCTCAAATCAGTGCAAATATTAGCTGGTTCAAATCTCATGAAATTCGTTATTTCATGAGAATCAACTGGGTGTATGAAATTTACAATAATGAATGTTGTAATATTTTATTATTTGTGAATTACATGCTTCGCATCTTTTATATCAGTAAAATGCACAATAAACCTGTATCTCACACACACGCATGCACACACACACACGCACACACATACATTCTTCAGAGCTGGTCCTTGAACATTACCAACATTATACACTACTGGGTTGAGGGAACATGAATAGTATTTATTCAGCTCTAAATTTCATCAGCTGATACTGTTGATGCATCTTCTCAAAAGAACTCATGCATTATGTATCAACAAATTGGTATAGGTAAGTTCAGAACAGTGAGATGATGACAAAAGGCCACATTTTAAGCCCAGCATCAATTTTTCTGTGTTTGGCTGTATGCTTTTTAGGACCAGCTGTTTAAAATCTAATTATTTTACAAAGGGTATGAATAGGTATCCTTGGACAGTAGTTAATTAAAATTTTACACACACTTTTAAAAGCCTGTTTTGGAAATAAGCCTGAAGAAAATCTATTGGATTGTTAAAATAATCACAAATAATGTTCTAAGTTAAAATAAGGAAACTTTATTTTTAATTGACTTAGGTTCAAACTTCAGAAAAAAAATGTTCAACATATACAACTTTCATACATAAAGTACCATGGCACTGAGGGCATTGGGGAAAAGATGGCAGTTTTGGTAAAGCATATTTGTATTTTGTCAGTGCACATTTGAAGAAAAAAATTGTTAGTGGCTAAAGATTTAGTTTGTTACAGTAAAACATTTTGGTTTTAACTTTGGGGGCTAGGTAAAGAACAATACATTTATCAAATTATCTTTTACTGCTTTGCTTGGTTTACATATGGATCAGTCTCTAGAAGAGAATTCTCATTTTCTCTGTTCCAAATTCAGTACTATGAACACACACGGACAATGGCTGAAAACAAATGGGGACACGTACAATCAACGATAATAAAATAGAGTCCAATTGCCTCATCTCACTAGATATGGAGCCCTGCTTTTGCATATTATTTGGTCCAGAATATACACAAGATCAATCAGCGACTTGCTAAGTTTCTCTCATGTACAAATCCCAAAGGCTCAGCATGAGCAACAGGGCCCAATCAGCCCAGTTTACAAGGGGAGCCTATGAGTTCTTTTGCTGTTTGTTCTTTCTGGTCCTTCTGCTTCTCTCCCTCCTCCAGGTCTCATTTGAAAAATCTGCCCCATAGATACCCAATTCAATCTTTCTGAGTTGCCTTGGCAACTCTCAGATAGGATAGCTCTCAGCTTCCCAGTCTAATTCCATCACATCCCTCAATTAGTTTAGTTAAGTTAGGCCTTTTATGAACAAATATTCCTTAGAAATATAATCAGGAACTGGCTTACCCTAAATTATGTTAGGAGATCCCTACGGGTGATTTTTTTGTGTGTATCCCCAGGGTTCTCTTCTTCCAAAGTCCCTTTCTCTAATGCCAGAAAGCAGGATAGATTATTATACAACCCATTTTCATGTTTCTCTCCACTAACTGTGAACTTTACCTTGAAAATTTACTTTTGTACATGGTCTTCTGCCTGGCCTGGAACATTGGTATCCTCTAAAGCTTGGCAGGGTTCCTTGGTTGGCAATAATTGCCATGTGGCCAAATTTTCCACTTCAGGTCCTCAAAAAGTTCCTGTTGTAAGCAGAATATTCTAGTGCATATGATGTTTGACAAGCACACAGAGATAAGTCATGCTTTGTTTATATTTTAAGAGGAGAAACATCACCTCTGGCCCAACTAGTGCTACCACACCAACTGGTGCTACCACGGCATTGCCTGCCGAACAAGGTCAACCTAAATTACCTCATCAAGCTGCTCAGGAGGGCTTCCCAGATGGATTGCCTGGCTCTTCAGACCTGAATCAAAGTTATCCTTCCTTTGAAAAAAATTAAATGAGAACAAATTTTTGTCTTCAGAATTTGACAGTTCTCTTGCAAATCTAGCACTGGTTATTGAATACATACAACCTGATAAGGCCCAGAAACAACAAATTTACTTTAATTTGTTGCATTCAATGTATGAAGTAATTAAGCATTTTAACATCACACTAAAGATGGCTAAACGTAAAGACACAGAATTTTGAACTGGCTTAACTTCCTTATAATAAGCAAATTACATTCGATTTCTACTGAGTAATTTATGCTGAATTAAGCTAACAGTTTGTTATTACACATTTGTTATCAATATAAAAGTGAGGCAATAAACACAAAATTGTTATAAAGTAGCAAATCATACATATAATGTGATGAATGGGAACATTTTCCTGAATATTAATTAAATTTGGCTATTCTTGGGATCATACATTATTAGAGCTGAGAGTCCCTCTGCAAGTCTAGGAAGAGTTGAAAGTCACATATCATAAAATAAATTTAAGGTCCCACACTGACCTTCTCAATAGGCAGAGAGGAAAATTGAAATCACCATTTGTGGCAATATTTCCTGTTGTTGGGAGCATGTCACAGTGAGAAACTAGTTTCCTCTCCTTTTTATAATTCTCTCCCTTCAAAATATATGTACACTACACATTTTGACCTAAGCAAAGGTGAGCTAATCAATGTTTACTGCCTGCAGTAAGTTTAGAGAAAAGACTTCAGACCTTCTGTCTTCAGTCCCTGAGATGGTCATTCTGGAAAATCTTACAATTCTGCTTTTCCAGAGTTTCTGAATCTTTAAAGAATTGAACACTTCACAATTCAGTTGCACTCATAAAGACAACTTGACAGCAAGTAAAATACAATGAATTTGACAAAAAGTATGATCATGCAGGATCTGCTCACTTGTTTTAAAATACATAAGCCCTGAACAATTGGATAACTTTGTCCAGATCTGAGAGGTAGTCCTATATCAAAAATTCATGAAACTGAGAAAAAAACTAAACATTGACAGTGATCTGGAAAATTTCATATAGTTTTGTCCATCTGTTAACTTGAAACACTTTCATTTATTGGCTCAAATCATGGAAGGGGCATTCAAAGCATACCATGAAAAAACCTTGCTGAAATTTGCTTATAAAGTAAAGAATTCTCATACAGTACCCTAGAGATTATTTCAACAAATATAACAGCCCTCAAAGAGTGTCTTGAAGCTGTTCAGTATTACTAAAGAAAATGTGGTTGTATTTTTAGGTAAATATACTTATTCGTCATTTCTCTTATTATGTAATAGTAATTAAAAGAACAGATTGCTGTGGGGATTTTTAAAAGTTTATTGTTTTTTTATAAACCTGTTATAGAAAAATGTTTTGTCATAATCTGAAGTCTAGGTGCCTCTAGACAAACATCTGCTTGTTTATAAGACTGATTTACTGCCAAACACTCTTACTCTGTGCCTAACTCTAGTCGCTACTTCCATAATTTGTTCTTGTTATGTTTCAGTGAAAGGGAAGGTCAGCGGGTTATGCATCTGCTATAGCAGTTATTCATCTATAACTCAGCATGAACATAGCTGCTTTTATTTTTAAAGGCAAGTAAGACACTCTAGCTGCTGATCTGTTTTTCTTATGCTTCCATGGAAGAAAACAGATTTTAAGAAGGAAAGAAAAAGTACAAGTAAACATGTATTTACTGTAAACACTATCTAATTTAGCCTGGACAGCTTGTTGAGAAGGACATACACAAAGAGATACATAAATCTATATCTTATTATGAACTATTTTTGTCCTCACTTATGTTCCAGAAGTAATAAAAATCTTGCAAGTAGCAGCTTCTAACCCAAATACACGTTTTTGCCACCCGTTACTCCAGTGAAGGCATTTTTGTAATTAAAGATTGAAATTCTAGTGGAGTTTCTTTTATGAAAGTAAGCTAACTTTACAAAAACAGCTTTAAGGAATTTTAGAGACTCTTCTGATTGTGTTAATGAGGTTTTTTTTAACATTTAGTGTAAATATGCTTTTATCTTGTCTTCTCAATCTCACAGAATTAACCGAGATGCTCAGGCCCACACAGAGCCATGATTTTTGCTGGCTCTTTTCCCTGCAGGCCCCATATCAAATCCAATAGCTTTCATCGGTGCCTTCAAAGTAGCCCCTGAATGTGTTCACTTCTCACCACCTTCACTTTTACCTTCTTGGTCCATATCAGCATCCTCTCTGCCCAGGGCTGCTGTGCTTCAGTACATTTTCCTACAGTTCTTTCTTCACACAGCCTTCAAAGGGTTTTAAAAATACAAGTCAGGCTGGGCACGATGGTTCATGCCTGTAACCCAGCACTTTTGGGAGGCTGAGGCAGGCAGATCACTTGAGATCAGGAGTTTGAGACCAGCCTGGCCAACATGGTGAAACCCCATCTCTACTAAAATACTAAAACATTAGCCAGGCATGGTGGTGTGTGCCTGTAATCCCAGCTACTCAGGAGGCTGAGGCAGGAGAATCACTTGAACCCAGGAGGTGGAGGTTGCAGTGACCTGAGATCGTGCCTCTGCACTCCAGCTGAGCAACACAGCAAGACTCCAGCTCAAAAAAAAAAAAAGTAAGTCAGATGATGCTTTTCTTCTGCTTGAAATTGACCAATGCTTACTAATGTTTGCATTTGTAAGGAAAGAGAATAATGACAGCATTCAGAAAAACCTAGTTAATTTGAAGTGTGTAACAAACTAATGTACAATCACAAATTTTACCTTAAAAATCACAAAATTTCTTATGTAATAGGTTAATTTCCATTTTCAAGTAGGTCTTAATCTCAAAATTATCCACTTAATGGTAAATATTTTAAAACATCTCTTTTTTAATACTGGCTTTAAGGCCATTTCTCTCTTTGGCAGTTTAAATTCAATAATATGTAAATCACCAAAAATGTTCTTAACTAGCTGCTTTGTTAGTACTATACCAATCTTAAAATTGATGAATGTCAATCACAAAAAATTCTGATCTCATTTTTCTTTAATATACTCAGCAGGGACCATCTATAAACCCTATAGAAAGTCCCAGACAGCCTCAGATAAATAGCATATGTTCCCTCTGATGGCAAAAAAACTGATCGAAATTCTAGGCAGGTGGAGGTTTCTTTTTCTTTTATCTGAATCGATCAGTCTGTTATTGTGAACTTAAATCAAGGCCCCTTTAATGAGGTTTTCAACACAATCATTATTGAAAATTTAATATACAGAAAAACCGTTTGGGGTGACTTAATAACTAAAGCATTATAATTCTATGGATCAAAAACTGTGGTTTATTAAGAATTTAAATTGTGAGAGTAATAGTAGCAATAGATGAAAATAATAGTAGGTTTACTTTTTGGGTATGATTAGAGGGCAATCATGCTACATTTAGGGGTTGCTCTAATGCTTCATCCTCCCTTAATCATATTTTTTACTCCCTACCACGTTTATGAGCCAGTATACCCTCATGGCTAGAAGTATTTTCTTTTTACCATTGTTTTCTGGCCTAATAATATAAATTGCATTTCCCCACATGTGTTCTGCAGAACGTAATCTTAGAATATTAAAAGGTAATTTTCTAATAATAACAACAATAATAATAAGTTTCTTTGGTCAATAAGCTTGGGAAAAAATATGCTAATAAAAAATTAGTTCGTTTCTTTGCTGTAGGACTTCTTAGGGCTTTACATATCCTAAAATAAACTGTAAACCTCAAAGAGTAATTAAATTCCAGTTTCCCAAATTATCTGACCACTGAACCGTTATCTTAAGGAATATCTTTGGACAAGTGTTCTGGAAAATGCTTCTGTCATTCATCATGTGAAAACCTTCGACACTGTTGGCACACTTATCTGATGAAAGGACTGGAGATTTCCCATAGACCTAGTGGACAATGAGTCCAGCAGCACTGCATGGTCAAAACTGCATAATCTCTTGCCTTCTGGATCTCTGAAATTCCAGTGCTTCATGTTTACTATTCATTGTTCAATTATTTATGCTATTAAGCAGTAACTCAATTCTATAGTCCCATGACCTTCTTAGATCTGAAGGACTGTTTCATACCTTCCTCCATTTAATTTCTTTGGGGCATCCAATGCCACTGATCACTCAATAGTACTTGAAATCTTTACATTCTTGGTTCTTCTATTGCTTTGGCTCTCTTTTCTGTTTCCTGTGGAATTCCTTTTTCTCTGTTCATTCTTTATATCTTGCTCCTCAGTGTTTTGCTAACCTTCTCTTCTCTCCCTACATTTTTCTCTTTTATTTGATCTGTATTTATTGCTTCACCTATCATTAGAAACTGATGGTTCACAAAGCAATATTTTTGAGATCTCTGTGACCTCCAAATGCCTACTAACCTCTCCACTTGAATATAACCTCCAATTAATTGTCACCCTCTTCACTATAGTATTCACAGTTACCTCAAGTTTAGTCTGTAATAAAATTAATTCATCATCTTCCTACACACAGCTAAAATAAGTTCCTAGTTCGTGGCATTTCTTATCCTCATTCAGTGTTGAATTCACAGAAATTATCACGGTTGATAGTATGCTATTGTGGAAAAAAACACTTGGCATGGAGTTAGATTTGTTGAGTGTACATTGTACAACTGAGTAAATAATTTTCAGTTAAATAATCCTGGGTAGGTCGGTTCAAAATTTTGGATCTCAGTTTCCTCAGGTATACGATATTAGATAATCCTACAGTTCTTTGCTGCAGTCTTTAATGACTATATTATTTCCCTTTAATCTTGGAAGATTTTAGCCTCTATCTCATTGGTACTTTATCCAGCACTATCCTTTAATGGTTAAATGTTTGGATTACCCTTCTAACATCCTTGTTATGTAATTCTCTAAATTCTTGTGCTCAAATTGTCGTGAACACTATACTACCTCAGCCACTCACCCTCACAATTGAATCTTAGACCTTGTCACAACAAATAAAACAATCCTTAAATTAAATTCTAAGCATTTATTTAAGCATCTTCATCCTTCAGTCCTTCAGCTACACTGGGACTTACAACCCATTGATCTGAATACTTATCTAGCTTCCAATTCCCCTCCCCCCACCAGCCTCCCACCCCATTATTGGTACTAAGTATTACCTAGGTGAGAAGTAAGTAAATAAATACTTCACCCAATATATAACTGGGTATTATTTACCCATTTATATAATCCTGGGTAAGTTAGTTCAAAATTTTGGATCTCAGTTCTCTCATATACAAGATATTAGATAATCCTATACTTCTTTGTTGCAGTCTTTAATGACTATAGCATTTCCCTTTAGCCTTGGAAGATTTTAGTATCAGTGTATTGGAAGACACTTAGTACCAATGAGTTAGAAGCTAAGATAGAAGCTAAACTGAGATCCTCAATTTTGAACCGACTTATCCAGGATTATATAACTGGACAATATTTACCCAGTTATATATTGGGAGAAGTACTATTTACTTACTTCTCACCTAAGAAGCTTCCACTTCATAGTGAAGCCTATGATATTCCCTTGAATATACCCTCAACCTCCTTATCCTGACTTCTCTTCTTTGTACTCATTTGGCAAAACCCCTACTCTGGTTAAATCCAACTCTCTACCTAACTTGTAACTCTTTGATACAGGTGAAGATGACTAAAGAAAAAGTGTGTGTGTGTGTGTGTGTGTGTGTGTATATATATAAAATATATATTATATATTATATATTATATAATATATAATATATATTATATATTATATTATATAATATATAATATATTATATATTATATAATATATATATTATATATTATATATATTATATTATATTATGTATTATATTATATATAATATATATTATATGATATATATTTTTTATATATATTATATATACAACATATATATAATATATATTATATATACAACATATAATTATATATACAACATATAATATATATTATATATTATATATACTATATATAGATAATATATTGTATATATAGATAATATATTGTATATATTAATACATATAGATAATTAATATATTGTATATATTGTATATTATATATAATATTATATACTGTATATTATTTATAAATATTGTATATTGTATATAATATTTATATATAATATATATTATCTCTCTATATAATATATAGTATATATAATATATACACACACTTTATTAATTATTAATATACAATATATTAATTATCAATCTCCCCTTTTTTCTGTTTCATTCACTAATATAATCCTAGCACCTAGAACAGTACCTGGCATACAGTAACTGTTTAATAAATATTTGTTGAATGAATAAATGAAGCATATGTTTTCATAATTTACACAGAATTCTATTGACTCAACCTGTGAATACATATCCCTTTTCTTCCACTGTAAAGAGCTTATATTTTAGAAGTCTGACTAACTTTCAAAGGGAAACATTAGCAAATGCTTTGTCTTTATCTTCAAAGCAGCCCTAAGCATATTGGCAATTATTGAATCCACAGTTAATATTTTCACTTTGATTGTGATGCTTTTATATAAAATAGGTGATGATTTGCAGAAACCATGGCATTTTCCTGCTTGAAGCTTTGAGATAATTATATCTTTAACTAATTCATTATTGTAACAGGGGAAGTTGAGACTATAATGTTACAATATTGGGGTTTTAATGATGGGAGAAAGCCAGCAAGACTCCAGTATCCATAGCAACATAAATTTCTTTTCATCTTTTAAGTGACCAAAGGTGATTATTTCTTTTCTTTACACTATTATATCAGAGTTTATCACAGAGGTAAAAAGCATATATTAGCTTTCAAGTGAGGTGAAGATATTTAAGACAGAAGTACATTCAACTACCACTACACCTCTATAGGAGATATCTCCCTTCCCCAAATAAAGGAATTCATAGCTCTAATGATTCAAAAGTAAAAGGGTTATAACTAGGACTTAAAGTATGATTTTTCAGTTAAAACTTTTGGCTAGATGGGGAAGAAAAACAGCTATGAAATGCAATCTGCGTCATTAAAATGATACCATAAAATCTTGGGAAAGTGGAATGAGTATCAAGAAGATCTCTATGAGTCTTTAGAAAGTCAGCCTCACTAAAATAAGACAGAAGTTCTTTAGGTGGCAGAATTTATGAAACAGAGAATAACAGAGATAGAAGGGAACCTGAAGACAATATAGCAAAATGTTAATAGGTGAGTAAGAGAGAAAAAAAGGGAAGGGGTACTATCTCCATTTTTCTATATATTTGAAATATTTCATAATTAAAATAACTTTAAGATGAAAAAAGAGATTTCATGAGATAGATTTAAGGAAATGAGATGGTTAATTGTAAGGCTTAGGTGTTTGAAAACCACGTTCTTCTTAAAACTGTCTTTGCAGTATTTGACTCATTTTGTTAATTACAAATGACTGGGAAAGAGCTCATCAAATAATCTGTCCTCAAAAGCTTTTTTCATCTAAATGTTCTTTTTATCTATTTATAAAACGTTTTCACTTATCCATGATATAACTGGTTCTTTGATGTTATTGGATGCCTTGTACTGTGGACATCTGTCTCTGATTTTGTAGGAACCAGTAGTTGATTGATTTTTATTTTATTTCTGTAAGATTCATTGAACTTGTAGTTTAATTCTGTCAAAATAATAATAGTAACAACACTTACAACAATAATAACATCAACAACACATCTCATCCAAGTGCTATTTTAATTATATCATACTCAACTTATTTAATCTTCTTATCAAACTCATAAAGTGAATACTGTTAACATCCTCTTTATAGAAATAAGAAAACTGAGTTACAGAGAGGTAAGAAATTTGTCTAGCATCATAGCTATCTTCAGAGCTTGTATCCTCTTTTTTTCTTAATTAGAACTTTTCCCCTAATTTTTTTATTTTAAGTCCTAGGGTACATGTGCAAGATGTGCAGGATTTTTACATAGGTAAACGTGTTTCATGGTGGTTTGCTGCACCTATCAACCCATCACCAAGGTATTGAGCCCAGCATGCATTAGCCATTTTTCCTAATGCTCTCCCTGCCCTCACCTCGGACAGGTCCCCATGTGTGTTGTTTCCCTCCCCGTGTTCACGTGTTCTCATTGTTCAGCTCCCACTTATAAGTGAGAATATTCAGTGCTTGGTTTCTTAAACAGGGTTCCCCAACCACCACCAGGCCATGGACTGGTACCTGTCCAGTGACCTGTTAAAAACTGGGCTGCACAGCAGGAGGTGAGCAGCAGGCGAGCAAGCATTACCACCTGAGCTTTGTCTCCTGTCAGATCGGCAGCGGTATCAGATTCTTGAGCCTGAACCCTGTTGTGAACTGCGCATGCCAGGGGTCTAGGCTATGTGATCCTTATGAGAATCCAGCCAATGCCTGATGATCTGAGGTGGAACAGTTTCACTCCAAAACCATCCCTAACTTCCCATGGAAAAATTGTCTTCCACGAAATTCATTCCTGGTGCCAAAAAGGTTGGGCAGCGCTGTTCTTAAACATTACTCTATAGTGCCCCTTGATTATGGCTCTAGAAAGTTAAGGAATTTTGCTAATCATACACTAAAATTTGTTTATGCTGTAAATATTTATTCTGCTTCACTCTCTTAGGTGTTAGAGATTTTAGTGAGCCAGGAAGGCCACATAAAGATCAGGGCAAAGGAAAGGGAATAACATAAAATATAAATGAAGTTCCTTTCTGATTGAAAGAAAGTACTGTGTCTCAGACCAAAAATATAAAAGGCACAGAATGGTAAGCTTTGAGATATATCCTAGTAAGATCTTGGGATTCTGAAATAAAGACTTTCTTGGATCTCTGGGTATAATAATCACATCATAGTAATGAGAATATAAGCAGGCTGGCCTTGTATGTCTACAAAGAAACATTCAACTCAATAACATTAGAGCAGTATTCTCAAAAGCCACAAAGAAAGTATAACCCAAACATTGCATTCTTAGCCAAACTATTGTGCAAGTATAAAGGCCTTGAAAATCTTTTCTGAGTATGTGAGAACCCAGAGAATATATTTTCCATCACTTATCTTATATAAACTGTTAGAGGACAAACTTCAGCAACCAAGAGTTGTCTGGAAATGCCATGCAAACTGGCTAGCAATGATTATTAATTCCTTTTATCAGTGGCAACTTAAACACATATAAACGTGTATTATGGTTACTGAACACAATCTAGAGATTATATTTTTAAATAGCTATAGCTGGAATTAAAAAGAAAAAGAGGGGAGACGGGGTAAAAGTATACTGATTCCCTCACCTACTAATATTATTTAAAAATGAGATAACATGATAGGCACTTATTTCCAGTTCAAATATGTGTCAAATATTTAAATTTTAAAAGATGTTTATAAATTCTTTAGTAGAATGGCCAAATAAGATATAAATATATATTTGTATTTAATTTATACTCATATTGAGCTAATATTTATTAGACTTCCATAATTGTTAGCTTTGACATACAGTAAAAGGTTCACTGAATTTCTCTGAGATGGACCTCATTATACGTATTCAGATTGGAAGTTGATCTTTACATTATTTAAATAACTAGAGTCAGACAGTGAATCAGTGGTACATGAGCTGGTATATGAAAAAAAGTTATATGAATACCAAGTCCTGTTTATTTTCTGGAACTATCTTTTGAACCAACAGTGGCAATAAATGGCGTGGTGGTTAAGAGTACAGGCCAAGCACTACCAATGACTTTCTGTGCTACCGTGGAAAAGTTACTTTACCTCTCTGTAGAATCTCTTGGCTCCACCATCTATTCATCTGTAAAATGAGAGTCACAAAAGTACCAACGTTGTGGGGTTTTTGTTGTTGTTGCTGCTGCTTTTATTATAACAATTTTGGAAAAACTTGAGAGTTCTGAATTCATCTATGTCTTTGCAAACTTTGAATTGAAGGCTTTATGCTAAACTATTGTGTTAATAAAATATTTTTCATGGATTTTCATCATAAAATCAATGAAAACTTATATAATTTAGAAAAACTATATAATTATAGCTTATGTAATTATCTAAATTATGTAATTTTCTAAGTAGGAGACCAAAAATATCACCCAGCGGCAACTATTTTTAACCATTTGATATTTCTCTTTCGAAAATCTTGCTATGCTTTATATTTTCATAGTTGTGATTACACGATACCACATTTTATATTACAGCATATAGTTTTTGTATTATTCAAAATCTCTCTTAAATATGATTTAATAGCTATATAGAAGCCCTTTATATAAATATGCTATGTCTTACTATTCTTTTGATGTGATTAATACTTTTTAAAATAAATTACTTTCTGTATTTGTAATTATTTACCTAGAGTAGAAACCCAGATATGAAATTACTTGGTCAAAAAGGATTAATAGTTTAAAGATTTCTACATATTTCCAAGCTGTCATAAGCTAAACTATGTACAGAACTTAATGCCTAAGGCAGTCTCACTCAGTCGCATAGGCTGGAGTGTAGTGGTGCAATCTCTGCTCACTGCAGCTCCACCTCCCAGGTTCAAGTGATTCTTCGCCTCAGCCTCCCGAGTAGCTGGGACTACAGGCACGCACCGCCACACCTGGCTAATTTTTGTATTTTTACTAGAGACGGGGTTTCACCATGTTGGCCAGGATGGTCTTGATCTCCTGACCTTGTGATCCGCCCACCTCAACCTCCCAAAGTGCTGGGATTAAGGCGTGAGCCACCACACCCCGCCAGCATAGAACCTTTAAAAAATACTTTATGTAGTAAAAATGTTGATTATCTCTTTGTTTTAAATACTTCTCCATGATAGTTTGTTTTAAATATATATAATATGAATTTTAAAAATACAACGTTAATCATATCTGCTGATCCTTTTGTTTATAATTTCTCTTAATATTCTTCACTAATAAAATCATTCCCTTGCTAGATAGCTAATATTCTCTTATATTTCCTTATTTAATATTTACACACCATAGACCTTAGAAAATTCTTTAATCTCATATAATTTAGCTATATTTTCCTTTAGCATTCTGCTTATGCTAATAAGATTTATGATCTAGGTGTAAGACTGAAGTTATAAAAATTAGTTAGGCTTAATTAAAATTGGATGTGCCTGGTTCAAAAAAAATACTCAATACATAGCTAAGCAGGGAGAGCTACATTTCAAGGTTATTTAAGCTCTCAGTCTTTCTTTGCTTTCTTTCTTTTTCTTGCAGGACTAAACAATGTCATCCAAGACTATAAGAGATATAAAATCCAATGAAAAATAGAAGGGAGTTAGGTTGCTTTTAGATTTTTAATCTTTAAGCTTTCATGTAGGCAATGAGAGGGAAGGGGCTTATTGTTTCCTAAACAATTTGATATATATTAAGTTTCATATATTCTACTGTTTGGAGAATTATCTTGGCAGAAATTGTCGAACTTAGAAGGCCTCCCACAGTTATCTGCTCTAGCCACCCACTGTTATGAAGTTGTGGTGTTAATATGGATAAAACTTAGAGTGCAATGCCTGTACATGCCAAGGAACTTTACAAAAAAAGAAAAAAGAAAGCTCTGCTTGTTTCCAGACTAAGCAACCAACTCAGCTATTTCATAAACTAACAAAGTTGAGCAACCATCACTGTCTTTAGAGAGTGAATCAGCCTAACAACAAAAAAACATAGGTGGATAATAAAAAAATATTGTCCTGGTGGGAAAAGACTTGGTCTGATTCCAGTTTTGCTATATTAATGAGTCCTCTCCAGAAAGGATAATAACATCACAAAATGGCTTGCCAGTACTGCCACGTTCATTCTCATACTACTTTTCTATTTGAAATGTGTTAGCTTGTCAGTAACCTTGTCTTTTACTTCCAAAAAATATTACATTTAAATAGAGTTAAAATATCAAGTATATTTAATAATTTTTCTATGCCCTTAAGCAATAATGTTTTTAGGATCTATGTTAAATCACATTTTCAGTAACCATAGCATAATAATCAGCACTTTAAGAAACAACAGACTAATACGTGTGTTTTCTAAAGAATAACAGTTATAAATATATTTTAAATTAACAATAACTTAAAAAAAACTTGGGTATGGTTTCAAATTATTTGGGAACACAATGCTTATAATAGTTTATATAAGTTCCATGTCAAAACATAACTTGATTTATTTACCAAACATTTATTGAGCATACACTGTGTGCCCAGGCTTTGGAATACATCAATAACTAAAACAAACAAAAATTCTTACTATTGATCCTTCTAAGGGAACTGTGCTATATCTTCACCCTGGTATTAGCTACACACATCTACATTCATGCAATCTACATGTAATAAAATTGCATTATACTAAATACACACACAAATAAATACATGTAAAACTAGTGAAATCTGAGAAAAGTGAATAGATTCTACCAATGCCAACTTTCTGGTTGTGATATTATAATATAGTTTTGCAACCTCACCTTTGGGGGACACTGGATCTTACACAAAGGATTTCTTTGCATTATTTCAATTTTTTTTCTTCCTTTCTTTCTTTTTTTTGAGACGGAATCCTGCTGTTGCCCAGGCCGGAGTGCAATGGTGTGATCTTGGGTCACTGCAGCCTCCACCTCCTGGGTTCAAGTGATTCTCCTGCCTCAGCCTCCTGAGCAGCTGGGATTACAGGTGCCCACCATCACTCCTGGCTAAAGTTTTTGTGTTTTTAGCAGAAACGGGGTTTCACCATGTTGGCCAAACTGGTCTTGAACTCCTGACCTCAGGTGATCCACCTGCCTCAGCCTTCCAAACTGCTGGGATTACAGGCATGAGCCACTACTCCTGGCTCTCTTTGTATTATTTCTTACAACTATATGTGAATAAATAATCATCTGAAAATAAGTTATTTGTTTGTTTGTTTATAAATTCCTTACCTTTGGAACTTAAATTCTAGTATCTGGAAACAGCCAAAATATAATAAACATAGTAAATAAGTAAATTATATAGTAGGATAGAAAGTGATTATAAACTATAGAAAAAAAATAAGGTGGAGCAAGGAAAACCAGGAGTAGCTTAGGTCTATTGCGAAGGTGATGTTTGAGCAAAGATTTAGGAGATCAGCATTCACCTGTGGGAAAAGCATTCATCAGAGGGAACAGCCACTGCAAAACCTCTAAGGCAGAAAAGATCTTGAGTGTTTGAGGAGTTATGAGGTGGCTGGAACAGAGGGAAGCAGTAGGTAACTCGTAGACAGCTGCAAGCCACCAAATGCTGGAAGATTATAGGGGCCATTGTAAAGACTTCGGCTTTTTCTCTGAGTAGGAAACCCCTGGAAGGTTTTTGAACAGAGCTGTTGACATTTGACATACTTGTAAAGGACCACCCTAGTTTCCATGTTGAAAACAGAGTATTAGACAGTAAGAGTGAAGCGGAGAGATCTGTCAAGAGGCTATTCTACTGCAAGCATCAAGAAGAGAGAAAGCAGTAAAGACTTCCAAATTATGGAAGTCTTCTGTCAAGACAGACAACTTGAGAACTAAGACAAACCTAGCAGGGCACTACTTCTGTACTCTAACTTGCACATCAGTACCTCAGATAACAATTACGAAATCCACAAACTCACATTTCCAAGGAGAACTGCTTATAAGTAGATTATGCAGTGCCTAATTTGCATAAATTACAAATGTTGCTCTTTATCATGGGAAATCATAAAGACCTCATTTGTAAATGATGTCTTTCTTTATGAAACATCAAAACACTTAATAAAAATCTTCTCATAGTTGATTAAGAAAACCTCTGCTACTCTCACTGCACCTATTCCAATTGTTTGAAACACAAAGGAGGCTGTCTGGCTACATCCCTTTTTCTTGCCTGTTTGAAGGTCCTTGGTTAGGGCCACTGGCAAGGTAACTCTGGCTCCCTCTACTGACTGCCTCCTAGGGTCAAGGAGAAACCAGATTCATTAGCCCCATATAATTACAAGAAAAATCAAAAGAACATATTTATCTCCCCATGCCATCAAATGTGATATTATCCAACATAAAAATGTTTAAAGCTTTTGAAGAAATCAGATGCCTGCATTGCCTATTGCTTAGAGATTGAACATCCTCAAACTGAATAAGCGTAGCTCCAAAGCTATGAATTGTGCTGCATGAGCTGTTGTTTCTGTTCCTCTGTCATCTTACTCTGAATATATTACCGGTATGTTGTTAAGTGTTTATATGGTCCATAAAAAATACCTTTTTAAAATAATTAAACTATGTACACTGGCTTGCTACCATAAAAGATGGAATTTTGAAACAATTCAATCTCTTGAGAACTCAAAAGCAGCTGTTCTTTTGAAACTGTGGTTTATCCTGAAGTTCTGCCAGCCCAGTGGAAAAGTTTTAATACAATTAAATGAGATGGAAGCTGAAGCAGAACAAATATGCACTATGTGGTAGAATAAAACAAAAGCAAAATCCTACTTAAAGAATTCTTGAAAGGGACAGAAGAAGCTGCATATGCAAATGTTGAAGGTTGCTTCTATTTTCTTTTTGGCAACACAGTATTGACAATGAAAATGTTTCCTCATCTGATCCTGAATATAAAAAGAAAATAATTTCAGCACTATTAATTCTATGAAAACCCCCACATTTGCCATCTCTCAACCACAGATTTTGGTTTCTGTGTTCCCAGACATCACAGCAGGGGGAGTTGCCTCCTACATGAAGGTTTTCTTTAGCAAAAGGTGTTTCATGTGACAGAATATTTCTTTATGCTTTTCTAGATGTTATAATCCTTAAAAAGAGAAGCTACATGAAGATTTTAAATTTTCTGTAACTTCCTATCCTGCTCACAAATTAAATTGATTTACAGCAATATACTAAAGATAAAAACACATTAATTACTCAAAGATGAAGATTCTATAACTCAGTGTTTTTACATATTAAAAATAACTTGGTTATGCATCATGGTTTTTTACTTGCACATCAATATTGTAAATTATTTATTAATTTAAAATATTATCATATTACATCACATTAAGAGTAATACAGGCTGAGGCTTTAAATATGGAGCCACAAAAAATTACACCGTTTAAATACATTTGTTATATCATCAATATTGGCAATAAATCTTCAAAACCTTTTAGACATTGTAGAAATAATGATTTTTTTTGAAACTGTTATAGAAAGAGGCTACTCAGCACCTGGTATTTATAGCATAATTAAGCCTTTCTTTTCAAGTATTAAATAATCAAAAACAGAAGAAAATAATTTTGTTTGCTACTGTCTCTGTATTTACCATTAGTATAGAAACCATGCCTTATTATTTCTATATCTGAAGTCTTTTACAATTAAGTGCCCAAAGTCTATTTCACTCCATTGCAGAAAAAACAATCCTTCTATCTTTACAATTCAAACTGTATTTCCCCACCTTTCTTATATCCCTCTTCCTTTCTGCTGATCTCTAGATATGTTAAAACATAGCAACTGCTTCTAACTCTTCTCCCACCACAAATTCTATTCAAACAAAATGAATTCACTGCACTTCTCACTGCTGCTGGTCACTCCTATGTGCAGTCATCACAGTCATCAGCACATGACATTTTATTTTAGTCCCTGAAGTGACTCAGCTTTTTAAGATGTAACTCTTAAGTGGTGGTTATAACTAGTGCTTCATTTCCTCATAATGCTTCATAATCTCATAACCACTGCCACTCTATTACTTTGCTAACATCTTTACTGTGCCCTTACCTTGCAATCTATTGCCTTCAGGTTCCTCTATTTGGACGTCTTTACTCACCCACTCCTTCTCTCCACCGCTTTTATCATTCATTTAATTTCAAACCACTTATTGTGTTTACTTTTGGGGAACACAATTTGGCAATGAAGATGCTTATTTGCTTCTCTATCTTTGCCATTTTCTTCTGAATATATCACAGGCACTTTAGTACTCTTTTAAATATAGAGGTGCTATTATCATATAGGTGCTGTTCTGTGTGTCGATGCCACACAAGAAAAGAACAGTTGTTGACTTTACGTCTTCCAAATCTCCAAGTACGGTAGTCTGCATGTAATAAATGCATGCTGAATGATGGTGTAGGGTACACCTGCCATTTCATGTGGTTTTTATATCTCTAACTTATCCATCCATAGTCTCATGTGATTATCATTAAATCATTATTTTCACCCAACTCCTCAAATCCAAGGCAACACACATACATACAATTTTTGATAATTTTAACCTTAAATTCAAGGCCTTGCTCAATTAGTTCCTTGTTGATTTAGCTGAGCTCATCTCCCTCTGTCTACCTCTCTACCCAAATCAACACTCCCAACAGTAGGCAGAAAAAGAGTTGCTTTTCACGTTTCCCAATTTCCGGGTTTCAGAATTTTAGGACTTTCTTATAAACAGCAATGCAGAGGATCTCAGGCAAGATAGTGTAAACAAAACACTCTAAGATTCTTTCTCAAGATTTTGTCTCAAAAAATGACACCAGCCAAGTCAACAAAAGAAGCAACAAGTCAACGGTTACTGGAAATTCTCTCATCTCTGTTTTTGGCCCAAACTCTCTCCAAGGGAAGCTTTACAACTAATTAAACCTAAGTCTTGTTTATTTTATTTACATTTAATGCAATTACCATAAGACAGAGGTTCTATTGGTAGGGCAAAGAAAAGAATGTGCAAAACAATTTTGACAACACGATTTTGACTACTCAACACATGTAGTAGTCTGGGCTCTTCAAGAAACAAAACAAAAAACAGTATCTAGATAGATATTAGATAGATGATGGATGGATGGATAGATGGATAGATAGAGACAGACAGACAGACAGACATAGAAAAAGGAGGGGAGAGAGAAAAAGAGAGAAACAGAGAGAGAGAAGAAAGAAGAGATTGGTTGATTATAAGGAATTGGCTCATGAGACAGCTACGAAAGCTAAGTCTCAAAATCTCCAGTCAATAAGCTGGAACCCCAGGAACCAATGGTATAGTTCTGATGTAAGTTCAAAGGGCTGAGAAGCAGGCAAGTTAATGTTGTAAGCTCCAATCCATGTCCAAATCTGAAAGCAGGAGAAGGCACACATCCTGTCTTAAAGACAAGCGGAGAGAGCAATTCCCCTTTAGTCGGCCTACATGTTCTGTTCAGTATATCCACAGTTATCCACAGTATAGACCACCTAGGGTAGGGCAATCTGCTTTACTCAATCCACCAAGTCATACATCATTCTCATCCAGAAACACCATCACAGACACACCTAGAATTACGTTTAACCAAATATCTGGACACCCATGGCCCAGTCAAGTTGATACATAAAATTAGCCATGATAACACATGACATGTCTGTTTTTCTCTATATACATTTGCTCAAATTCATACTCATATCATACAGTGTTTCTCATATTTTCTACTAACTTAAGAGTCATGCATCCCTCAAGGTAAAGCCTATGACTACATATTTCACGAATGTCTTCTCAACTACACCCAACCCCTTGTCATTCTTTTTTCTGTTGAACTCTTGTAGTTAGCATTCATGTGTAGACACATAGTACATTCATATAAAAAAAGAAAAAAAATATAAGATGACGTATGCTAAATATCAACTGAATACACGTTAAATTTTAAAATTACTATGTATATATTTTTATATTGAATTATCCTGAGGATATCAAGTAGGGTGAGGCCAAAATATATGCTTAACTCCTAGCACTTGCAAACTATACTTTTACATTGTTTCCCAAAATCAGAATTTTTGTCAAAGCTGCAGACTTTGAATGTTACGCAGCTATCTCAGTGCTTCTTTACTGTGACTCACTAGACCAAGAAATCTGAATTTGAAGATACAGATTCAGTGGACATTAAGACGTCTGTAAACTCCATTAACTGTATACACAATATTGTGTTTTTAACGTACTCATGAGAGTTCAGAGATCTGATCATATTCTCAAGAGTCTATGACCCCAGTAGGCTAGGGACCAGTATCCTTGGTCATTTTCTGCTGTATCTTACAGGATTCTTTTTAAGAATAAAATAACTATTTTAATTGCATTTTAGACTGCAAAGCACAAAACACTCCAGAAGTCACGGAGTGAATAGATATTATTACATGGCACTGCTGATGTGAATTTTCCTCCCATCAGACAAAAAATAGACTGCTATTTTTCCTATTAATAAGTGATACAGGTGTCCTGAACCAAATTAACACAACTAATGAGACCCTAGAAGGCTTAGTTACTCTGTCTAAAGAAGAAATTTATCATTTGCTTTTTGAATGATGAAACTTATTACCAGTTTAAGTATCATCCTTTTTATGAAAACAAGGCCAAGTCAGTATCTACTTTTCTAAATGAAAAATTAACTGTGTTAGCTAATTCTAGTTTCTGAATATAATTAACTCATACAGGTAATTTTTTAAGTTATACTTTTATGGTAGTCATATTTTTAAAAAGTTTTTATCCTTCAAAATACGTAAAGAAATATTTATGAAAAATAATATAAAGTCTAGGCTTTCCAGAAAAATATGGGGAAAAGGGTGAATGGGTGAGAATATAAATAAAACAAAACTGGCCATGAGTTAATTGTTGAAGAATGGGAGTTTATTCTCTGCACATTTGTAAGGAAATAAAATTTTCAGATGATCCACTGATCAAGTTATTAATTTCAATTGATAATTAAAATGAATAAATACAATATTTGAGTGTAAAGCAATGTAAACTAATTCTTTTGAGATGTTAGTACTTCTGCACATCACATTCTGAGAGTCTCAGATTCTATCAAAAAATGCTATTTATGCCTTTCAGGAAAACTTTATTGACACCATCCAGCCAAGCCTTGTTCTTTTACGTTGGGTCTCAGCATCTGTGCTCTCATAATGTCCATATGTGATCTCTCAATGCACTTATTACAGTATACTAGTTTAAACTCTTGGCAGTTCAAAGAAGACCAGGAATGGCTGGATTTAAATAAACAAATGGCGTCATAATGACCAGGTCTCTCGCCATGTGTTACTTATATTTTTCTGTTTCTAATATTTTCATCCTCAGGCTGGCTCTCTTTATATGAGAGGCTGCTGATTATCTCAAATTTATAATCTTAAAAAAGGAAAGACCTTGTGACTCCTGGTATTCAAATTTTATGAAAGAGTTCTGATTGGAATTACTCAGCCCATTGTGTGTGTGTGTGTGTGTGTGTGTGTGTGTGTGTGTGTGTGTGTGTGTGTGTGTGTTTGAGACAGATTCTTGCTCTATTGCCCATGTTGGAATGCAGTGGTGCAATCTTGGCTCACTGCAACCTCTGCCTCCCAGGCTCAAGTGATCCTCTCGCTTCAGCCTCCCGAGTAGCTTGGACCACAGGCACGAACCATTCTGCCTGGCCAATTTTTTGTGGTTTTGGTAGAGACAGGGTTTCACTATGTTGCCCAGGCTGGTCTCAAACGCCTGAGCTCAAGTGATTCGCCCACCTCAGCCTCCTAAAATGCTAGGATTATAGGCATGAGCCACCATGCCCAGCCTTGGTTTATGTTCTTAATCTTGGACCAATCTCTGAGTTCCATGAAGTAAACATGGAGGAAGGAAGGAGTTGTTTCTCAAAGGCACATTTACCAGGCAGATAAAAGTGTCACTTTAAGTATATTGCAAATATTTTATTATGTTTCTGTTTCCCTAGTGGACTATAAGCTAGAATAAGAGTTGTATCCCATTAATCTGCCTATACTCAGTGCAGAATACAGGACCTCATCCATAGGAGGTGTTTAGTAAATATTGATGGAATAAATATGATGTAAAAGAACAAAAATAACCATCCAGGGAGAGGAGAGAGAGTGGAGAGACTGTGCTGCCATAATTCCTAAAGCATATCAGCATGTACGAGTACAGGAATTGTTCACAGTGGACAATGTGAAGAGTAACAGAAGCATGAAGAGTAAGTAGTTCTTCATCTTTAAAGCACCTTGCAAATGTTCGAAAGACACTACACTGTCCCCTAGGCTGGTATCAGTCACAGAGAAGCTTCATTTAAACCTTGATGTCTCCCTTTTAATAACACATAAGAAAGTTTAGGGAATGTTTAAAGTTGTGCCACATCCACATAATTTTGTGCTAATTCTACCAATGTATCACTGGAAGGTCTAGTCTGTGATATATTAGGAAACCGAGGCTCACAGGGTTTCTGGTATCAAAACCAGAAACTTTGCTAACTTCTACTTCACCTTCAGAAACTTTAATGGTGAAAGTATTCAAAAGCAGAAAGTCTTTTGCAGTGTTTTATATGCTAGTGCTAAGTGTTTATGTAACTGAAGTATTATTTTCCCTAAATAATGAGCTAGAGTCTGGATAAGTATCTTAAGTCGAGGGACAGACTCAATAATTTAAAATGGCTCACACCTGTAATCCCAACACTTTGGTAGGCCAATGCAGGCGAATCACTTGAGGTCCCATCTCTATTTTAAAAATACAAAAATTAGCCAGGCATGGTAGCACATGTCTGTAGTCCCAGCTAATCTGAAGTCTGAGGCACTAGAATCTATTGAACCAGGGAGCTAAGATCGCACCACTGCACTCTAGCCTGGGTGACAGAGTGAGACTCCATCTCAAAAAACAACGCAAAACAAAACAAAAAAGTGGCTCAGGGATCATGAATAGGATCATGGCATGAGTGCACAGAAAAAACGATTTCAAGAGAGGAAGGATGGTGTGGTTAGTACCATCACGTGCTCAGAGAGTTTGAGAGGCCATGACAACACATCAGAGAATTGGCTGTTGGGAACTGAGCAAGTCTGCTACGGTTTGGATGCATGTCCCTTCCTAAGTTCTTCTTGAAACGTAATGCCCCTTGCGGAGTTATTAAAAGGTGTGGCCTTTGGGAAATAACTTAGTCATGGGTTCTGTCTTCACGAATAGAATTAACACCCTTATAAAAGGGCTTGAGTTGGAAGGTAGTACTCTCTTGCCCTTTAGCCTTCTGCCATGTGAGGACACAATAAGCAAGTGCCATCTTGGAAGCAGACAGCAGCCCTCACCAGACACCAGTGCTGGCACCTGGATCTTAGACTTTCCAGCCTTTAGAACTATGACAGATACATTTCCATTGCTTATAAATTACCCAGTCTGTGATATTTCATAGCAACATAAAGAAACTATGACAGTCATATAACAATAAGAGAGAAGTGATTGAGGCAAAGTAGGCACAAGTGATTTTTTTCAAGTTATTTAGTAGTGGAAAAAGTAGTAAAGGAAGTTGCAGGATTGTAGAAATAGTGGTGGTGTTTTGTTTGTTTGTTTGTACAAATAAGGAAAGGTTGATGGTGTCTGTAGGTAGAAGGAAAGGAGCCAGTCAAGAGAGAGTTGACTCTTTCTGTAAAAGAAGCTACTTCATGGAGGAAGGTCTTGGGGAAGGTGAGGGAGATATGTTAAAGAGCATAGCTGAACAGGTACTTTAGGTAAGAAAAGCCAAAAACCTGATGTATGTATTTCTATTATGATTAGATAACTATTATTTTTTAAAGATGCAACAGATAATTTCTATCCAATTCCATTTCAGTCAAAACAACTATTTTTCACTGATTTGTTTTTTGTATTATAAAAAGAAAAGTTCAGGTTACAATGAAAAAATACAATAATGAAAATGTTCTACTTATAACACCATACAATGAAAAGGGTAATACAAATATCAAATACATAAATATAGATAAATTAAATACATTAAAATGTTAAATTAAAATAAGGAGATTATTCAAAAATAAACAATTCAGAATATTTTCAGCCAATGCCCCAAGAAACAAAAATACAATATAAAATTAAAGCACATTAAAAGGAAATTATGAATATCTATATTATTAGTTACTATGCTTTGGGGAACAAAATCTTAAAAGAACTTAGCTTTTCTTTAAAAGAGTAAATTCTAGTCACCAAAAAAAATGTAGAAAAGGAGAAAAAATACTTTTTATTAATATATTATAAGGAAGTAGCCTATAGGGACCAATAAAAAGTAGGAAGAGAGAAGATGAGGGAAGAAAAGAATTATTCACTGGGAAAAGTACTTCAGTTCTTTGAGGTCAGTTGAGTCTTTATTCAAATTAACTTATTCAGGGCACGAGTTCAAAGGCCCTTTTCACTGCAAAGGTTAAGTCACCAAAACCAAATTGAGGAGGGTAATGTATCTTTAATCTTATTATGATGTAGCACAAGTAAATTTAAAGTAGTTCTCTGAGAACCAACAAAAAATAAAACCACCCCTAGAACAAGTAATGTACACGTATGGCAGTCCTCTCTGTCTTTATTCCTGTGTTGGGAAATGTTTTGGTGACATAACATAATAAAAATAAATCAGACAGACATGATCATGTTAATGTGAGAGCATGAGACAATCAGTCACAAATGTTCTATAGTTATTTTCAAACAAGCTCCACACCTAGAAGCAAACCTAGTCATCATCCTCATCTTGTTATTGCTACAGGAATTTTTGAATGACTGCCTAAGACAGGAGCCACAGGATTTCAAAAGACCGAGATTCAGACGGATAAATTGCTAAATTCTACAATTTGATAAAGGGTTCTGCATTAATTAGATCTATTTAACTTAGGAAAACTTAGGATTCACCATGATTGAAATCCCACTCATTTCAAAATGTTGCTGAATTTATTCAAATAAACAAATAACTCTTAGAATGAAAATGTGCCCCCATTTTCCACCTATAATTATTGCCACAACCCATGTGTTAATTTCCTTGAGGCTTACCCAGCCCGGGAGACCAAGTGAGGTAACAAAAAAGGTTGTTCTCCTGACAGAGGAGCCTCTCCAGTATTTGGGGCATTTTTCAGGGATTTATTCACATGTTCCTCAACAAATCAGCCCATAAAAAAGCACAGCCTCGTAGTAATGCCCACCTCCCATGAAGCCATTTGAGGGACATTTGTCACTACTGCTCAGGTTCTCCATGAGAATACTCAGGGAAGGGATTCCCCTTGTGCTCCTAAAGCCACAAACCCGAGAGTTGACAAAATGTCTCTACCTTCCTTTCAGCCTCCTGAGTCTCAGGGGCATACAGTGCCTTTCTTGTGCACAGTGGAGTGAATCTCTCTTTTGCCTCATTCTGTATTGAAGGTAAATATTTATTTTCTTAACTCAAACAGTTATGAGAGTGAAAGGGGGCTCTAATTAATAGTTACTTCAAGACAAGAGGGTAAACTGGGCTATCCCAAGCAAACCAGGGAAATACAGCCAACTAGTGGTTGGTCCCTGTTCCCTTGGGCAATGTGCCTGCCTTCTGGTTCCTTGGTTCTTATGTTAAAAGACTTTTTTCAGCATCTTCCTTTTCTTTACAGACCTCAGTCTTAGTTCACAGAGTGGGGCTGGGGGGTATGCATGTATTATCTTTTCCATTGCCCACCTATTTCACCCCAGCTGCCCACACATCCACCTCCACTTTACTGGCCCTCCCTCCGCCAAGACACAACCAGACTCAGATTGTCCAAAATACATCTGAAAATAAGACACCACAGAGTAGCAACCCAGTCTTAGCTTAGTAATCAACACACCACCGCAACTGGGAATAAAATGAATAAATAAAAGCAGGAAAAGGATAACCTTCCCTTTGTCCCAGTTAATTAACAGGTGTCCTTGTTATGAATATATATAAATCAAGCTTGAATGTTGCCCTTCTCCTCTTCATTAAGCATTGAAAATTGCATCATCACCCTATCTGGGAATATATATAACAAGGCAATATTAGTGAAATCATGTCTACAAAGTATTATTGATCTTTGGGAATAGGAAATTACATTAGCAGTAATAATAATGTTATGTACAATAAAGAAGTTTAAATGGGAAATAACACATTTCTACCTAAAAAGCATTCATGAAATTTCCTTTAATTTAAAACGGATGTATCAGCCACATTTATTCCCATTCACTAGTTGTAGGAAATCCGTAAAGAACAAACACAGTCTAATAGTTGAGTTTGTAGGTTCCACCAGAGACTCACACATCTTTGAAGACAGTTTTTAATAATGGACTACACAACAGTCATCTGAAGCAGAAACTTTTAGGGACAGATCATGACACAATTATACACACAACTTAAAAAGAAAATTATTTTGGTCAAGACTTTAACAAAGATCTTACTTTGCTCTCTGTTAGCATTCAAAATAAGACCATGATATTAAATTTAGTATTAGATAATCAGGCTACCAAGTTTAGGTTTGTTCCATTAATCTAGATTGCCTCAAAGAACAGAGAAAATTATGACCTTAGATAAACATAAGCATAGGACTTTGCACATTTTGGTTACTTAATGGCTATTTGTTTATTTGATAATCTTAAAGTATCCCCAACCCAACAGGCAATGTTACATCTCTTGATATAGGATCCTGACTTTAGACTAAAAACATGACTTTTTTCTTTCTCTCTCTCTCTCTTTCTTTCTTTCTTTCTTTTCTTTCTTTCTTCTTCTTCTCTTTTTTTTTTTTTTTGAGACAGAGTCTTGCATCTTGCTCTGTTCACCAGGCTGGAGTGAAGGGGCACGATCTTGGTTTACTGCAACCTCCATCTCCCAGGTTCAGGTGATTCTCCTGCCTCAGCCTCCCAAGTAGCTGCAATTACAGGCATGTACCACCATGCTCAGCTAATATTTTGTATTTTTAGTAGAGACGGGATTTCACTGTGTTGGCCAGGATGGTCTAGATCTCTTGACCTCGTGATCCACCCGCTTTGGCCTCTCAAATGCTGGGATTACAAGTGTGAGCCACTGCGCCTAGCCAAAACACAACATTATTTCTAAGCATGGAGAAACCATGCAATTCCTCAGACTGCATTTCTAGGCTCAACAAGAAGTTTCACTGGGAAAGGCCTCAGCACTGATGTGAGGGAGATGAGTGATGAATGATAACATGAAGTCTGTGAACAATACAACCATCCAGTTTGAATCCAAATCAGGACAGCATGCAGCATAATTGAAACTCTTAATACGGCTTCCATGAGGTCGCTGGAAGGATCTACATTATCAAACATGAGACACATGCCAAAATAATCTCTCCTCCTCTTCATAACCTTCCTGACTTTCTCAGTGCCTCAAATTCTATCATTGTAGCTTAGGTCCTCTAGCATTTCTCATAAAAATGAAAATCATCCCTGAGAAGGTTATTTAATCGAGCATTTCTTAAAAAAATTTATACTTTCAATCCCTCAGGATGATGTAGGGAAACAAAGCAAAACAACACAAAATTCTGCAGCCAAATAAATTTAGTAAATGCTGCATACTTTATTAGTCTTTCAGATTCACAGGGACACTATATTTTTGAAAGCTCTGAGATATACTGCAGGAAAAAGCTTTGTTATAATTCATATTGTTTAACTGAGTGTTTGCAAAATGTTTCTATGATTCCAGAATCATAATTTGAAATATTCTGTAGCATCCAGAATACTGTAATGTCAGCTCACCATGAATCATCAGAGTCTGGAAACAGGAACAACATGATGAGCAGCTAGGGAGCCAGGAATAGTTACTGATTGGCTGGTCTCTTTGTCATCGCAGGATTAATTGGACTAATAATTACTGAATAGTAGCCACAGTATCAGTGTTTCTCTAATTTTCTTTAGCTCCATAGAGAAGTATATGCATACTGGCTCACACCTTAAAGAATTTATCTTCTGGATGCAGTGACTCATGTCTGTAATCCCAGCACTTTGGAAGGCCAAGGTAGGCAGATCATAAGGTTAGGAGTTCAAGACCAGCCTGGCCAATATAGTGAAACCCTGTCTCTACTAATAATACAAAAATTAGCCGGGCATCGTGTCATGTGCCTATAGTCACAGCTACTCAGGAGGCTGGGAGAGAATTGCTTGAGGCAGGAGAATTGCTTGAACCCAGTAGACAGAGGTTGCAGTGAGCTGAGATCACACCACTGCACTCCAGCCTGGGCAACAGAGCAAGACTCTGTCTCAAAAAAAAAAAAAAAAAAGAATTTATCATATCCATTATTAGAGAAATAAGATAGGCCCCACATGAAAAGTTAATGAACAAGGAAATACTTGATTGAATGATGAGTAGGTTACACAGACGATGTGTCTTTGAATTCTGAAAATAAGTAATCAGTAGAATCAAGGTCAGCTTTCAAGTTTGGGGAGCATTTTTATGGACAGGGAAGGAATGCGTGTCCTGGGAAAGAGGTCCATGAGAGCAAAGGAGGGGTGGTAAGTACTAGAAACCTACTGCTGGAATGACTGAAGCCACTGCAGTCAGGGATCACCACTGTTAGGCATTGTGTAGCCCAGCTTAGGGCTCACCAGGGACCTGACTCCACAAAGAGTTCTTCTCAATGGGAGATGCCTTTAGCAAGAGCTGCTACCAGGGAGCACAGCAGGAGCCACTGACAGGAACCTGATGCCACCAGAAAAGCCTAACAAGAAAACTGCCTCTAACCAGCCATTCCCATAAAGGAACTATCATTGCAAGGACTAGTGAATGAATTAGGCCAAAGCTACCTTATTACTCAAGATACTAGTCCTTTTGTGATCTCCTGGCAATATCCAAAATTTGTTCTGGTTTTGAATACAGTGGTGGCTATAAAAACATATTGCTCAGACGTCATTCTCCTGGAGGCATAATGGACTGATAACCCAGGAGCTGTCCTTTGGATCCACTACCATACTGCAGCTCAAGCTATGCTTCCGTGAAGCTTCTGGCTGACAATAAACCTGGTGAGGGTACTGATGGAAGCCCATTCCTGGGATGCAGAACTCTATAATCAGCAACTTTTCCGCTGACCTAGCTGAACATTTCTTGGAACAATGCTGCAACCCAACATTCTTTCTAACTAGACTTACTTTCCTTTCTGTCCGCTTCACAGGTATCAGACCAGCACTGTGGTTTCAAGGCTCCTGCTGCCTTCTTTAGCTCCTTCCCCCATATCCTTCTCAGGCATTTCTCTGAATATACTTTTTGCACATCTAATCCTAGCTTGGTGACTGCATTATCCTATTCTCACTCTGCTGTAAATAAATACCTGAGACTGGGTAATTTATAAGGAAAAGAGGTTTAATTGACTCATGGTTCCTCATGCTGTATAGGAAGCATGATTCTGGCATCTGCTTGGCTTCTAGGGAAGCCTTGGGAAACTTCTATTCATGATGTGGAAGCAGGCATCTTCACAGGGCCAGAGCAGGAGGGGGCAGGGGGCAGTGTACTTTAAAAAATCCAGATCTCATGGGAATTCTATCATGAGAACAGCACCAAAGAGACAGTGCTAAACTATTAGAAACTGCCCCCCATGATCCAATCACCTCCCATCAGGCCCCACCTCCAACACCAGGTATTACAACTGAACATGAAATTTGGGTGGTGACACAAGTTCAAACCATATCAGTGTCTGCCTCTCAGAGGGCCTCAACTATGGCACAGTCTATTCTGAGGTTCCATTTCTCAGAGGGCCTCAACTATGGCACAGTCTATTCTGAGGTTCCATTACGTTGAGCTTTTAGGTGACATCTATCTCTCTCCCAAGCATCCCAGCCCTCAGCAGTAATACTACAAAGAGGGAAAGAGCCATCTCCCAGTGCCACCATATCTTTGGTATTGAATGCCAGGCCCAAATCTGCCCTTCCTTCTCAATAAGATTCAATTTAGAAAGGATTTTATCATTTGATACATGAAAAAGAAAATTAACACTGGGAAATGCACCACTCAAATAAAAAGATAAAAAAGATATACATTCAGAATAGACAGTGTTGTATAAAATTGTAGCTTAAACAGCCTAAAAGAGGGTTCTACTGCTTTTTCAATCAGCAAGTAAGTTACTATTTCTCTACCTTTGGTGTATTGTATTCCTAGGGCTTCAAAACAAAGTACCACAAACTGAATAGCTTTAAACAACAGACATTTATTCTCTCACAGTTCTGGAGGCTAAAAGTCTGAAATCAAGCTGTCAGTAGGGTTATGCTCTCTCTGAAGGTTCTAGGGGAGAATCCGCTCCATGCCTTTCTCTTGGCCTCTGGTGTTCCTGCCAAGCCTCGGTGTTCCTTGGCTTAGTAACACATTCGTTTAATTCCTGCCTCTGTGATTACATGGTGTTCTCCTAGATTGTCTCTCTCTCTCTTCTTATAAGGACACTAATTATGATGGATTAGGGCTAATGACATTGTATTAACTTGATTACTTCTGCAAAAACCCTATTACCAAATAAGATCACATGTAGTTATCAGGAGTTAGAACCTTCTGAGGGAGACACAGTATAACCCACAACACTTGTGCAGAGGCTTGTTTCTTTAGATAGAAATTGGAAAACTGCATAATTAAACAAGATTTCTCAGTGATTTGGTAGAGACGGAAACAAACAGTTCTACTTTTAGCCAGTAAATTGTGTTGCTGTTTGTATTGTATTTTTGTTGTGTGTCTGATAAGTCCATATCCTGTATATCTTAAGATACAGCTGGCATTTAGCACTTTGGGTCATTGCTGAATATTGCTGGATGGATATGACATGAAACCAATTTGAACCTTCTAAATGTCGGCTGTGGATGATATGAATTGATAGGCATATTTATTACAACTGGTAAAAGCACTACTGGTTTGGAGTAGTGACCTTTCCAGCTGAAATTAATTGGGTCTCTTCAATGACACTACTTGTACATGAATACAATTTTCTGATTCAGAGAAAACAATAAAGAAACTACCAAATCAGGCCAGGCACGGTGGCTCAAGCCTGTAATCCCAGCACTTTGGGAGGCTGAGGCAGGT
>CM052664.1:46148757-46221867 GCA_028533165.1 Leontopithecus rosalia | reverse complement strand
GGCTGAGGCAGGTGGATCACGAGGTCAACAGATCGAGACCATCCTGGTCAACATGGTGAAACCCTGTCTCTACTAAAAATATGCAAAAAATTAGCTGGGCATGGTGGTGCATGCCTGTAATCCCAGCTACTCAGGAGGCTGAGGCAGAGGAATTGCCTGAACCCAGGAGGCGGAGGTTGTGGTGTGCCGAGATCACGTCATTGCACTCCAGCCTGGGTAACAGGAGCGAAACTCCATCTCAAAAAAAAAAAAAAAAAAAAAGAAAGAAACTACCAAATCAATCAGCCAAAAGGAATATCATGAAGCACTCTTGAGATAATAAATCATAGCACACTGAGGCTTCACATATATATGATGAAACACTTTTAGCAGCTTCAATTCCTGCCCCTTCCATCTACCATAAGAAAGTGACTATACTAGGATAGGAAATTTAGTAAATATTGTTGATTCAAAAACCATTTATGACCACCCTTCTCCCATGCCTGACTCTCGTACAGAAACCATTAAATCTAAAAATGTGAACTCCTAGCTTCTTTCATGACAGGTGGAGGTGGGTCAGGGGATATAACACAATTCTGGTTAATAATACAACGGCAGTCACCATGGAAGTCATCCCCTCTCAATAAAAAGACCACCTCTTTAAGAAGAGTGTCCTTGACTCTTACTACTAGCCAACATCTCACCTACTTGCCAGGAAGGTCTTTATGACTCCTGGCAGCAGAAGCCACTTTGCAACAAGAGGTTGAAAAGTTTTCATAGAAATGAGGGAGAAAGAGCATTAAAGGTGGAATAAAAAGCCTTGGACTCGAATTCAGGAAGCTAAGTTTTAATATTGGATCTTCCGATGATTGAACTTGAACCTGGCTTCTATAGCAGTGATTATCAACATGGGGCAATTTTGCCTGTCAAGTGACATTTAACAGTGTCTGGAGACTTTTTTTTGTTGTCACAACTGGGTAGGAGGGGTGCTGCTGGCATCAACTGGGTAGAGACCAGAAATGCTATTAAACATCCTACAGGGCACCAGACAAAGAATTATTCAGCCCAAACTGTCAATGATGCTGAGCTTGAGAAATTATAATCTATGGGTCTCAATTTCATTAGTGTTTAAGAGATTTCATTTATGGTTTTTTACAATAATAGAAAGTGGTCTAAATATTTCTCACAAGAAAATACTTCAGTTATAGTGTACCCACTTGATAGCAGTTTAAGATATTTCTTGAATGATACTTCTAAAGACTAAGTAACAATAGCAAAAGTTTCATATTTTTAAGAAAAAAATCAATATACAGAAGTGTAGGCACTGAATAGGTACCACCATTATTAAAAGAAAGCAAATGTAAGTGATTATACAAAAGTTATGATAATAGTTGTATTGAGAATTTCATGTGAGTTTGTTCTTCTATAATTTGCAGATTAATCATGTGACTATGCTATTTGTATAATTTAGAAAATAATTTTTTAAGTAATGAATGAAGAGTAAGATTAAAATACTCAATCAGTATTTCTCTGACATTTATGAAATTTCTTCTTAGCCTTAGAAAAACACTGTATAGCCTACTATCATTAAATATTTTATGTAATTGAATGCCATTTACATTGATTCTTCATGTCAGCAACATTCTTTTTAGAGTGTTTATACATCCATAAATATGAAATTTTTGGAGTTCAACTCAAAGGACTATTTCCAGAGTTTCCATGAAACGTCAGAATTACCTGCAATATCAAAATGATTGTGTAAAGATTCGTCACTGTAAAGGTTTATATTTGTTTTAGATTCTTGTGGCTGCTGTGTCAAATTATCACACCAGATAGCTTTTAAAAATGTAAATTTATTCTCTGACAGTTCCAGAGGTCAGGAGTTCAAAGTCAGCATCACTGGCCCAAATTCAAGGTGTGAGCAAGGACCTATTCCCTCCAGAGGCTCTAGGGAAAGTCCATTTATTGCCAATTCCATCACCAGGTGGTTATGGACATTCTTTGACTTGTGGCCCCAATCTCTGCTTCTGCTTTCAGAGGGCCTTCTCTGCTGTGTGTTTGTCAAGCTCCCTCTGCCTTCCTCATGTAAAGATACATGTGACGGTATTTAGAGCCCACGCACACCATCAAGGATAATCCTGTGATGGTTGATTTGGGTGTCAACTGATTTAAGAAATACCCAGATAGCTGGCAAAGTATTATTTATTCTCAATCATTGCATTAATTATTCTCAATGCTTTAGTAGGCACTGAGTCCATCCCCTCCCTTTTTTCTTTTTGTTTTGTTTGTTTTTGAGATGGAGTTTCACTCTTTTCACCCAGGCTGGAGTGCAATGGTGTAATCTCGGCTCACTGCAACCTCCGCCTCCTGGGTTCAGGCAATTCTCCTGTCTCAGCCTCCCAAGTAGCTGGGATTACAGGCACGCGCCACCATGCCCAGCTAATCTTTTGTATTTTTGGTAGAGACGGGGTTTCACCATGTTGACCAGAATGGTCTCAACCTCTTGACCTCGTGATCCACCCACTTCGGCCTCCCAAAGTGCTGGGATTACAGGCTTGAGCCACTGTGCCCGGCCTAGTCCATCCCCCTTATGCTGAAAAGAAAACCCAGATAGTCTGGCATTTAACTAGAAAAACTAGGCTCCTCCCAGGTGTGCCCCAGGTAAGATTGGGATGTGAGTCAGTGGACTTAGTGGGGAGGAACAACCCTCAGGATGGGTGGGCACCACCAGTCAGGTGGGGGCCTTTCTCCTCCTCCCTCTCTACTGGAGCTCAGATGCCCTTCTCCTGCCCTTTGGACTCTGGAACTTGCACCAGCAGCCCCCTGAGTTCTCAGGCCTGTGGCCTTGGACTGAAAGTTACACCGTCAGTTACAGAATCAGCTTCCTGATTGTGAGGCCTTTGCGCTTGGCCTGAGCCAAGCTAACAGTTGCTCTGATTCTCCAGCTTGCAGACAGACTATTATGGGATTTCTCAGCCTCCATAATCGAGTGAATAAATTTCCCTAATAAATCCCTTTTTAGATGTATTTCTCTATATATCCTATCTGTTTTGTCTCTCTGGAGAACACTGACTAAAACACTCCCCATCTCAAAATTCTTGGCTTTTAGTCACATGTGCAAAGACCCTTGTTCCAAATTAGGAAAGAAAAAGTTCCAAAGATTAGAACCCGATGTCTTTGGGGGCTGTTATTTCAACCTACTATAATATTATATGAATAAAACGTAAATCTAATTACTAATATAACTTTAAAATATTAACTTTAATTCATACAAAAGTATGTCAAAATCTGGAGGAATCATCCAGGATCTCAATCCTAAGAAAGTAGAATGAGATGAGAAAACCTCTTCTTATTTCCACTAAATCAAAGAAGCACAAAATGCTAAACTTTGGGGAAACTAACTTTTTAAAAATAGAACAATGTGAAATCTTTTTAAATTGTAAATTAAACAACATAATTTGTTTTACTGACATCAAAATTTGAATATATAATGGTTCCTTATATCTAAAAATAGAAAACTGAGCATTGTTTTACCATATTTCAACAACTAAAAAGTGTTCTGAAAGCCAATTTGAGAATTTAACCCTAATAGCACAGTTCTATAAACATAAGCCTGTGAAATTACTGAAAAGACAGGTCTGTACTTATTTTACTTACCATGACTAAAAAGATGAAAATATCTTAACTCTCAAGTTAAAAGATATTTTAGCAAAATTATGAGAGTACACAAATAATTGAAGTCCTAAAGCTTTTATTTCTTTTCCCCACTTCAGTTAGTTTAATTCTTCATGTTTTATTTCAGAATAACACCGTCAAAGGCTTAGATTTGGGGTACTTACATATGACAGCTGCTTTTACATTCTGTTTTGGTCAGGAATATTTATAAATCTAAACATGAGCATATTATCTGGAACATACTTGACCTCAGAGTTTAAGAGCCTTTAATGCTACTCATTCAGATATAATTAATCAATAAAACCTACTCCAATTATTTCAAAGCCAATAATAAGGAAGCTATCCCTTGAACTTTAAACAAATCAATAGACTTATCTCCTAACCTAGGCAAATCAGGATCCAACTTTATCACACTTAAGACTCTCAGTACCTCACGCCATCCAATAGAAAGAACAAAAACAAAAAAGCAAAAACCATGCCTTTTGCACAAGATAACCTAACTATGAAACTCATTTTGTCTTCTCTCTTGCAGGAAAAGACAAATGTGTTAAATAGTGTATTTTGAGGGGAAAAAAAGGTACTTAATATTTGTTTTCCACGGATAAAAAAGAGGAATAAGAATCAGAAGTTTCAAAAATAATTTTTTAAATCTCTTAAGTGGTAGTGGACTATAAATCCTGACATGTCTCTATATTCAAACTCCTTCTCCCCCTATCTCCAAATATGACTTCTCTCTAAGGTTCTTGCTTTCATTTCATTCTCTGAAATCTAAGTCCATCTCTCCCTGCCTTTCTTTCACGGCTTTAATTTCTTCTTCTCAACTGAGCCCTCTTCTGCATCTATAAACAAGCTCATCCTCTCCTTACTTGAAAGAAAAAAAGTCCCTCATCCTTCTCTGCTTTTTTTGTGCTATTATCCTATATTCCTTCCCAATATGCTTCTCTGAGTTGTAAATTTCACTCACTACCTCCATTTCCTTGTCTCCCATTTCCTCTTTAAACCCTTTGCAATCTACCTTAAATGAAATAACGGTTACATTTATATAACACTTTTTTTTTTTTAGTTCAGAGTATTTTGTTGTCATGGTAAAATACAAATAACATAAAATCTAAAATTTTATGAGTGAGAACATGCGGTGTTCGGTACCATGGCCTGTGTATACCAATGTAACAATCCGGCACAATCTGCACATGTACCCTAGAACATAAAGTATAATAAAAAAAGAAAAGACAAAAATTATCATTTTAACCATTTTAAGTGTTCAGCTCTGTGGCATTAAGGACATTCACATTGCTCACAACTATCACCACCATCAATCACCAGAACTTTTTTGTTTTGTTCAACTGAAACTCTGTATCCCCTAAACGCTCCCCATTCCTCTCTAACCTAGTCCATGCCAGCCACAAGTCTATTTTTTGTCTCTATAAATTTAACAACTCTAGGTACTGCGTATAAGTGAAATCATGTAATATTTGTTCTTTTGTGTCTGGCTTATTTCACTTAGTATAATGTTTTCAAGGTTTATGACATAACATGTATCATAACTCCCTTTCATTTTAAAGTTGAATAAAATTTCATTATATGTATGTATCACAGTTTATTTATTCATTGTTAATTTTTTAAGAAATCACCACACCATTTTCTGCAGCAGCTGCACCATTTCACATTTCCACCAGCAATGTCACAGCATTTTAACTTTTCCACATCCTCATCAATCCTTGTTATTTTCTGCCTTTTTAAATAATAGCCATCCTAATAGGTATAAAGTGGTATCTCATAGTGGTTTTGATTTAGTGATGTTAAGCATCTGTTCATATGCTTATTGACCATTTGTGTATCTTCTTTGGAGAAATTATTATTTAAGTCCTTTGACCATTTTTCAGTCAAGTCATTCTTTTTTTGTTGTTGAGTTGTAGACATTCTTTATATATATTCTGGACATCAATCCCTTGTCATACATAAGATTTGCAAACACTTCCTCTTATTCCATGGGTTTCCTTTTCATTATGTTGAGAGTATTCTTTGATGCACACTAGCAAAGGACAACTATTATGCACAACCTACTTAATCCTCATAACAACTCTATTAAGTGGATACTAGTATTATCATTTCCATTTTACATGTGAGGACACTTAGACATAGAAGGTTTAAATAATGTACCAACATCCTATGGTAATGGCTTTAACTCAGGTTTTAAGCCATAGAATTTGTTTCCAGAAACCTTATGTCATAGACACTTCTTAAAACGGACATCAGTAGCCTCCCCACTACTTAATTCATAGAAACTTCTTATAATGGACATCAGTGGCCTCCCCATTACCAAATCCAATTATCTTTTCTTATATTTGATCCTACTGCCTGAATTTTTTTCTATCATTGAAAAATATGTCTTCTTTCTGAATGAAATTCTCCTTGGCTACTATACTTTTCTGATTCTCCTCTTACTTCCATCTATTTCTTCAGTCTTTTGATTCACAGTTTCAAAGGCCTTGCTTCAGCATCTCTGCTTATTGTAAACTCTCCAGAGTTTTTTTTGTCATGGGTTGAATTGTGTCCCACGAAACAAGATGATAAAGTCTTCATTTTACTATCGGTAAATATGAACTTAGTGGGAATTTGGGTTTTGTCAATAATCCAATTAAGATAATGGCCAGATGTGGTGGCTCATGCCTGTAATCCCAGCACTTTGGGAGGCCAAGGTGGGTGGATCACTTGAGGTTAGGAGTTTGAGACCAGCCTGGGTAACATGGTGAAACCTGTCTTTACTAAAAATACAAAAAATACACAATTAGCATGATGGTGGGTGCCTGTAATCCCAGCTACTCAGGAGTTTGAGGCAGGAGAATCGCTAGAACCTGGGAGGTGAATGTACAGTGAGCTGAGATTGTGCCATTGCACTCCAGCCTTGGAAACAGAGCAAGACTCTGTCTCAAAAATAAATAAATAAGTAAATAAATAAGATGAGGTCATTTGGGTGGATCCTAATCCAATATGATTAGTTTTTATAAAAGGGGGAATTTTGGACATAGAGACAGACATGCATAGAGAGAAGATGCTCTGAAGTTGCATGGAGAATGCCATCTGCAAACCAAGGAATGCCTGAGGCTAGCAGAAGCTAAGAGAGAAACATGAAATAGATTGTCTCTCCCAGTCCTCAGAAGGAACTAACCTTGCTGACACCTGATTTTAAACTTCTAGCCTTCAGAGCTATAAGACAATAAATGTCTGTTATTTAAGGCATCCAGTTGGTTTTACTGTTTTACAACATCCCTGGGAAACTACACTCTCCAAGGGCATGGAGTTAACTGTTTTATGAAGAATTTCTTTTTTTCTACTCTTTTATTAAAATTTAAAGTTCTGCAATACATGTGCAAGACATGCAGGTTTGTTAAATAGCTAAACATGTGCCATAGTGGTTCACTGCACCTATCAACCAATCACCTAGGTATCAAGCCCCATATGCATTATCTATTTAACCTGATGTCTCCCTCCCCCAACCCACTCCTCAACAGGCCCCAATGTGAATTGTTCCCCTCCCTGTGTCCACATGTTCTCCTTGTTTAGCTATCACTTATTAGTGAGAACATGTGGTGTGTGATTTTCTGTTCCTGCATAGTTTTCTGTTCCTTGCTGAGGATAATGGCTTACAGCTCCATCCATGTCCCTGAAAAGGACATGATTTCATTCCTTTTCATGGCTGCATAGTATCCCATGGTATATATATATACCACATTTTCTTTATCCAGTCTATCATTGATGGGCATTTGGGTTGATTCCATGTTTTTGCTATTGTAAATAGTGCTACAGTGAACATATGTATGCATATGTCTTTATAATAGAATAATTTCTACTCTTCTGGGTATATACTCAGTAATGAGATGGCTGAGTCAAATGGTATTTCTGGTTCCAGATCTCTGAGGAATCATTACACCATCTTCCACAATGGTTGAACTAATTTACATTTTCACCAACAGTGTAAAAGCATTCCTATTTCTCCACAGCCTCACCAGCATCTGTTTCTTGACTTTTATTTTTTGAGACAAAGTCTTACTCTGCTGCCCAGCCTGAAGTGCAATGGCATAATCTCAGCTCACTGCAACCTCTGCCTTCCAGGTTCAAGCAATTCTCCCACCTCAGCCTCCCAAGTAGCTGGGACTACAGGTGCCCACCACCACACCTGGCTAATTTTTGTATTTTTAGTAGAGCTGGGTTTTCACCATGTTGACCAAGCTGTCTTAACCCCTGACCCCAAGTGATCCACCCAACTCAGCCTCCCAAAGTGCTGGGATTATAGGCCAGTACTTTGGGAGGCTGAGCCACCACAACCGGCTGTTGTTTATTTTTTAATAATCACCATTCTGACTGGTATGAGATGGCATTCACTGTGGTTTTGATTTACATTTCTCTAATGATCAGTGATGTTGAGCTTTTTCTCATATGTCAGTTGGCTGCATAAATGTTTTCTTTTGAGAAGCTTCTGTTCATGTCCTTTGTCCACTTTTTATGAGGTTGTTTTTTTCTTATAAATTTGTTTAAGTTTCTTGTAGATTCTGCATATTAGACCTTTTCCAGATGGATAGACTGCAAAAATTTTCTTCCATTTGTAGGTTGTCTGTTCACTCTAATAATATAGTTTCTTTTGCAGTGCAGAAGATCTTTAGTTTAATTAGATCCCATTTGTCGATTTTTGCTTTTGTTGCAATTGCTTTTGACATTTTTGTCATGAAGTCTTTGCCCATGCCTATGTCCTGAATGGTACTGCCTATATTTTCTTTTAGGATTTTTTTAGTTTTAGTTTTTACGTTTAAGTCTTTAATTTATCTTGAGTTTATTTTTTTATAAGGTCTAAGGAAGGGGTCCAGTTTCAATTTTTTCACATATGGTTAACCAGTTTTCCCAGCACCATGTGTTAAATCCTTTCCCCATTGCTTGTTTTTGTCAGGTGTGTCGAAGATCACATGGTTGTAGATTTGTGGCCTGAGATCTCCATTCTGTTCCATTGGTCTATGTGTCTGTTTTTGTACCAGTATCTATGGAGAATTTCTAAAACTCATACCTCTAGTTCTAACTTTCCTTCTGAATGCTAAGCCTACAATTCCAACAGCATCTCGTGACTGCCCAACCATCATTCTAATCTGCCTCTCTAGAATATTACTCTCTTCCCATCTCTCTTTCTCACCTTTGACTCCCCATACTGCAACCTTTGTAAATGAGATATGTGGCCTCAAGCACTTTGGTTAGAAACCACAAAGTCACCTTTGAGTCCTCATTTTCCACCCACTTGAAGCTGTCTCCATTTCTGCAACCCAACAACTATGGGTGATCCATTACTTTGTTTTTATTTTTTTATTTTTATTATTTTTTTTTGAGATGGAGTCTTGCTCTGTCACCGAGGCTAGAGTGCAACAGCATGATCTCAGCTCACTGCAACCTCCACCTCCCAGGTTCAAGTGATCCTATGGCCTCAGCCTCCTGAGTAGCTGGAACTACAGGTGCAACCCACGACACCTGGGTGGGTAATTTTTGCATTTTTAGTAGAGATGGGGTTTCGCCATATTAGCCAGGTTGGTTTCAAACTCCTGACCTTATGATGCACCTGCCTTGGCCTCCCAAAGTGCTGGGATTACAGGCGTGAGCCACCGTGCCCAGCCTATCCATTACTTTGGAAGGCTAGCATTAGGTTTCCAGGCTTGGAAACCTAATTAACCCATGGGTACCTTTTAACCCATGGCTAGAGCTCCATCTTCAGACTCAACTCTACCTTCTAGCCAAAACGATTGAAGGTACTTATTAGCCCAAGTTATGGAGTACAGAACATGGAACTCTTGCTACTGTTCCAGCTGATACTATGACCCAAGACCTGGTCTCTCCCTTTTTGAATGACAAAAGGTTTGCCTAGCATCTTAATATATCCAAACTGGAACTTTCTATGAGAACCCAGCCCAGTGGCTAGAGTTCTGGTAACTCTTCACAGATGTCCCTGAGATCTAAAATTCCAACTCCTGTTCTGATCTGGATTACCTATCATGGTATTTGATCACCACTAGGACACTACTATTATGTCACATCAGGGACTCATACCAGCTTGCTTATTTAATTTGGTACCCACTGTCTATCTTTTCTTTTAAAAAGTACTCAAATATATTAAACACTTCACAGCATTTTGTATCTGTCTTCTTATTTAATCCTAAGAGCTTAAAAGAAAGCCAGGAATTCAGGAAGTGAATAACACATCAGCTTGTGAAAGTAGCATTGGTAGCATGAACATTTAATTCCAGACCTTGTTACTCCAAATCCAAGGCTCTTTTTCACTTCACAACATGGCATGCTCCTACATTCCTGGAATCCACTAGTCAGACAAAACTTCCTTTCAGCCCATGTTAACCCCATGGGGCCCTCCAGCTCCAGATCCCTATTTCTCTGTATCTTCCCTGCCCTGCTGTAGATAATCAACCCATATGCCCTCATATCCAAAGGTTTGACAGATGGCTGCTTTTCAACTGACCTTAAGACTAACAATTCCCCTTCTCAAAAGGCTGAAAATGGTTTTAGAAATTGCATAACAACAAATACAGTTCCACTAGCAAGTATGCAAGTTTCTGTATGCAAGGTAAACATAATATGATGGAGACAAATATATTTTCAGAGAAATTTTTAAGGATAATATAATAGATTCCAGGTAGCAGCAATGCAAGTTGTAATTTCAAGAGGGAAGAGGTCACAGATACTGACTTATTTGAATAAATAACTACCTGAGACTAATTTCTCCCCCAAATTTTTGGTCAACTTTTCCATTTCAAGATGGTGAATGCTAATCTCTTGTTAATCTTCCTTTCTATACTTAATACTAGAAGACAAGATGGCTGTTTTGTGCATTAGCATTTTCTGCTCTGGCCTGTAAGAGGCTGGACATGTGGAGAAAATCATGGTATCTGAAGTAAGACTATCCCTGTGGGAATGTGGGTCCCACCGTTACTAGCTGTGACCTTGAGTGAAAACCTTTCTATGTTTTATTTTCTTCACTGTAAAATGGAGCTATTAATAATAGACTTGTCTTATAGTGGTTTGGGAAGGATTAATAATTAATATAAGCGAAAAGCCTAGAATAGCACTTTCCTGTAGAACTTGCTATTTAACTGTTTGTTAGTGTAGATGGACAGGGATGAGGATGCAGCACACCCAAATCTCTGGGGAAATCATTACTACCGAACACTCAGAGGGAATTCAAAAATGAAGACTTCAAAAATCTCACTCTATTGGTGTTACCACGAAACATCTCTATTTTTCTTCCCCCATACAACAAATGTAAATAATTAGTTTTTATGAGATAACTTTTTCAACCTAATAAACACAGATGACCCTTAGAGTGTTAGTTAGAAGATAGCAGCCGCTGACTTAGATACAGAACAAGTGAACACTGTTGCAGAAAAACTAGTTGGTCACTAAGAAAAATGCTGACAATGGGCATAGGGTCAGAGCAGCCTTAGGGTCAGAGCAGCCTGCCCAACTAATCTCTTGAAGAAGATGAGGTGATGGTCTATTATAATTTGTCTCCTATAATTTGTGACCTATATACAATTGTTAACAAATAAAGATCTGTGATGAGTTATACCTTCCTGTGTTTTCATTGTATAGTCTTAAAACTTAAAATACGAGTTAACTAGGAGTCAAGATAATTAATTTAAAATAACAATAGCATAATTGCAATATATCTTGTCCTTCTAATTACTTCTTTACAAGAAAAAATATACATTCTATGATAATGACAGGTTATACAGACTCCTTAATAATATAACATATAGGGCTGAGCCCAGTGGCACATGCCTATAATCCCAACACTTTGGGAGGCTGAGGTGGGTGGATTGCTTGTGCCCAGGAGTTTGAGACTAGCCTGGGCAACATGGTGAACCTCTGTTTCTATAAAAAAATTCAAAAATTATCAGGGTGTGGTGGTGTGCGCCTGTGGTCCTTGCTACACAGGGGCTTGAGGTGGGAGGATCAGTTGAGCTTGGGAGATCAAGGCTGCAGTGGGCTGTGATCACACCACTGCACTCCAGCCTGGGCTACAGAGCAAGACACTGTCTCAAAATTAATTAATTAATTAATAATAAATACAACATATACAGGATAACTCTTATTGTTAGTTCTACTTACTAATTTTTGTAAAGTTGAACCTCCCATCAGAAACATTCTAACAAATTACATTATTTATCTAAATTACAATGAAACTTCAAAAATTAAAATATGAAAGCTCTTCAAATATATGCCCAAATGCTACATACATAAAAATAAAGCTGACAAATTATATTATCATGTAAATATCGTATAGGTACTTTGTTACAAAATACCTAAAAAATAAATTAATTTATCTCTGTTTTTAGGTATAGAAGAATCTATATTTTTTGTAATATTTAGATATTCACTTTAAAATATTGTGACTGAAAGTGAGTTTGTCACTTTTGAAAATGCTATGTAGAGTTACATTACAAGGGAAGCAACCACCTTATAAATATATAAAGACTAGTAATCAAAATTCATTGAAATTTCACTATCTTAATGAATTAGTCTTCCATATGATCTCGACCTACAGAACATTGCAATATATAATTACCATACACAGTTCTCGAAAAAGACCACATAATATTGTGTGCATTTTTTTGTTTTGTTTTGTTTGGACTTTTAAAAGCGGGATTAAGTATCCAATAGGAAGACTCCTATTCTGATAAACTTTTTTTTTAAATCTAAGTACCTGTCTTTCTTCTGACCTCCATTGAATGCACCAGCCCTGAAGATAGCAGCTGTACCATCTGATAGAAGATAAACTTTTGTGCCTGTTTTCCACTCCCATTGAAGGAAACCTTTGAATTTGTAACTTGGGTAAAAGATACTTATCGTACAATCTTCAGTTGCCAGGAATTCAGAAAGTGGGCCATGGCAGCCACTTCTGGAATCTGGCCTCTCTAGTTTTATTTGTTTAAAAAAAAAATCATCAGCTTCGAATACTTAACTGAATTTTAGTGCACTTAACCAGAAATATCCTGCAATACCTTCTGCAGGAATGTATTTAAACTATGTGGCAGGTCTGCTGAAGAAAAGCTATTTAAATGTTACTGATCATGCCCAGATCCCATTACAGTTCTAATTTCATTCAGGCTCTGTATTCTCTTAAAATCCCTATGTATTAACATAGTTTCTAAGCCAACATGACAAAGTAGATTTTGCTTCTGAGAAGTCAATTCAAGGGGGACCCAAGGCAGAATCTGAAGTTAAACTTGACATTCTTAAATTAATCAAAATATGTTCTTTCCAAGTTTTTAAAATTCACTTCATATCACAAGAAATGTTTTCCACAAAAAATATTAGTTTAATAGTTGCTAGCATTCACTTCCTTTAAAAAGAGACAAAAAAAAAAGAAAGCTTTCAATTTCCTACCTCAAAAACTCCCAAATCCCAAATATTAGAGTGTTTTATCCCCATTTAGGAAATCTTATTGAGCGGGGAATTATTTCTAGTAATTATCCATCACCAAATTTTGCTCTTTTGCTGTCTCTCTCTTCTTTTCCCTATTTACCATGTCTGAGCTCCCTTGGCTTGAAAGATCCAACTAATCTACTAGTAAGTAAAACCATATCAGAGGAGTCACAAGAAATATAATTCAACAGGGCTCTTTCTAAACTTGCTGCTTCTCCCCAGTGGTAGTTTGTCCACCTGTTTCCTCAGATCCAAATGTTCCCATATTGGTGGTCCATGAGTCATTCATGTTTATCCTGGCAACTCCCTACATTTAATAGTCCTTTATTCCCCAGCATCTCAAAAGGCTTGGTCTTCTTCCTCTATTAATATTTGCCCAAATCTTACTGAGAACCAAGCATAATGCAAAATGTTAAAGGCTGCATAATACAGAAATGATATACAAATAGACTGGAATATAAATAATGCAGGGGCTGGGCTCAGTGGCTCACGCCTATAATCCCAGCGCTTTGAGAGGCCGAGATGGGTGGATCACCTGAGGTCAGGAGTTAAAAACCAGCCTGACCAACATGGAGAAACCCTGTCTCTACCAAAAATACAAAATTAGCCCAGAGTGGTGGTGCATGCCTATAATCCCAGTACTTGGGAGGCTGAGGTAGGAGAATCACTTGAACCCAAGAGGCAGAGGTTGAGGTGAGCCTGGATCACGCCATTGCACTTCATCCTCTACTAAAAATTCAAAAAAGCTGTGTGTGGTGGGACACTCCTGTAGTCTCAGCTACTTGGGGGCTGAGGCAGGAGAATCACTTAAACTCAGGAGGTGGAGCTTACAGTGAGCTGAGACTGTTCCACTATACTCCAGCCTGGCATCAGAGCGAGAATCTGTATAAAAAATAAATAAATTTTAAAAAAGCAGAGTTGACAAACTATGGCCCATACATGGTTTTGGTACAGCACATGAGCTAAGAATGTTTCTGTATTGTTTTTTTCTCGAAACAGAGTCTCACTCTGTCACCCAGGCTGGAGTGCACTGCCTTCACCTTGACTCGCTGCAACCTCTTCTGGGTTCAAGCAATTCTCGTGCCTCAGCTTCCCAAGCAGCTGGGACTACTAACACACACCACCACGCCCAACTAATTTTTTTGTATTTTGAATAGAGACAGGGTTTCACCATGTTGCCCAGGCTGGTCTTCAACTTCTGGCCTCAAGTGATCCACCTGCCTCTGCCTCCCAAAGTGTTGGGATTACAGGAGTGAGCCACTTCGCCCAGACTGTTTCTGCATTTTTAAGTGGTTGGGAAAAAATCCAAAGAATAATACTAGTGGAACACGACAACAATAAAAAATTCAAATTTCAGTGTCCAGAAATAAAGTTTTATTCTAACTCAGCCATGTTTATCTGATTATGTATCATCTCTAGCAGAACCAATTACCTATGACAGAGATTGTATGGCTTGAAACACCTAAAACATTTGAAACACCTAAAACATCTGGCCCTTTGTAGAAAACACTTGCAGGAATATTCAAAGAAAGCTATGAGTCTAGAAACAGGAAAGCCAACCCTCTTCCTTCTTCCAACTATTGGACCAGTGAAGGTACACGTGTCCTAAAAGTTATATAAATGTTTGTGCCCTATATGGTGCTGCATCTGATTTTCAAGGACTAGTGGCTTTGCTACACTCATATTCAGGCACTCAGGGATGTATGTCTTCCTCTGACAACCCCATTGCTACTCCTTGGAGCCCTACACCAGAGGTTCAGAACTCAGGATCCAGAACTTTGACTGTAACTATTAACATTATGATTCAGCTATTTTTTATTTTTATTTCTTATTTTTTTGAGATGGAGTTTTACTCTTGTTGCCCAGACTGGAGTACAATGGCCCAATCTCAGCTCCCTGCAACCTCCACCTCCCAGGTTCAAATGATTTTCCTGTCTCAGCCTCCCAAGTAACTGGGATTTCAGGTGCCTGCCACCACGCTCAGCTAATTTTTTTTATTTTTAGTAGAGACAGGATTTCACCATGTTGGCCAGGCTGGTCTCAAAGTCCTGACCTTGTGATCGACCCACCTCAGCCTCCCAAAGTCCTGGGAATACAGTCATGAGCCACCACACCCATCCTGAGTCAGCTATTTTTAAAGTGAGTTTTAGAAAGCATTTGGTGAGTTAATGTGGAAACTTTAGGAAAATGCTCACATTGATGTGAAAACATACTTTTAAAAAACAGCCTCTTTGTATATTATGGACCAGCATAGAGTGGCTAAAGACATAGTGGAATTTTCATTCATGTGGTCGAGCCTAAGTCAATGTGACTTAACCGTGTTAGGGCTCAAAAGACGACAAGGGCTTGGAAGCATGCCATTAAGATTTCCTGATTACTGCACAGTGACTACCTCAGATTATTGTTGGAAAGCTAGTGAATGGGGCAGACAGGATGTAACACTAGAGATTAGTTTTATGAATTGGAATTTATCGCTGACTTCCAATTATGTCTGGAAGAAAAGATCAGGGTGGGGAATTCAAAAGGATGTAGATTAATTCATAGGACTTAAACTAAAATGTATTTATTGATAAACTCATATAGAACCACTTTGTAAAAGCATTGCTACTTTTTCATGCTTAAAACATTATACTAAATGCTGTATACAATTTTTTCTTCATTCATTGCAGCAACAGTCCTGATGAAGTACCAGGTTCTAAGTCAGGTCCAGGGGATACAAAAATCAATATGTCATTGTCCCTTTCCTCAAATAATGTACTCTTACAGAGAGAAACCATATAAGTAAACCAAAAAAAAATAAAAATAAAGAGGCAATAAGCAATTTCTAGAAAAAAATGCAAGTATTGGTTAGTTGACTTATAACATAAAGGGCGTGGTCATTTCAAGATAAATATGTTAGGCCAGATGCAGAGGCTCACACCTATAATCCCAGCACTTTGGGAGGCCGAGGCAGGTGGATCACGGGGTCAAGAGATCGAGACCATCCTGGTCAACATGGTGAAACCCTGTCTCTACTAAAGATACAAAAATTAGCTTGGCATGGTGGTGCATGCCTGTAATCCCAGCTACTCGGGGGGCTCAGGCAGGAGAATTGCTTGAACCCAGGAGGCAGAGGTTGCAGTGAGCCGAGATTGAGCCATTGTACTCCAGCTTGGATAACAAGAGCGAAACTCTGTCTCAAAAAAAAAAAAAGATAAATATGGTAATATTTAGAAAGCATCTGGAGCTTCCTTCCAGAAGGGCTCTAAATGAATACAACATCATCAAAAACCAAGCAAATCTCCATTTTTAATTCCAGATACAATAGAAAAGAGAAGATTTAGATGGTACATTTCAGCCATTGATCCTAAAGTTGCAAAGGCAATTGTTATTCAAGATAAGCTACTGCATGCCAATAGTCAGATTCTTGACTTAGTTAAGTTTATATATCCCCAAACCCCCATGCAATAGAAACAAAAAAAAAAGATCCAATATGTGTTTCTCAAATAAATGAATGGCACAACTTCTTTTTGAGCCCAAATTTTGACTGTGTGGATAATACAACTCTGAAACTGGTTTTAGGAAATTCTATCTCATAGTCAAAGGGTATTGTTTTGGCTACATTAAGTCACAAAACAGTATGAGGCAGGGAGCTTGCCCCTAGTAGTTATTAACCCCCTGTATAGAGCAGGATGAAAGAAGGGAAATACCTAAACCTCATCTATTATTTGAATTTGTTACTCTTCATTGCCCTTATAAGCATAATGGGACTTTCTGAGACTCTTGGTCTTGTGAAAAAACTGCTTTCAAATATTTAATATGGGCCGGTCATGGTGGCTCATGCTTATAATCCTAGCACATTGGGAGGCTGAGGTGGGTGGAGCACCTAAGGTCGGGAGTTCAAGGCCCGCCTGACCAACTTGGAGAAACCCCATCTCTACTAAAAAGTACAAAATTAGCTAGGCATGGTGGTGCATGCCTGTAATCTCAGCTACTTGGGAGGCTGAGGCAGGAGAATTGCTTGAGCCAGGGAGGCGGAAATTGTAGTGAACCAAGATCGCATCATTGCAGTCCAGCCTAGGCGACAAAGCAAAACTCCATCTCAAAAAAATAAAAAAAATAAAAAATTAACGTGAACATTATGTATTCTTTGTAAAATGGAACTAACAATAACAATAGTAATAATAATAAATTCTACATAATAGGTGCAGTGTGATACAATGCAATATAATAATGGTATATACAATAGAAAGATTAAATGTGTAATTTTTTAAAGTGTTTACAGTCTCTAAGACAATGCTTCTTTTGTGTGTGTTAACAGTATTGTTAACTGTTATCCACATTTACTGGGAAGGACAATCATGTAAATAAGCCAAAACTTTTCTTCTGAACTTTGGAATTAGTTGCATAAATATTCATTTCACAATAGATTTTCTTTCCTCTAATAAAATTTGCTCTTATTGGCTTTGTTTTTTGTTTACTCATTCATTCATAAATATGTTCAATAAAAAACAATTCATTAAAAAGCAAATAATTAGTAGTTTAATCAATATTATCTTCCCCTATTTTTGTGGGGGTGGGGTGGACTGAAAATTCAAATATATCTTAGTCCCTGCTTTCAAAATCAGTCTATTTGGGGAGTCAAATAAACAAATCAAAGATTGAGATGTCTGCCATGATACAGGTTTGTTCAGGTACAGGGTGATAGAGCTTCCAGTCTACAATTCAATGTTTAGAAAAGCTTCCCTTAAAGAGATGATACATGGACAGGATTTTGAAAAATTCATACAATTTGGCTAGGTAAGGAAGGTGGGAGCCAGAATCATTTTGGGCAGAGGAACTATGGGAAAACATGACATAAAAAAAAAATGCATGAACTCATTTTTTTTTGACTGAAACAAAGGAAACATGTTGGGTGCCCTCGCTGGCTTCTTCAGACTCAGATGAAGTGCTAAGAATTCAAGTGCAAATTGTTTATGGTGAGGTGATCCCAGGAAGCACTGGCAGGGGTATGGAAAAGTAAGCTGGCAAAGGAAAGGCAGCCAACAAAAGATATTTTATTAAGCCTCTTAAGCCTATGAGTAAGTGGAAATTTTCTACACTGAAAACTCCAGGAGTTTAGACAGAACACAGGTCTCAGACTTGTTGAAGCCAAGTGTGAGAGAGTCAGAGTACAGTTACATGTCACATAACTTTCAGTGTGCCACATAACCACTTTCAGTCTGTGATGGACCACATATATAATGGTGGATCTATAAGATTATAATAAAGCTGAATAATTCCTATCACCTAGTGACATCATAGCTGCTGTGCCATTGTAGTACAATGCATTATTCAAGTATTTATGGTGATGCTGATGTAAGCAAATCTGCTCTGCTGCCAGTCATATAAAAGTATAGTACATACAATTAGGTACATAATTTTTATAGTGATAATAACTGTTACTGGTTTATGGATTTAGTATACTATAATATACTTTTTGTTGTTATTTTAGAGTGTACTCCTTCTACTTATTAAAAAGAAGTTACCTATAAAACAGCCTCAGGCAGTTCCTTCTGGAGGTATTCTAGGAGAAGGCATTGTTACCATAGGAGATGACAGCTCCACACACATTATTGTCCCTGAAGAACTTCCAGTGGGACAAGATGTGGAGGTGGAAGACAGTGATATTGATGGTCCTGACCTTGTGTAGGCGTAGGCTTAATGTGTGTGTTTGTGTCTACTTTTTTTTTTAGAGACGGAATCTTGATCTGATGCCCAGGCAGGAATGCAGTGGCACAATCTTGGCTCACTGCAACCTCTACCTTCTGGATTCAAGCAATTCTCCTGCCTTAGCCTCCCAAGTAGCTAGGACTACAGGTGCCCGCCACCATGCCTGGCTAATTTTTGTATTTTTGTAGAAATCGGGTCTCACCATGTTGACCAGGCCGGTCTCGAACTCCTGATCTCATGATCTGCCTGCCTCGGCCTCCCAAAGTGCTGGGATTACAGGCATGAGCCACTGCAACCAGCCTGTCTACATTTTTAATATACAATTTTTTTAAGTAAAAAAATTAAACAGGAAAAAGCTGATAGAATAAGGATATAAAGAAATAAAATATTTTTACACAGCTGTAACAATGTGCTTGTGTTTTAAGCTGTGTAATTACAAATGAGCCCAAAAGTTTAAAAAATTAAAAAGTATATAAAGTAATAAAGATACAGTCATCTAAAGTTAATTTTTTATTGAAGAAAAAAATTTTGTATAAATGTAATGTAGCCTGAATGTACAGTACTTATAAAGTCTACCGTAGTGTACAGTAATGTCCTAGGCCATTCACCACTCACTCACTGACTCACCAGAGCAACTTCCAGTTCTGCAAGCTCCATTGATGGTAAGTGCCATGTACAGGTATACCATTTTTAATCTTTTGTAGTACTTTACTGTATCTCTTCTATGTTATGATACACAAATACCTACTGTGTTACAACTGCCTACAATAATCAGTAAAGTAACATGCTATACAGCTTTGCAGACTAGGAGCAATTGGCTGTAATGTGTAGCCTAGGTGTGCAGTACCATCTGGATCGGTGAGTACACTCTGTGATGTGTGCATGATGACAATATCACCTAGCAACACATTTCTCAGAATGTATCCCCCTCTTTAAGTGATGCATGAGTGTACTTATTTATGCAGCAACTTTTTTCACTCATTGGTTAAGGAGTGCTGGGGAAGAAAGACTTTAGGCAGTTGGAAGTCAGTTTCACTACAAAGGTAAGATCCTACAATGGGGATGGTTGTAGGAGACTTTGAGAGCATCAACAGTACTTGCCATATTGGGCACACCTAGAAGCTAGACTCTGATGGGAAGGAGTAGATAGTGAAGAGGTTTTTATGTTAAGTAAAAAACCTTGAATTTTATCTTAAATATTACAGGGAACTTTTGAAATGTTTTACAAAAGGGATAAGAAAAACAGGTTTGGTTTTATAAGGTCATCTCCTGCTATCTCTTTGGAAGATGGATTAGAAGAGGCTAGACTAGGGTAGACAGCTCTAATTTAGAAGCTACTGAAGTTCTCCTGACAAAAATCATGCTGGTCTGAGCTACAGAATGCTTTTCATTCTGTGTGGAAGGAGAAAGAAAGACAGAAGTCCCAGGACATTTCACATTTCTGCCTTGGGAAACTAGGAAGAAGGCAGAACTGTTCAGTCAGATTGAGAATTCAAGAGGAGAAAACAGGTTTCAAGGGAAAGATCAGTGAGATAAGATTGGAAATTCTGATTGTGTAGCCTGCTGTACAAGTCCAATGATATGGTTTAGATGTGTGCTCCCACCAAATCTTATGTTGAAATGCGATCCCTAGTGTTGTAAGTGGAGTCTAGTGGAAGGTGTTGGATCATGGGGATGGATTCCTTATGAATGGCTTAGCACCATCCCCTTGGTGATGAGTGAGTTCTTTGTTAGTTCACGTCAGATCTGGTTGTTGAAAAGAGGCTGAGGACTTTGCCTTCTCTGTCTTGCTCCCTCTCTTGCTGTGTGACACGCTGGCTCCCCTTCACTTTCTGTCATGATTGTAAGCTTCCTGAGGCCTCACCAATAGCTGAGCAGATGCTGGTGTTATACCTGTAACCCCTGCAGAACTGTGAACCAATTAAACCTCTTTTCTTTGTAAATTACCCAGTCTCAGGTAGTTCTTTATAGCAACACAAGAACGACTCACACATCCAGAACTTGCCAAACAACTCTAATCTGGAGACATATCTCTTGAGTATGCTAGTATAGAAATGGTGGCTGGAGCCATGTGTTAAAGAGGGTCTGGACTTTTAGAAGATGAAGAAGAAAAGTTGTTAAAAGTCAAATGAGGAAGAAAGCAGGTAAGCAATGACGCACTGAAAGTATTGGCATGAAATGCCACAGGGAGACTCTTACATTTCCAGAAACTAAAGAAAACTATCACCAGAGTCTTTTGATCTTAAATATGGAGAATAAGTTGGTACCCATGAGGTGGATAAATTGAGGGATAGAGCATTCCTGGCAGAAGAACGACCTGTGTGAAGACAAAGACATATAAAGAGGCATAACATAAAACTTGAGCTAAGTTAATATAAAACCAGGCTAAAGAAACTTGAGCTAAGTTAATATAAAACCAGGTTAAAGTTTGCCTTTTCATTATCTCTGAAGAAAGACACTCCCTGAGAATAAATGTGAGCTCCCTGATTGCTGGAAATATCTTTATCCCCAGTAGCTAGCACATAGTAGGTGTTCAAAAAGTTGATTGAAATAATAGGGTCTGTTTAAGTAAATAAACTAAATTAATATAATATAATATGACATAATTTCAGAAAGACTCTTCAACTTCTTAAGATAGAGAAAAACTTGTAATCACATAATTTGATTCATTCAATGATTATTTAATTAAACTACTACCAAATTGTAAGCCCTCATATATATTTAAGGCAAGGCCCATAAGAACACATAGCAGGCAAAAGCAGTGTTTACCATATAGTCCTCAGTTAATTAAAACAATAGTCCAAGTAAACAAAAAAGTATCTTACTCAATCTTTGTTTATTTTAACAAGCTCTTCCTTCTTAGTCCTGTTTTACAGAGGTACTGTCTAAACTAGCTCCCCTACTGTTTGCCTTAATTTGTTGCCCTTACTTCTAGTAATTCCACTGTTATTACCCTAACACCTAATATAGCACCTACCTCAGTGTACTAGGTGTGTAATAAATACTTGTTGACTAACTCTCAGGAATTAGTTGACTTCTGAATAAAATAAGTACTTTCCCCCCCCAATGGTTCTGAAGTTTTCTGCATGGTGGTGAACTTCCTCTTGACTGCACAGAAATCATCCATTCTTCTCAAAACTGTACTGCTATTTTTATCTTTGTTTTGTTTTATTTTATTTTGGCTCACCACAACCTCTGCCTTCCAGATTTAAGTGATTCTCCTGCCTCTGCCTCCCAAGTACCTAGGATTACAGGCATGCGCCACCACACCCAGCTAATTTTGTGTTTTTAGTAGAGACAGGGTTTCTCCATGTTGGCCAGGCTGGTCTTGAACTCCTGACCTCAGATGATCCACCTGCCTCAGCCTCCCAAAGTGCTGGGATTAAAGGCAGGAGTGACTGTACCAAGCCTTGTACTGCTATTTTGCTTTGGAGAACTGCATGGATATAGTTCTATAGAGTTTCCCTTAGTTTTACTTGCTGGCCAGAATATTGACCAGGAAGACAATATTCCCTTAGTTTTACTTCCTGGTCAAAATATTGACCAGAATACTGACACATGACCAGGGAGTCAAAGCTGATGCTTTTTAAATGTCATTTGAAATCTAAATAAAGTGACACAGGCACTGAGTATGGTTAGTTCTTCCTACTCTTAACATACCTGAAATGACTCTAGTTTTTGTCTTTTCCTAAAACTCATTCTTTGGGGTTGTTTTAAAAATCTATAACCTATCCCATAAATTGTAATACTTTTTGCTTTAGTTTAACCAGAATTAGGTTCCATTGCTTATAACCAAAGAATTCCAGTGATACATGGTTCTGAGATTTTATGAAACTTAGCAAGAGGAGCAAGAAGAGGAAAAGAAAGTAAGAAATAACACAGAAGCATGCTGAGTGGAGAGGAATATTAAAATGAAAAATGCTTTATCCAAAGATGAGTTATATATTCTTAAATGTGAATCTATGGGAAGAGATTTCTTTAGTGGCTATAATCAGTTAGGATGCTTATTTAAATTCAAGAGGAGGAAACAGTAGATTTCCATGCCCTGTTCCCAGAGGTTCTGATTAGGTAGGGCTGTGTATGCCTAGGAATCTGTATAATTTATAAACTTCCCAGATTATCCTCAGATCATGCTTTGGGAAACACTGCTTTCAGTCCTGCGATATACAACAGCAACGAAAAAGTGGCAACTAATCGGATCAGTGAACACAGCAAAATCTTCCTGCTCCCTGCTATTTTGCTAAACAATACCAAAGTTCTAGTACAATAACTGTTTTATAAAATGTTTTAGCTTTGCCAATGATAATGGTGACCTATTAGGTAAATTGTAAGAGATATTTACATATAAAGAAAAACAAAGACTAGTTTCAATTATTTATTTTATTGAGCAAGAGTCAATGAGATTACTAAAGGGAACATTTACCATTAGAAAACTAACACCACCATCTTTATTTTATAATCCAATTGTTTTAATTTAGATAAAAGCAGCTTTCATTTGAGTATAATTTTATTTATTCCTTGTTGGTCTTTTGTATACACTTGTGTTCATTCAAAATACCATCATCTGCATGAGATCTCTCTCATAAGGACTGAGGATTCATTATTACAGTTTATCCCTTAAAATGAAAGTGGGGTGTTGTCGAGATATTATGTTACTAGGCCAATTCTGTAGGAAGGTTATCTCTGGGGTAGATACATATGACATATGATGTAATGTTCACAAACATTTGAAAAATTGAATTTACTTTTTCAAAAAGTAAGTTAGCACTATTCACAATACCCAAGACATGGAGTCAACCCAAATGTCCATCGGTGACAGACTGGATAAGGAAAATGTGGTACATATACACCATGGAATACTATATAGCCATAAAAAGAATGAGATTATGTTCTTTGCAGGATATGGATAGAGCTGGAAGCCATTATCCTTACCAAAGTGATGCAGGAACAAAAAAAAACAAACACTGCACATTCTCACTTGTAAGTAGGAGCCAAACAATGAGAACACATGGACAAAGGGAGGGGAACAACACACACTGGGGCCTGTTGAGAGATGGGGTGAGGAGAGAGGGAGCATTAGAAAAATAGCTAATGCAAGCTGGGCTTAATGCCTAGATTGTGAGTTGATAGATGCAGCAAACCACCACAGCACATGTTTATTTGTGTAACAAACTTGCACATCCTGCACGTGAACCTCAGAACTTAAAAATAAAATGTTTTTTAAAATGCTAAAGTAACAGGAAAAAAATAGATTCCAGACAGTACTACCTAAATGTTCTTACACAACAAAAAATTTCAAACGTTTTAAAAAATGTTCTTGGTGTTTTTCCAGAGACATCTTTAGATAACATATATAAGACAAATGTTACAGGAAATAGCCAAGGCCTGGCTGTGTGTGTGTGTGTGTGTGTGTGTGTGTGTACACACACACACACACACACACACACACACACACATATATGTGTATATACATATATAATGCCCAGCCCAGTTTGGGTAAAACTGCTATTCTGCTTAACCATTTTATAACATTATTCAATAGATCCTGGGCAGAACTTTCACATTTTAAAACTCCTTTTCAATTTTAAATTCAAGTCAACATGATTTAACAATTGTAGATTGAATATAAACAAGATGCTTATGACTCTGCTAGACACTGGGAAAGACACAAGAAAATATAAAGTGAAAGATTTAATAATTTAACTATAAAAACAAGCAACTAACAAGTTGATTTTAAAAACTAGAAACTAGTAAACGCATTGTCTAGAAAAATAAGAGGGCAGTTTTAAAATAGGGAACCCCAAGCCTGCTAGATCAAGGAAGCCCATGTGATACTGATTAAGTGCACAGAAGACACTGTTCTCCCTGTCTTTCTTCCTGCACATGACACTCACAAGTTTTACAAGAGGGAGGAGATTGCATAGTAAAATCCAATGTCTAAAGCGCTGAATCAATATTTAGAAATTAGTCATAGATGTGGAAAATTACTTTCACATACCAGCTTACTAAAACATCAAAGAAATGGTATGAAATAAACACAGAACTTTTTATTAGAACTTCCAACTTTAAATAAATATATATATATTTAAAAATCTGTCTGCTCTATGCTTCTGGTACATGTGACAATCACAATAGACCATGGGTGTTGTAACATTTACCAAATATCCCCTTTCTGCAGCTCAGACAGGACTGGGTTAAAGGCAAATTGTTTTTCTTTTAACGTTTTTGTACTACTTTGCATTGATCTTTGGCTTTTCCTTCCCTGTAATGTTAGTCTGATAATAATTACTTCTGCAGTCTCAGACTGCAGAGAGCAGGGGAATTTTTCATTACTTCTTTGATTAGCACCAGGAATGTGGACATTTTAAGTTCAATTCAGCAAGACTCAACAATTGTTTATAGACTACTCACATGATGCTCAGTGCTCCACTAGACCCTGGGAAGGATGCAAAAGAATGAGTAACATGATCTCTGGCTTCTAGAAGCTGAAAATCCTACTGAAAGATAAAATAGACAAGAATTAGATGAAGTACTATAAGATGACAAGTGAAGCTTTCGGGGATGATGGTGTTGATGGTGGTGGTATGCCTCAGCAAGATGTTATGTAACAGCACACTTGTTTTTAATATTCAAGAGAATAATAGTAGAAATATTCTTAAGAAAACCAAGAAAGTATAGAAATGTGCAAAATAGTATTTGATACTTATGTGTCTTGATAGGAAGACTGGCTCATCTTAAGTAGATGTGGCTATTAAAAAATGGAATTCCATTATCTATTGGAGTATACATCTGGAAGATTCTCCTGTCAACCAACAGTGATCCTCAGACTTTTTTAAAGCCTGAAGCAATGTTAATAAAAATAATATATGGTTGGCCATTTCAAAAGCGTGCCCAACCACAGTCAAACACAGAATTACCAGTAATGAGTAATATAAACTGAGAAGTAAAGTTTGGAGAAGTAAAAAGCAGACCGAGTTCCAGGAAAGTGATTTTTTCTTTTTCTGAATGGAAGCTAGGGTAGCCTCAAATCCACTCTAGATTTTGTCTATCTTTTGCAAGAACTAACCACAATGTTGTAACCTGCTTTTTCCCTGCTAAAAATGATTAATTAAAGGTAAACATCAGTTTGATATTCTATGCATTACACTGCTTTTTTATTTTAGTTACTACCACAAACACATAGGTTTTTATCAATTAGTTTTGTTCATAGTGTGTGAAAACCATTTCTGTTCCAATATAAAATCCTACAAAGCTCTGTGTGTGTGTGTGTGTGCGTGTGCGTGTGCGTGTGTGTGTGTGAATTTAAATGGCACAAGGAAAGTTTTGTTACATGGATATATTGCATAATGGTGAAGTCTGGATTTTTAGCATAACCATCACGAAATACTGTATGTTGTACCCATTAAGTAATTTATCTTCTCTTATCCTCTCCTGCTTTTCCAACTCTCCAATGACTATTATTCTACATTCTATGTCCATATATTATTTTACTTCTACTTATAAGTGAAAATATGTATTTGACTTTCTGTTTCTGAGTTGCTCTGCTTAAGATAATGACCTCCAGTTCCATCCATGTTGCTGCAAAAGATATGATTTTATTCTTTTTTTTACAGCTGAATAGTATTCCATTGTATGTATATATATGTATACATTTACATACATACATATATATGTATACATTTACATACATACATATATATGTATACATATATATACATACATATATATGTATATATATATTCCATTGTACGTATATATATATATACATACATATATATATCACATTATATATAAAAATATGTGTATGTCTATATGTGTATGTGTATGTATACACACACATATAGACATACACACACATATTGGTTAAAGCAAATATATATATATGATATATATACATATTTGCATGCATTTATATATATATAATATTTGCTTTAACCACTCAACTGTTGACGGACACCTAGGCTGATTCCATTTCTTTGTTGTGAATAATGCTACTATAACATACAGGGGCAGGTATCTTTTTACATAATGATTTATTTTCCTCTGGGCATTTCAGTAGTGGAATTGCTAGGTTTTATAGTAGGTCTAATTTTAGTTTTTTGAGAAATCTCCATACTGTTTTCCATAGGGTCTCTACTAATTTTTACTATACCACAGAGTACAAGTATTCCCTATTCTCTGTATCCTCACCAACATCTGTTATTTTTTACTTTTTTATTATAGTCATTCTTACCTCACTGTGGTTTTATTTTGCATTTCTCTGATGATTAATGATGCTCAGCATTTTTCATGTGCTTCTTGGTCATTTGTATGTCTTCTTTTAAAAACATATTCATGTCTTTTGCCCACTTTGTACTGGGGTGATATGTGTTTTTCTTGTTGAGTTCCTTGTATATTCTGAATATCAGTCTCCTTTCATTTTCATAATTTGCAAATATTTTCTTCCATTCTGCAGATTGCCTGCTCACTGTGTTGATTATTCCTTCTGCTGTGCAGAAGCTTTTCAGTTAGGTAAGTCTCATTTGTCTATTTTTGTTTTTATTGCCTAAGTTTTGAGGTCTTTGTCATGAATTCTTTGCCTAGACCAACGTCCAGAAGATTTTCCCTAGATTTTCTTCTAACATTTTTATAGTTTCAGGTGTCACTTTAGAGTCTTTGATCCCTCTTGAATTGATTTTTGTAGACAGTGAGAGATAGGGGTCCAGTTTCATTCTTCTGCATATGGCAATTCAATTTTCCAAGCACCATTTATTGAAAAGGGTATCCTTTCCTGAGTGTATGTTTTTGTCAGTTTTGTCAAAAAGATCAGTTAACTGTAGATATTTGGTTTTATGAAATGCTACAGAGCTTTAAGTTTTTCATGGCAGACAATGTCATTGGTGGTTGTGAATAGCTCTGTGAGAAGTTTCTGAGTCAGTTAAAACTATTTCATAAGTAATATATATATACAACATACACTTTAGCAAACAAAAAGTCTCTTTAAATTTACTATATAAAAAGGTGGGGTGACATACATTTCAAGACTAATTAGTTGTCAAGATAACAGAAGATTGTTTTTCTAAAAACAAACTGGAATTAGATCATCTAGAAAACAAGTTGAAATGAGTTGAAGAGAAAGGAGAACTGGTAGAGTAAGTCTGCTTATTTTGTAAAGTAAAATGTTCACTCTGTTCCATACCATTTCTGGTGTTGTGGCTTCTCTTATATGAACTGTAAATAATACACATCCCCAGACAGTAGGTTGGAACCTAATGATCTTTGCCAAGCCTTTATGATGCTATTTGAAGACATGTTCTAAGCATCCCTCTTGTTCCAAGCACTGTTCTAGTCCCTGAGGAGACAGTACAATATATTCAGAATCCTATGGGATTTCCAGTGAAGAGACAGATCCAGCTGGTATCATTTTCCGTGTCTTCAGAAAAATGTAAAGTCCACCCCAAAAACCTCAGCACCATTCTTTTCTATTCTCCATTCCCCAACTCCAGCTACTAGACATGTGCAGACACATACAGGAGCCCCGCTTCCTTTTAATCACCAGCCTTGCATTTTTTATTATGTACCATACACAGTGTGTGGCTGATGGATATACACGCACAAAAAATGCAGTGCTAGATGGGAAAACTCTTTCAGGCAGATTCAAAGAAATGAAACCAGCCCGGCACGGTGGCTCACGCCTATAATCCCAGCACTCTGGGAAGCTGAGGCGGGTGGATCGCCTGAGGTCAGGGGTTTGTAACTAGCCTGACCAACATAGTGAAATCCTGTCTTGACTAAAAATCGAAAAAATTAGCTGGGTGTGGTGGCGGGTGCCTGTAATCCCAGCTACTCGGGAGGCTGAGGCAGGAGAATCACTTGAACCCAGGAGGAGGAGTTTGCAGTGAGCCGAGATCACACCATTGCACTCCAGCCTGGGCCATAAGAGTGAGAAGCCATCTAAAAAAACAACAAAACAAAAAAAGAAAAATGAAACCATCTCTTCCATACTGTACTCAACTTCTGCTTCAAAGTAAAATGAATGAAGAATGGTGTCAGTATTTCAGCTAACATTTTAAAAACTAAGTTAGCATACCACAGTCAGTCTTTTTATTATAGTGGACCTCATTCCTAAATACATTTTACATGAAAGATATCAGAACAAGGGCCGGGAGCAGTGGCTCACGCCTGTAATCCCAGCACTTTGGGAGGCCAAGGTGAGTGGATCCTGAGGTCAGGAGTACCAGACCAGCCTGGCCAACACGGTGAAACCCCGTCTCTACTAAAAAAAAAAAAAAAGAAAGAAAGCCAGGCTTGGTAGTGGTTGCCTGTAATCCCAGCTACTTGGGAGGCTGAGGCAGGAGAATCGCTTGAATCTGGGAGGTGGAGGTTGCAGTGAGCAGAGATGGTGCCACGGGCACTCCAGCCCAGGTGACAGTGTAAGACTCTGTCTCAAAAAAAACAAAAAACAAAAACAAACAAACAAAAAAACACACACACACCCAAAAAAGAAAATCACAATGTATTTATGGCATATTAGGGTAAAAAGACACTTATAAAGACGGACTGCTGAGAAGCCCCAGACCCAAGAAAACCCTTTTCTTTAGAAAAAGCATCCCACTGGGAAGCTCTGATCTAAAACTTTGATTGTAAGGCATTCTATTTCATGAAATAAATGAAATACTTTTTCTAATTACTCCCTCTAATACCTTCAATGAGACTGGGATATACCCTCAAAGGAGAGGTTCACAATTTGAAATGACTGTTGGAATAAATCTTTTTTACTTCTAGAAGAGTGCCATGAATTGATGGTATAGATTACATAGAAAGAAAAATCATCGATAAATACAAGCATACCTCAGGGGTATTGCAGGTTCAGTTCCAGACCATCACAATAAAGTGAATATTGCAATAAAGCAAGTCACACAAATGTTTTCATTTCCCAGCATATGTAAAGTATATTTATACTATACTGTAGTCTATTAAAGCTACAATAGCATTATGTCTAAAAAATAATGTATATATCTTAATTTTAAAATACTTTATTGCTAAAAAATGCTAACCATCACCTGAGCCTTCAGCGAGTCGCAATCTTTGCTGGTTGAGGGGTCTGGCCTCAATGTGGTTGGCTGCTGAGTAATCAGGGTGGTAGTTGCTAAAGGCTGGAGTGACTGTGGCAATTTCTCACATTAAGACAGCAAGGAAGGCTCAGTAGCCAATGTAGATCCCGTGTTTTGTAATCAGTAGCTACATCTGGCTACTGGGTCTCAAAAATGAAAATTAAAAAAAGACGGCAAGGAAATTTGCCAACTTGATTACTTTCTTTCATGAAAGATTTCTCTGTAGCATGCGATGCTGTTTGACAGCATCTTACCCACAGTAGCATTCCTTTCAAAATTTGAGTCAATCCTCTCAACTGCTGCTGCTACTTCATCAACTAAGTTCACGTAATACTCTCAATCCTTGGTTGTCATTTCAACAAAGTTCACAGCATCCTCACCAGGAGCATTTTCCATCTCAGGAAATCAGTTTATTTGCTCATCTACTATAAGAAATTCTTTGTCCATTCGGATTGTATTATGAGATTATAGTAATTCAGTCACATTTTTAGGCTGCAGTTTTAATTACAGTTCTATTTTCATCACATCTGCAGTGGCTCTCTCCACTGAAGTTTTAAACTCCTCAAAGTCATCCATAAAAGTTAAAACCAACTTCTTCCAAGCTCCTGTTAATGTCAATATTTGGACCTCCTCCCATGAATCACAAATGTTCTTAACAACATCTAGAATGCTGAATCCTTTCCAGAAGTTTTTGATTTATTAGGCCCAGAACTATCAGAGGAAACAATATCTATAGCACCTATAGCCTTACAAAATTTGCTTCATAAATAGTAAGACTTGAAAGTTAAAATTATTCCTTGATTCGTGGGTTGCAGAATGAATGTCATGTTTGCAGGCATAAAAACAACATTTACATACCTATACCTCTCCATCAGAGTCCTTGAGTGACTAGGTGAATTTGTCAATGAGTAGTAAACTTTTGAAAAGAAAAAAAAAAAATCTTTTTTCTGAGAAGTCTCAACAAGAAGCTTAAAATATTCAGTAAATAATGCTATAAACAAATGTGTGGTCATCCAGGCTTCACTGTTACATTTACAGAGCATGAGCAGAGTAGACATTGCGCACTTCTTAAGGGCCCTAGGATTTTCAGAAGAGTAAATGAGTACTGGCTTCAACTTAAAGTTAACAGCTACATTAGCCACTAACAAGAGTCAGCCTGTTCTTTGAAGCCAGGTGTTAACTTCTCCTTTCTAACTATGAAAGTCCCAGATAGCATCTTCCTCCAATAGAAGGCTGTTTCATCTACATTGAAAATCTGTCATTCAGTATAGCCAAGCTCACTAATGACCTCAGCTAGATCTTCTGCATAACTTGTTATAGCTTTCACATGGTACTTGCTGCGTCATCTTGAACTCATGGAGATGTGTTTTTCCACGAGACCCAACAACAAAACTCTGTTAGCTTCAGACTTTTTTTCTGCAGCTTCTTTACCTCTCTCAGCCTTCATGGAATAAGAAGAGCCTTGTTCTGGATTAGGCTTTAGCTGAAGGGAGCGTGGTGGCTGGTTTTATCTTCTATCTAAACCGCTCTACCTTTCTTCACATCAGCAATGTCTCTTTTGCTTTCTCATTATTCGTATGTTCACTGGAGAAGCGCTTTTAACTCCCTTCAAGAACTTTTCCTTTGCATTCGGAGTTTGACTGTTCTTCACAAGAGGCCCAGCCTTTAGCCTATCTCAGCTTTCAACATGCCTTCCCCACACTAAACTTAATTATTTCTAGCTTTTGATTTCAAGTGGGAGACATGTGACTCTTTCTTTCACTTGAACACTTAGAGGTCATTGTAGGGTTGTAAACTGGCTTAATTTCTTTCTTTTTTGAGACAGAGCTTCACTCTTGATGCCCAAGCCGAAGTGCAATGATAGGATCTTGGTTCACTGCAACCTCTACCTCCCGGGTTCAAGCAATTCTCCTGCCTCAGCCTCCTGAGTATCCAGGGTTACAGGCATGTGTCACCATGCCCAGCTAATTTTGTATTATTAGTAGAGGCAGGGTTTCACCATGTTGATCAGGTTGGTCTCAAACCCCTGACCTCAGTCGATCTGCCCACCTCAGTCTTCCCAAGTGCTGGGATTACAGACATATGCCACCACACCAGGCCAACTGGCTTATTTTCTGTTTTTGGTTTTTTTTTTTTTTTTTTTGAGATGGAGTTTCACTCTTGTTGCCCAGGCTGGAGTGCAATGGCAGGACCTTAGCTCACCACAACCTTCACCTCCCGAGTTCAAGAAATTCTCCTGCCTCAGCCTCCTGAATAGCTGTGATTACAGGCAACTGCCACCATGGCTGGGTAATTTTGTATTTTTAGTAGAGACAGGGTTTCTCCATGTAGTCAGGCTGGTCTTGAACCCCAGACCTCAGATGATCCGCCCACCTCAACCTCCCAAAGTGCTAGGGTTACAGGCATGAATCACTGCTCCTGGCCAGCTTAATTTCAATATTTTCATGTTTCAGAGATTAGGGAGTCCTGAGGAAAAGAAAGATGAAGGAACTCCCAGTGAGTAGAGCAGTCAGAACACGCATAATATTTTTCAATTAAGTCTGCTGTCCTACATGGGTGAGGCTCATGGCACCCCAAAACAATCATTATTAGCATCAAAGATTACCAATCACAGCATAACAAACATAATAATTAGGAAAATTTTGAAATATTGCAAGAACTATCAAAATGTGACAGAGATACAGAGTGGGCACACATGTTGTTCAAAAAATGGTGCCAGTAGACTTGGTAGACACAGGGTTGCCATAAACCTTCATTTTGTCCAAAACACAGTACCTATAAAGAGCAAAATGCCTGTACTGAGTGAGGATTTACCAGCTCAATTCCTTTTGTTTTACAAATGAGGAAACCAGGCACAGATAAGTCATATATAAGTGTTTCAGTGGCAGGAAGTTATGAAAGCAAATGAAGACAAGATTTCTTAACTCTCTACTTACAGTCTCTCAGCATCACACTACTGGTTCTCAAGTGGAGTGTCCAGAATAGCAGCATGAATCTTATCTAAGAATTTGCTAGAAATGCTGCTTTTCAGGTGTTGCTCCAGACCCAATGAATCAGGAGCTCCAGGAGTGAGGCCTCAGCAATCTGCATTTTAGCAAGTCCTCCAGGCAGTTCTAATGCACAGTAAAGTATTAAGGAGGCCTATTTGCATCAAGATTGCACCTGTGCAGTCAGAAAGCCAAGCATGAGCTGGAGCATTTGTGAGTGGAATAGGAATTTCCTCTGACTAAGAAGACTGAGTTGTGGGTTAAAATAGCTAATCAGAGAAGAAACATTATGAGTTTAGGATGTAAGTGGAAACTACAATTTTCTAAGTACTATCAGATCTGTTGTGGCCCAGATTTTTCTCTCTTCTTAACTCTTCCAATACAAGTTTCAACTGCACTGTTAAGGACTTGAAGGGAGAATTTCTAATTTTATAATGAGAACGAGTAGAAGAAAAAAAAGTGGGCCGGTTTTGTTAGCTCACACCTGTAAGCCCAGCAATTTGGGATGCTGAGGCAGATGAATTGCTTGAGCCCACAAGTTCAAGACCAGCCTGGGCAACATAAAGAAACCCCATGTCTACAAAAACACAAAAATCAGCCAAGTGTAGTATAGTCCCAACTACTTGGGAGGCTGACTTGGGAGGATCCCTTAAGCCCAGGAAGTGGAGGTTGCCATGAGCTGAGATCACATCACTACCTTGCAGCCTAGGCAACAAAGCAAGACTCTGTCTCAATAATAACAATAATAATTTTCCAGATTGGCCTTTGTTGTGTCTTGTGTTAAATATAATTATTTTAAAAATAAACCTTTCTTAGATTTAGTTTATATAATATGTGGAAGATAAGGGGAAGAAAAAATATTTCTTGAAGATGAGACACAGTTAAGTTTGCCTATTTTTATATCGTCACCACTAAATTCCTTTGCCCTGAAAAACACTCAAGTTTATTTTCCATGACTCATCACCAAATTTCTGTTCTTTAGATGTGGATCCTGCACTGTATGGGTCAGAAATATCAAATAACTAAATTTTTTTTAATGTACAGCTTACATTTTAGTCCAAGAATAATTTTATCATAAGGAACCAAACAAATAGAAAATTCTCTTTCATGATTAAAAAACTCCTGTTAAGCTTAGCAATATTAGTAGTATTAAAATACTTTTAAGTTATAGCCTCAGGACATTCACAAATAATAAAAAACTACAACAAATACTGTTGCCATTAGTTAAACTTGGCTCATGCAAAGGTCTTGTAAACAAAATCTTGCTCTTAAAAGAGAGATGCACTAAATTTTACTCATTTCCTTTTATTCCTCTCTATCGTTTCTAAAGACATGGGCTCATATTTCAGGATAATGCCTTTTAAACTCTTCATCAAATACTTAATTACTAAAATTTAGCTATCATGGGGAAGTATAACTCCCTCTCTCAGTTCCTGAAACCATAATGTTCAAGACAATTATCAGGGAGCCATTTACTCAATTTGTTAGATAATTTTCTATTTACCACCTACTATAGTTTAAAAATAGTTTGTTCCCACCAAACTCATGTTGGAGCTTGTTCCCCAGTGTGGCTTTGTTGAGAGGTGGCGCCGTTAAGAGGTGATTAGGTCATTGAGATGAATTAACATTTTTCTTACAAAACTGTGTTACTTCTTGTTGGAGTGGGTTAATTCTGAAGGGAGCCAGTTGTTATAAAGACAGGTTACCTCCATGTTTTGACAGTCATTTCATGCACTTGATTCCACTTCCACCTCATTTTAACTCAGCGTGAGGCCCTCACCAGAAGCCACCTGACACAGCCACCCAATCTTTGAACTTCCCAACCTGCAGAGTTGTGAGTTAAATAAATCTCTTTTGGCCAGGTCTGGTGGCTCATGCCTGTAATCCCAACCTTTTGGGAGGTTGAGGTGGACAGATCATGAGGTCAGGAGTTTGAGACCAGCCTGACCAAAATGGTGAAAACCCGTGTCTACCAAAAATACAAAAATTAGCCAGTCATGGTGACGTGTGCCTCTAGTCCCAGCTACTTAGGTGGCTGAGGCAGGAGAATCACTTGAACCCAGAAGGTGGAGGTTGCAGGGAGCCAAGGTCATGCCACTGCACTCCAGCCTGGGTGACATAGCAAGTCTCTATCTCAAGTAAATAACAAAATAAAATATAAACCTTTTCTTTATAAATTACCCAGTCTCAGGTATTCTATATAGAAATATGAAATGGACTAAGACACCACCCATAACTAGAGCCATCCCTGCAGTAGAGGATGTAGGTACAAATAGAATACACATTTTGCTAGGAGATACTGTGAAAGAGAATGAAGACCTTGTAATAAAAATGTTATTATTATTTAAGAATGTTTATCCTGCTTCTTGTGGTTTGGGGTTTGTTTTTCTTGTCATTTTTTTTCTTTTGCAAAGTATACTTTATTTTTTGTTGTGCAAATGTAATTAGAAACCCAGGATTTTATGTTCCCAAAACTGTCGAAAAGAATAACAATGATTTATTAAGTCTCTAGGCCTAACACAACAAGGTGGTGCTCAAGCCTATAAAAAGTTTGCCTCAGCTGGGTATGGTGGCTCATACCTGTAATCCCAGCACTTTGGGAGGCTGAAGAGGACAGATCACGAGATCAAGAGATTGAGACCATCCTGGCCAACACGGTGAAACCCTGTCTCTACTAAAAATACAAAAAAAAAAAAAAAATTCACTGGGCGTGGCAGTGGCATACTCCTGTTGTCCCAGCTACTTGGGAGGCTGAGGCAGGAGAATCACTTGAAACCGGGGGTGTGGGTTGTAGTGAGGTGAAATCACACCACTGAACTCCAGCCTAGGGAACAGAGCAAGACTTTGTCTCAAAAAAAAAAAAGTTTGCCTGAACAGAAAACTGTAATGCTTCAGCGACCAGGGTGGTGTCAAAGTGTTTGCTGAGATAGTCCTCAAGAGATTTTTTTTTCACCCCAAGTGGTCTCTTGAATGTGCTCACAAACCCCACATTCATCAAATTTCTCATGAAAAGTAGAGAATGTTGCAAAACATGCTAAGGGTAACCTGTACTGATATTAAACAGTTACTACTATTTTTTCTATTCTGAGGTGTAAAGTTAGAGAACAATTGAGAAGAGCTGATTGCTTAATAAAATAATTACCATTTTCAGAGCCGACCCAACTTTCATGAATAAAATTTTTAAAAACCAGGCTGGGCACAGTGGCTCATGCCTATAATCCCAGCACTTTGGAAGGTTGAGGCAGGCAGATCACTTGAGGTTGGGAGTTCAAGACTAGCCTGACCAACATGAAAAGACCTTGTCTCTACTAAAAATACGAAATTAGCCAGGCATGGTGGCGTATGCCTGTAATCCCCACTACTCAGGAGCCTGAGGCAGGAGAATCACTTGAACCTAGAAGATGGAGGTTGCCGTGAGCTGAGACTGCACTCTAGCCTGGACAACAAGAGCAAAATTCTCTCAAAAACAAAAACAAAAAAAAAATTTTTCATCTAATTATGTGAGCAAAAAAATAATTGAAAAAATTAATTTATAATGTCTATAAATGGTCATGGCAGTAACTATTTTACAGCTTACTCTCTCTTCTCTAATAAATACACACTATGAGAGTTCATGTTTCTGGTTTCTGAGGTAGTCACTTAATGACTAGCAATTTAAATTCATTAATATAATGACTGAATTCATTGCAATTTCCCTACCAAAGCCCTAGAATCATTTTTATATTGCTGTAATCCAACAGCATTAAAGAAAAAACATGAATTTTTAATAATTTCTCTTCTATTACAGCTTTAAAGCATGATTTTCAAGTCTCTAATGCAGCTACTCTCAAATACACTTTATAGGAACAATCAGACAATTTTCCTCCTGGGCAGCAGATTGCTTCATCTGGAAAATTCCCTTACTTCTAATTCTTCAACCTGTCCTTCCTTCTTCTTAATATTTCTGCAGGCAGTCTGAAAAGTGATCAAACACCTGGCCGGGTGCAGTGGCTCACACCTATAATCCCAACACTTTGGGAGGCTAAGGCTGCTGGATCACCTAAGGTCAGGAGTTTGAGATCAACCTGGCCAATGTGGCAAAACCCCACCTCTTCAAAAAATACAAAAATTAGCTGGGTGTAGTGGTGCGTGCCTATAATTTCAGCTACTAGGGAGGCTGAGGCACGAGAATCACTTGAACCAAGGAGGTGGAGGTCATGGTGAGCTGAGATCTGGCCATTGCACTCTAGCCTGGGTGACAGAATGAGACTCTGTCTTTAAAAAAAAAAAAAAGGCAGCTGGTAAAATGTAGAATGGAAAGCTTGTGGAGGTTGTGATGATCCGTAATAATGTATACAGATTATATAATATCTAGTGTAAAACATATACTCAATCACTATTATTATTATTGATCCTTCCAACAGGCTTAGAAGTTAGGTAGTACAGCTGTCTTAACAGAATTCATCTACAAAGATTAATATTCCTTTCACATTACACTCCACAAGCAAGAATTAATTTTTTAAATTTTTATATATTTATTTTTATATTTATTTATTTATTTATTTTTGAGACAGAGGCTTGCTCTGTCACCCAGGCTGGAATGCAGTGGTGTGATCTTGGCTTACTACAATTTCTACCTCCCAAGCTCAAGCAATTCTCCTGCCTCAGCCTCCCAAGTAACTGGGATTGAAGGTACCCACTCCCATGCCCAGCTAATTTCTGTATTCTTAGTAGAGATGAAGTTTCACCATGTTAACCATGCTGGTCTTGAACACCTGCCTTGGCCTCCCAAAGTGCTGGGATTACAGGTGTGAGCCACTGCATCTGGCCTAATTTATTTATTTTAGGGAAAAGGTCCTGCTCTGTCACACAGGCTGGAGTGCAGTGGCATGATCATAGCTCACTACAGCCTCAAATTCCAGGGCTAAAGTGATCCTCCTGCCTCAGCCTCCCAAATAGTGGGGACTACAGGCATGCACCACCACACCTGGTTAAGATTAAAATTTTATTTACAAGCCATTTACTTAAAGGAATCACAAAACAACTTCAGTTTTTTTTTTTTTGAGATGGAGTTTCGCTCTTGTCACCCAGGTTGGAGTGCAGTGGCGCAATCTCACCTCACTGCAATCTCCGCTTCCGGGTTCAAGTGATTCTCCTGCCTCAGCCTCCTGAATAGTAGGGATTACAGGCATGCACCACCATGCCTGGCTAATTCTGTATTTTTAGTAGAGATGGGGTTTCACCATGTTGGCTATGATTGGTCTCTAACTCCTGACCTCAGGTAATCTGTCCACCTCAGCCTCCCAAAGTGCTGGGATTACAGGTGTGAGCCATCACACCCGGCCTCAACATCAATTTGTTTACCATACAGGCAGGCAGGATAGGAAAGGGAATTAGGTATGAGACAGGCTTATAATCTTTCCTAGTCTAGTCAGAATTGAAGACTTTGTCTGCCATCTACCAATGAGTCCACCAGACCTAAATGTTATGTAAAGATATTCTTTGTCATAAGTTTTATTATCTTCTCCTTAAGGGAGATAATAGAACCTTTCTTTCAGTGTCTTGCACCACAGGCAGAAGAGCACCCCCTGAAGATGTGCAGCCCATGCTTGAGTAGGTGGTGAGAGCAGTTATCATGACGTAGAGGATGGTTCCGGTTTGACTTCGGCTGCTGCATTCCTGCTCTCTGGATAGTGCGAGAAGAGTGCTCTGTATCAGTGACTCACAGCAAGACAGGAAATCTCAAGCAGGTCCACCCTTCCTTCCTGCCCTCCGAAGAGCTGAGTTGCAGAACCACAGGCCACAACTAGCCCAGAGTCTTGGTGAGAAGAGCTGGAGCCAAGAGTCAGAGACAGAGCAACTGCAATCGAATCTTGAAATGTATTCACGTCAGGGCCCTGCTGCAAGGAAAATAGGCTCTCTTTTTTCTAGAGAATATTTTTTCTGTTGAGATTTCTCTTTTCATCTTTACTCAGTATCTCCCTGGCTTATTCTGGCCTTTGTATTGTTTTTAAAAATGAAAACAATTGACTCGACATAATTCACTTGATCAGACTTCATTTACGCCAAGTTTAAAAAGCATGCAAGAAATGACATCAGTCATTATCAAGCAATGCCTCCAAATGGCAAGAGGGAGAAAGTAAAATGTAATTGCATTTACAGTAGAATTTGAAACGTAGTGTAAAATTCCTTCAACTCATGTTCTTCACGTGAGCAGCAATGATGATAATAATAAAGGCTAAAAATTACCCCAAGGACTGATCTAAACACTTTTGCAGTTTAAGTCATTTAAGGTTACAACTACGCTTTGAGATCTATACATTATTATTGCTCCCATTTTACAGATGAGGAAGCTATGAAGGTGAATGAAAGCCTCATCAGATTTCCCAAAATTGTTTTAAACCTCATAAATAGTAAACAAATAAAGGCCAAATACATAAAGTACACTTATATGTATGGGTGAGTAATCAATAAATCTGCTGTTGTAAGAGTCAAAAGAGTAAATGATATAAAATGATGATTTATATATTTCCTGCATTTGGCCAAGTTCAGTAATCTATTTCCAATTCATTCAAAAAACAAAACAAAACAAAAAATCCCTGCTAAAAATCAAAAGTCAAAAGTCTTCAATGATTTGTTTACAACAGACCAAATATGTCAATAGCTTTTGACAAGTCCAATTCATTATATTCCTGCAACGTAGCAATGTCAAAAAAAAGTAGCAGAAGTCTGAATTTCTGTGTGTGAATCAAAAAACTAGGTCTCAGACTGAAAAATAATTCCTTGGGAGGGTGTGTGTGTGTGTGTGTTTGTATATGTGTAGAAAGAGAGCAAAACTATCTTTCAATTCTCACCTTCTTATTTTCCTGCTCTCCCAAACTCAACCCAAACCTTATATTCCAGCCAACCCAATATACTTGTATTGTTCTTGTTCATTGTCTCAGGTGTTTGAATATGGTACTGTTTCTCTGTCTAAAAAGCCGTCCGCAACTCCCACAGCATTCCACCTAGCAGGTACCTGCAAATCCTCCAGCATTTAGAATTCTTCTATCCATCTGTTCATGTACTCCAGAAGTACACATTGAATATCTATTATGTGAGTAGGAGAGAACAAGGTTACTGTTCTGATGGGGCATGCATTCTAGTGCAGAGAGAGACACACAGTTAAGAGAAAAGAAAAGTAGAGGAGGCATGGAAAGAGGGAAGAAAGGAAGGAAGAGGGGAAGGGGGAAGGGGGAAGGAAAGAAGGAAGGAAAAAAGGAAGGAGGGAAGGAAAAAAGGAAGGAAGGAAGAGAGGGATATAGGAAAAGAAAGACACTAACAAATCATAGCTAATGATAAGCAGAGTCAAATGACTTCCAGTGACTGAGTGGTTACTTACATCAGGTATCAGGAATCCAGCCACCTAAGTTGAGTTCTGAATGACAAGAAGAAGCTAATCATGCAGAGAGATAGGAGGAACAGCATTTTGGCAACAGGAACCAGAGAGCAAGCTAGAGTTCCCAAAGAACTGAAAGGAGCCAGCATGATTGAATTACAGTCAGGGGCCAGATTCCATTGGCTTCATAAGACCAGTAAGAAATTTAAATTGAAAGTTTAAAGTGGAGGATTGATATAATCTGATCTATCACTCTGGCTGTTGAGAGCACACTTAATGTAGGGAGTCAAGTATAGAAGGGGAAATATGAGTTAGAATACATGAGTCAAGCCAATTCTTTCTTCTCTGTGCTCACACATTTTGTAAATACTCAATATTAACATTAACATGTTCTTTAAAAACTGGTTTATTTTATTTCATTTTATTTAAAAACTGGTTTTCTTTTCTTGTACTTAGATAACAAGATCCTTGCAAGCAGGCCGGAATCATCATGTACAATAAACATTTCCTGCATGAATAAATCAATGAAAGAATGACTAAATAAAACAAGATCTGTCCCAGAGAAAGTTTAAAGCCTCTGAAGACAACAGACATCCGTTTGAATAACCACATAACAAAGTGAATCATTTACATTGCAGAACACAGAGAAAGCATTATATTTGAGGGCTGAGGAGGGAGAAAGCATATTACTCAAATAAAGTTGTGATACTGAATTAGAATACTATGGTCTGATGTTCTTTAACATAGTACAGTGTTAAAACAAAGTGGCAGGAGTTGGACAGAGAACAGATTGAGATGTCTTCTACTTCTGATGTTTCACAGTTTCAGATCATGGTTGTATTTACACTCAAGAGTTCTGGGTCAAGATGAAATTCAAATGAATCTACTGGGGAAGTTATTTATCTCTGCTGAACCACTAAATAAAGAGTAAACAAGAGTGTCAGATCACTCTTGAACTGAATTCAAATTACAGCAAAACCCTGACCATGGGACAAAATACTCACATTCTAGATGTTTCTTCCTGAAATTACAAAAAGATAAGAGTGAACTTTGTATTTATTGTACTCCCTTCATTCTATTCTGTACTTCTCTCTCCTTAGGGGCTTCCCTGTCTCTACTCAAACATTCAGGAACCTTAAATTGCACAAATGATAATCAAGGTGCTTTCTACTCAATTCCTTTCCTTCCTGCTTTGCTGCCCCTTCCCCAGCCTACTTCAACTAGCTACATACATCAGGTAGCCTTTGCTTCACAACAAAATGTTACAAATTTTGGGGACTTACGACAGCCACTTATATTTTCTCACAGTTTGGTGGTGATCGTGCTTCTGGATGAGGCCAGCAATTTGAAGTTCAGTGATCTAAAATGGCCTCCCTCTCACATCTGGGGCTACAGTTAGGAAAACTGGTATGTTTAAGGTTTGTCTTCATATGCTCTCTCATCCTCAAAGAGTCTAGTTTACATGGTGGCAGAAACATTCTCAGCAGCAGGAGAAGGTAAACCCTATATGCAAGCCCCTTTCAAGCCTCTGCACACTTTTTTTTCCAGAGACCATGTCTGTCCAGCTTGTTGCCCAGGCTGGCTTCAAGCTCCTGGGCTCAAGGGATGTTCCTGCCTCAGCCTCCTAAGTAGCTGGGACTATAGGTATGCATCACCATGCCCAGTCTGCACCATATTTTTCAATGTTCCATTGGCCAAAGCAAGTTACCCAGCCAAGCCCAGGATTAAAGGATAAGAAATAAACTCAACCTTTGATGGGTGGCCTGGCAAAAATCCCACTGCAAAGGGATATAAGTAATTTGTGACCATACTTATATCCCTGTATGCAATCCCACTCATATCCATTGTGAGGGTTATAAGTAATTTGTGACGATTTTGTGATCTATTACACTACCATTTTGAAGAAATTTCATAAAGTTAATTCACAATAAGGTGATAAGGACTCCTAAGAAAGTGTTTTGCTTCTTAATATGGCAAAATATCTCACCTCAAGAGAACTGAGCTTCAGAGTCAGAATTGCAGGCCCAGTGCAAATTAGAAAAAGTTGCTCTTCTGCAAAGAACTCGTGCAGCTCTTCCAGTCCTGATCTTTAAGAAGCCACCTATTTGAATACTGATTCCACACCCTTTCCCTCTATCCCCACCCCTTAGAAAGTTTCATTACTGTGTGCTTGAAAGGCATGATTTGACTCACGGAAGGCAGTGTAGACTCTACCAAATATCTAGTATAAATACTGCTCAAGAAATATTGGTTCAGGCCGGGTGCGGTGGCTCAAGCCTGTAATCCCAGTGCTTTGGAGGCCAAGGCGGGTGGATCACAAGGTCAAGAGATCGAGACTATCCTGGTCAACATGGTGAAACCCCGTCTCTACTAAAAATACAAAAAATTAGCTGGGCATGGTGGTGCATGCCTGTAATCCCAGCTTCTCAGGAGGCTGAGGCACGAGAATTACCTGAACCCAGGAAGAGGAGGTTGCGGTGAGCCGAGATCACGCCATTGCACTCCAGCCTGGGTAACAAGAGTGAAACTCCGTCTCAACAAAAAAGAAAAAAGAAAAAGAAATATTGGTTCAATTAGTTAATTCATGTGTTTCTTTGCATGTGTGTGTGTTTGCATGTGCGCATCTGAGTATATGAGTGTACTGAGAGAAAGGGAGGGTGAGCATGCACAAACACCAGCTCCATTCCAAATGCTGCCATAGGGAGTCAAAAGGCATCATGGCAGAGGGGAATTGACACGGGTTTTTAAATCAGATGAACATACTACATTTGTAACCTTGGGTAAATTCTTTAATGCCTCTGAGCCTTAATGTCCTCATCTATAAAATGGGCGTAATACCTTTGCTATACTTTTGCTACAGGGTCATTATGAAAAGTAAATTGAATGATATACACAGAACACCTATAACAACACGACTCATTATAGACTCCTGGTCATTAGCAGGAAGCAGGAGTCAAGCCTAGCTTCCCATACAAATTTCATTCTTCTCTCTCTCCTTTTAGCTTTAGTGCTGCTTTCCTTTGGTTGTCTGCCTCCTTCCACCTACCAGCCCTACCTAGACCTGTCTAATCAGAGAAATAAGCATGGAGGGAAATGGGGGCAGAGGGAGCGTTTTTTAGATGGAACCTGCATCGTTATGTTCTATCAGTGAGAGTTTCTTCTACAGCAGTCTTAGACCTTTAAAAGTCAGCCTCTGACTGCTCATTGTTGGTCATTATGCTGTGTAAACTCACAGCATAAGCAACTGCCTATACTTGGATTTGGCCTTGGTGAATTTGGCACTCAGAAATTAAGGGTAAATTTTAATTAACTGTTGCAGACAGAACACCATGACTTGCCTTCTTGGACCCTCAACCTCACATTCTGATGAAATGGTGGTTTAAAATATATGCATATAAAAGAGAATAAGCTCATAATAAATCCCAGGATTAAGGAATTACAGATTTCTATATATTTCTCTAGGATGGTGCAGGATGGGATCACAGACTGCCTGGATGCAAATGTCAGCTCTGCCAGTTATAACCTGTATGACTTTGAGCAACTGTGTTTCCTCATCATAAAATGAGGATAATTATAGGACAGTTGACCCTTAAATAACATGCATTTGAACTTCATGGGTCCACTTCCATGTGGATTGATTTTCAACAAAGGCAGATCAAAAATATAGTATTTGTGGAATGCGAAACTGGCCTATAATAAAGGCTTTTTGTATATGCCATTTCCCGAGGGACCAATTTGCCAAACTTGAGTATGTACAGATTTGGGCAGATGCAGGGTTCCTGGAACCAATTCCCTGCATATATATAGAGTTGACTGTAGCTACCTCATAGGGTTTTTGTGAGGATTGGCCAAGTTAATCAAAATATAAGCACTTAGGACAATTCCTGGAATGCTGCTTAATAAAAGTTAGATTTTGTTGTTATAAATTGAAGCCAGAGAATCCACAGCCAAGAAATTAAACAGAAGAAAGTTGCAACTTCAAAGCTTGAAACTGGCAAGAATGCCAGGGGAAAGTGAGACAGAAATCAAGGGTATGGGTTTAACACTTACAGTAAAGCTGTGCAAGTCCACCTTCACCCCATTCTCTACTCCTTCATCTACACACAAAGGTGATGTATACCCTTGTTTAAACTAAAACCAAAATCATATTCTCTAAAGAAGTCCAACAACCTGCCTATAAAGGGCCAAGACCCCTGTTATGGGTACTTGGCCCATAATTGATGCCTCTCTGTTTTAGTTGACTAAGCAATTTAGCATAAAGAGATCACCAAACAAAACACAATTTTTTAAAAATGCACACCTAGTCACCTTTTCCTATGTCAAAATATAAAGCCTAAAAACTTTACAAGAAAAGAAACAAATGTTCTCTAAAGAGATCAGAATCTGACTGGTGCCAATCCCTTCCCAGCAAAATTGGTTGCTAGAGAATCATAGAAAATGCTTTAATAGTTCTGAGGGAAATTTCTCTTGAAACTAGAATTATGGACTGATGAATTTATTTTTTTTAAATTTATTTATTTTGAGATGGAGTTTTGCTTTTGTTACCCAGGCTGGAGTGCAATGGCGCAATCTCGGCTCACCACAACCTCCGCCTCCTGGGTTCAAGCAATTCTCCTGCCTCAGCCTCCCAAGTAGCTGGGATTACAGGCACGCGCCACCATGCCCAGCTAATTTTTTGTATTTTGAGTAGACGGGGTTTCACCATGTTGACCAGGATGGTCTCGATCTGTTGACCTCGTGATCCACCCGCCTCAGCCTCCCAAAGTGCTGGGATTACAGGTGTGAGCCACCGAGCCTGGCTGATGAATTTATTTTTTTAACTCCCAGGCATACTTTCCGAGAAAAACAATTATTTGAGGATGTACCAGAGCAAAAATTAAAGGTACCCAAGACAAAGAAGATCATGGTAGCCAATAAAAAAGTAAACATGACCTAGAAATCCAGGAAAAATATTACTGGATGAGAGCTGTCCAGCAAGCATAGGAAATCTATAGTCCAAACAGTAATAAGAAATCAAAGGGCTTTGAAGAATAAGGTGTAAATAGAAATATTCAAGTAGGAAATATTCTTATTACAAACTGGATGATCTTTGACAAGATGAAAGCTAAGGGCATATTGTAATTCTGCCCACAAAAAAAGTGAATTAGAAATTCAAATTCTTGAAAAGATGTGTAAAGAAATCATGGTATAAATATAAAACAAACTATAATGTTGTGTAATACTTACATAAATTGAAGAAGAGAATCCATTTGACCTTGACACTTCGACTAGTACAGGTTATATATATATATATATATATATATATATATATATATATATATATACACACACATATATACTTTAGGTTCTAGGATACAGGTGCACATGTTGCAGGTTTGTTACATAAGCATACACATGCCACAGTGGTTTGCTGCATCCATCAACCCATCATCTACATTAGGTATTTCTTCTAATGCTAACCCTCCCCTGGCCCACTACCCCCACCCCCCTGCTATACCTCATCTAGCCCTCCACCCCACAACAGGCCCCAGTGTGTGATGTTCCCCTCCCTGTGTCCATGTGCGAACATGCAGTGTTTGGTTTTTCTGTTCTTGTGTCAGTTTGCTGAGAATGATGGTTTCCAGTTTCATCCATGTCCCAGCAAAGGACATGAACTCATCCTTTTTATGGCTGCATAGTATTCCATGGTGTATATGTGTGACAGTTTCTTATCCAGTATATCATTGAGGGGCATTTGGGTTGGTTCCAAGTATGTGCTATTGTGAATAGTGCCGCAATAAACATACGTGTGCATGTGTCTTTATAATAGAATGATTTATAATCCTTTGGTTTATAGCCAGTAATGAGATTGCTGGGTCAAATGGTATTTCTTGATCTCAATACTTGAGGAATCGCCACACTGTCTTCCACAATGATTGAACTAATTTATACTCCCAACAGAGTAAAAGCATTCCTATTTCTCCACATCCTCTCTAGCATCTGTTGTCTCCTGACTTTTTTAATGATCACCATTCTAACTGGTATCTCAATGTGGTTTTGATTTGCATTTCTCTAATGACAAGTGATGATGAGCATTTTTTCATATGTTTGTTGGCTGCATAAATGTCTTCTTTTGAGAAGTGTCTGTTCATATCCTTCACCCACTTTTTGATGGAGTTATCTTTTTCTTGTAAATTTGTTTAAGTTCTTGGTAGATTCTGGATATTAGCCCTTTGTAGGATGGGTAGATTGCAAAAGTTTTTTCCTATTTTACTGGTTGCCAGTTCACTCTAATGATAGTTTCTTTTGCTATACAGAAGCTCTGAAATTTAATTAGATTCCATTTGTCTATTTTGTCTTTTGTTGCCATTGCTTTTGGTGTTTTAGTCATGAAGTCCTTGCCCATGCATATGTCCTGAATGGTATTGCCTGGGTTTTCTTCTAGGGTTTTTATGGTGTTAGGTCTTACATTTAAATCTTTAATCCATCTGGAGTTAATTTTTTTATAAGGCGTAAGGAAGGGATCCAGTTTAAGCTTTTGGCATATGGCTAACCAGTTTTCCCTGCACCATTTCTTAAATAGGGAATTCTTTTCCCATAGCTTGTTTTTGTCAGGTTTGTCAAAGATCAGATGGTTGTAGATGTGTGGCACTACTTCTGAGGCCACTGTTCTGTGCCATTGGTCTATATATCTGTTTCGGTAACAGAAATTCTGGGTTCAAAATTCTTTTCTTTATGGATGTTGAATTCTGAGTTGAAAATTCTTTTCTTTAATGCTTGTTTGATTACTGTAGCCTTGCAGTACAGTTTGAAGTCAGGTAGCATGATGCCTCCAGCTTCAGTCTGGTTTTTTTTTTGTTTGTTTTTTGTTTGTTTTTGCTTAGGATTGTTTTGGCTATGTGGGTTCTTTTTTGGTTCCATATGAAATTTAAGGTGGTTATTTCGAATTCTGTGAAGAAAGTCAATGGTAGCTTGAATGTATAAATTCAAGGGATAGCATCGAATCTATAAATTCTTTGGGCAATATGGCCATTTTCACAATATTGTTTTTCCATCTGTTTGCATCCTCTCTTATTTCCTTGAGCAGTGGCTTGTAGTTCTCCTTGAAGAGGTCCTTCACATCCCTTGTTAGTTGCATTCCTAGGTATTTGTAGCAATTGTGAATGGCAGTTCACTCATGATTTGGCTTTCTGTTTGTCTGTTATGGGTGTATAGGAATGCTTGTGATTTTTGCCCATTGATTTTGTATCCTGAGACTTTGCTGAAGTTGCTTATCAGCTTAGGGAGATTTTGGGCTGAGGCAATGGGGTCTTCAAATATACAATCATGTCATCTGCAAATAGAGACAATGTGACTCCCTCTTTTCCTAACTGAACACTCTTTATTTCTTTTTCTTGCCTGATTGCCCTGGCCAGAACTTCCAGTACTATGTTGAACAGGAGTGATGAGAGGGCATCCTTGTCTTGTGCCGATTTTCAAAGGGAATGCTTCCAGTTTTGCCCATTTAGTATGATATTGGCTGTGGGTTTGTCATAAATAGTTCTTATTATTTTGAGATACGTTCCATCCATCAATACCTAGTTTATTGTGAGTTTTTAACATAAAGGGCTGCTGAATTTTGGTGAAGGCCTTTTCTGCAACTATTCAGATAATCATGTGGTTTTTGTCTTTGGTTCTGTTTATGTGATGGATTATATTTATCGATTTGCCTATGTTGAACTAGCCTTGCATCCCAGGGATGAAGCCAACTAGATTGTGATGGGTAAGCTTTTTGATGTGCTATTGGATTTGATTTGCCAGTATTTTATTGAGGAGTCTCACATGGATGTTCATTATGGATATTGGCCTGAAACTTTCTTTTTCAGTTGTGTCTCTGCTAGGTTTTGGCATCAGGATGATGTTGGTCTCATAAAATGAGTTAAGGAGAATTTCCTTTTTCTATAATTTGGAATCGTTTCAGAAGGAATGGTACCAGCTCTTCTTTGTGCCTCTGGTAGAATTTGGCTATGAACCTGTCTGGTCTTGGACTTTTTTTGGTTATAGGCTATTAATTCCTGCCTCAATTTCAGACCTTGTTACTGATCTATTCAGGGATTCAACTTCTTCTTGGTTTAGCCTTGGGAGAGTGCAAGTGTCCAGGAATCTATCAATTTCTTCTAGATTTACTGGCTTACTTGCATACAGGTGTTTATAGTATTCTCTGATGGTAGTTTGTATATCTGTGGGATCAGTGGTGATATCACCTTTATCATTTTTTATTGCATCTATTTGATTCTTCTCTCTTTTCTTCTTTATTAGTCTGGGTAGTGGTCTATTTTGTTGATCTTTTCAAAAAACCAGTTCCTGGATTCATTGATTTTTTGAAGGGATTTTTGTATCTCTATCTCTTTCAGTTCTACTCTGATCTTAGTTATTTCTTATCTTCTGCTAGCTTTTGAATTTGTTTGATCTTGCTCCTCTAGTTCTTTTAACGGTGATGTTAGGGTGACAATTTTAGATCTTTCATCATTTCTTTTTTGAGCATTTAGTGCTATAAATTTCCCTCTACACACTTTTTAAAATGTCTCCCAGAGAGTCTGATATGTTGTATCTTCATTCTCATTGGTTTCAAAGAACATCTTTATTTCTGTCTTCATTTCATTATTTATCCAGTAGTCATTCAGGAGCAAGTTGTTCAGTTTCCATGTAGTTGTGCAGTTTTTAGTGAGTTTCTTAATCCTGAGTTCTAATTTGATTGCACTGTGGTCTGAGAGACTGTTTGTTATGATTTCCATTCTTTTGCATTCACTGAGGAGTGTTTTACTTCTAATTATGTGGTCAATTTTAGAATAAGTATGATGTGGTGATGAGAAGAGTGTATATTCTGTGGATTTTGGGGTGAAGAGTTCTGAAGATGTCTATTAGTCTGCTTGATCCAGATCTGAGTTCAAGTCCTGGATATCCTTTTTTTTTTCTTTTTATTGCGTTTTAGGTTTTGGGGTACATGTGCAGAACATGTAAGATAGTTGCATAGGTACACACGTGGCAGTGTGTTTTGCTGCCTTCTGCCCCTTCACCCACATTTGGCATTTCTCCCCATGCTATCCCTCCCCCACCCACCCCCGCTGTCCCTCCCCTATTTCCCCCAACAGACCCTAGTGTGTAGTACTCCCTTCCCTGTGTCCATGTGTTCTCATTGTTCGTCACCCACCTATGAGTGAGAATATACAGTGTTTCATTTTCTGTTCTTGTGTCAATTTGCTGAGAATGATGTTCTACAGATTCATCCATGTCCCTACAAAGGACACGAACTCACTTTTTAATTTTGTCTCATTGATCTAATATTGACAGTGGGGTGTTAAAGTCTCCCACTATTATTGTGTGGGAGTCTAAGTCTCTCTGTAGGTCTTTAAGAACTTGCTTTACATATCTGGGTGCTCCTGTGTAGGATGCATATATATTTAGGATAGTTAGGTCTTCTTGATGCATTTATCCCTTTACCATTATGTAATGCCCTTCTTTGTCTCTTTTGACCTTTGTTGGTTTAAAGTCTGTTTTATCAGAGACTAGGATTGCAACCCCTGCTTTTTTTTTTTTTTGCTTTCCATTTGCTTGGTAAGTCTTCCTCCATCCCTTTATCTTAAGCCCATGTGTGTCTTTGAATGTGAGGTGGGTCTCCTTAATACAATACACCAATGGGTTTTGACTCTTTATCCAATTTGCCAGTCTGTGTCTTTTGATTGGGGGATTTAGCCCATTTACATTTAAGGTTAATATTGTTATATGTGAATCTGATCCTACCATTATAATGCTAGCTCGTTGTTTTGCCTGTTAGTTGATAGAGTTTCTTCATAGTGTCAGTGGTCTTTACATTTTGGTATGTTTTGCAGTAGCTGGTACTGGTTGTTCCTTTCTATGTTTAGTACTTCCTTTAGGAGCTCTTGTAAGGCAGGCCTGGTGGTGACAAAATCTCTCAGCAGTTGCTTGTCCATAAAGGATTTTACTTCCCCTTTGCCTATGAAGCTTAGTTTGGCTGGATATGAAATTCTGGGTTGAAATTTTTTTTTTTTTGAGGTGGAGTCTCACACTGTCACCCAGGCTATAGTGAAATGGCACGATCTTGGCTCACTGCAATCTCTGCCTCCTGGGTTCAAGCAATTCTCTGCCTCAGCCTCCAAAGTAGCTGGGACTACAAGCATGTGCCACCACACCCAGCTAATTTTTTTTCTATTTTTAGTAGAGACAGAGTTTCACCATGTTGGCCAGGATGGTCTCAACCTCCTGACCTTGTGGTCCACCTGCCTCAGCCTTACAAAGTGCTGGGATTACAGGCATGAGCCACCGCACCCAGTCCCCAAAAACTCTTTTCTTTAAGGATGCTGAATATTGGTCCCCACTCTCTTCTGACTTGTAGGGTTTCTGCCAAGAGATCCACTGTGAGTCGGATGGGCTTCCCTTTGTGGGTTACCAATCTTTCTCTCTGGCTGCCCTTAGCATTTTTTCCCTAATTAGTACAGGTTTATTAGCACACAGTTATATATCTCCTTCTTTATGGGTCCAATCATGCTACTTGTGCCTTATATAATATTCACATTATAAGAGTGCAAAATCCTTTTACTTAAAAAAAATACATTAATCAACCTATTGGCAAAGAACAGAATAATCAGCCATTGAGAACAGAACCCAACTTATAGAAATATTGACAATTTAAAAGTTGGGAAATGCAGATAGAACAGAGACAGAAGGAGCATTAGTTTTCTTGTTTTATGGGATTGTGAATCCAGATTTCTGAGTTGATAGATCAAGAAACAAATATTAATTTGTTTAAACACATAAAGGTGGCCAGGCCTCAACTAAATACTATTTTAAAGGGGCCCCAAAAAAGTCAGAGGCTGGGTGTGGTGGCTCTGGCTGTAATCCCAGCACTTTGGGAGACCAAGACGAGTGGATCACCTGAGGTCTGGAGTTCAAGACCAGCCTGAACAATATGTGAAACACCATCTCTACTAAAAATACAAAAATTAGCCTGGTGTGGTGGTGCACGCCTGAAGTCCCAGCTATTCAGGAGGCTAAGACAGAAGAATTGCTTGAACCCAGAAGCAAAGGTTGCAGTGAGCCAAGATAGTACCACTGCACTCCAGCCTGGGTGACAGAGCAAGACTCTGTTTCAAAAACAAAAAGACATAAAGGTAAGTAAACTCTCAGTGCCTCAGTTTTGTTTTTTAAAAAACGGAGTTGATGATATATGCCCTACTTATGTCACAGCAGCTTTTCTAGAAATGTCAAATCATATTAAAGGCATGGAAACACTTGAGGAAATAAAAGCAGCATTGGAATATAAAGTGATTTTACAATTGAAGTGTCTAGCTTCCACAGAAGTCTGACCATTTGCTTATGCATCCTAACCACAAATCACCAAAGGAAATTTAACATATATCGCTATTTTCATTAGCTCTTATGGTTTTCATCCCATGTGGCATTGTAGGCCTTTAAAGTTGAAAGGGCTCAAAGATTTTTGAGTTAATCTTTCTTATTTCACAGGTGAAGAAACTGAGTCCATAGAAGTCAAGTGACTTGGCAAAGTCAAACAGCTCTTAAATGACAGAGATGAGCAAGGCACTACATATCCTGAATCCTAGGGCAATGCTTTTCTATTACATGGACAAATGAGGGGTGGGTGGGGGTAAAGTCCAGATAATAAATTGAGTCTACATGACTTCACAAAGAAAGTTAGAAAGTTAGGATAAATAAATACATTCCTAACTTGCATAGGTTTATTCCATAACTTGTATATTCCATAACTTGAATAAACAGTAATAAATAACTGATTTATTACTTACAAATCATTCATTTAATTAGCTAGGTGCAGTGGCATGGCCCCTGTAATCCTAGCTACTGGGGAGGCTGAGGCAGGAGAACTGCTTCACCCTGTGAGATGGTGGATGCAGTAAGCCGAGATCATGCCACTGTACCTCAACCTGGGCAACAGAGCAAGATTCTGTCTAAAAGAAAAAAAATGCCAGGTGCAGTGGCTCATGCTTGTAACCCCAGCAGTTGGGAGAACGAGGTGGGTGGATCACCTGAGGTCGGAAGTTTGAGAACAGCCTGACCAACATGGAGAAACCTCATCTCTACTAAAAATACAAAATTAGCTGGGCGTGGTGGTGCATGCCTGTAATCCCAGCTACTTGGGAGGCTGAGGCAGGATACTTGCTTGAACCCCCGGAGGCAGAGGTTGCGGTGAGCCAAGATCTCGCCATTACACTCCAGCCTGGGCAACAAGAGGGAGACTCCGTCTCAAAAACAAACAAACAAAAAAACAAACAAAGATTAATTCATTTAATTGTTTTATATGCTAACATACTATTCTCAATGAGATTTTAAAGGTGTTTCTTTCTTTTTTTGTCTTGTTTGGACAGCAATATAGATTTTAAAGTTCTAATGGGTAGTTCTATATCTCTTAATATCTTTTTGTTTTTCAGAATAATGAGGCTATATTAAGCATTCACAAAAGTAATTCGGCTGGTTGTCTCCTTCTATTTTTCTTTTTTTTTTTTTTTTGAGACGGAGTTTCGCTCTTGTTACCCAGGCTGGAGTGCAATGACGCGATCTCAGCTCACCACAACCTCCTCTTCCTGGGTTTAGGCAATTCTCCTGCCTCAGCCTCCTGAGTAGCTGGGATTACAGGCACGTGCCACCATGCCCAGCTAATTTTTTATATTTTTAGTAGAGACGGTGTTTCACCATGTTGACCAGGATGGTCTCGATCTCTTGACCTCGTGATCCACCTGCCTTGGCCTCCCAAAGTGCTGGGATTACAGGCGTGAGCCACGGCCTGTCTCCTTCTATTTTTATTTTTGTGTTTGAAGTCATTTCACACTTACAGAAACACTACCAGAACAGTACAAAGAACACTTAAATAGAAAAATTCTTTACCCAGATTTTTCAAATTTTAGCATTTGCTTTGTCTTATCTTTGTCTATTTAAATATATTACACATTTTAAAAATACACGTTTTTTTTCTAAACTATGAGTAGGTGCACATATCATGCCTCTTTATCCTTTAATATTTCAGTTTATATTACATAAGAACAAATTTTTTCCTTAATATGACCACAGTATAATTATTAAATGTATAATAATTAGCAAATATTTTAAAAACTCAGGACATTTAACATTGATACAATAGTTTGAAGTTCCTTTTAATTTCCTTAATTTTTCCCAAAATATTATTTAAAGAATCTTGGTCCAGTTCAGAATACTGTCTAGGATTACATATTGTATTTAGTTGTCCTGTCTCTTTAGACTCATTTAATTTAAAGCAGTTTCTCAATATTTTTTGTCTTTTGTGCCATTGGCATTTATGATTACTACAGGTCAGTTATTTCATAGATTATATCTATTAAGATTTGGGTTTCTCTGCTGCCTCCTTATGATTAGACAGAGATAATATATTTTTGGTTGGATTACCACATGAGCGATGTTGTGTCTTGCTTGTGTTATCACATAGAGAGGTACCTGGTGTTCCTTTACTTCTTGTTGATAATATCAGTGTTGATCTACTTGGTTAAGTAAGATGTTTTTCCACTTCTACACTATTTTCCCTCATAATTATTAATTAACTTGTGGAGCGGTATTTTGAGACTGGGTATATAACTTGTTCTTCATCAAAATTCCTTCTGCTAGATCTGGCATTTATTGATCATTCTAGCCAGAATCAGTTATACTGTGATGGGTACAAAATGGTAATTTTCTAACTCTACTTTATCTATTTGTCTTATCTATCAGCCAGGATTTTGCTGTAAGAAACAGTTTTTTCTTCTTATTTAGTTATTATGAATTTGGACCCATGAATTCTTATTTCATTCATTTATAATTAATTAATTTCTCCCTCTCACTCTTGCTTAAATTATCCCAGATTCGAATAGGGTTACCAGTTGGAATTCATTCAAGCTGGCTTCCGAGTCATTCTGATGCACACTGATCATCGTTTGAGCACTTCCTTACTTTCTGACACACAAAAACCCCAGGCTTATCATGTACCTTCCCTGCCACAATCTTGAAATTAGCCTTTCTCCATGAAGCTCTAGTTCCTTATTTAGGCTGATTGATTTTTGAAACTGACATCATGGAGATCAATTTGTCTTTCTAAAACACAACTTCTCCTTTCAACAGAAAGCAATCTGGAACTGGAAGGGTCTTAAGACTCATCTAAAAAGAAATGTTCTCTACTAATTTTTAAAAATTACTTTTCCACGGTTAGGAATTAGATGTGAGAAATGAATCCATGGCAACAAAATGTACTAAAGTATCTATAAAAGAAACATTTCAATTAAACATAAAATTAGTCTACAAAACAAATCAACTCAATCAAAAACAGTATTTCAAGTAAGTTGAAAATCATGAATTCACGTTAAAGTGCAAATGTAGATATAAATTGTATCTTGAAATTCTTTAAGAAAGTCAACATGCCTCATATGGAAAATAGCATATTAATGTAAACTCAAAATATTGTTTTAAATATCCAATAAGAAATATGTAATTTTTTTTAAAAGATGAAACTTAAAACCCTTAGGGTCTGGCACATTAAGGGATAACATTTTTATTGAATAAATTAAGGAGATTTAGGAAAAGGGCAGCCACTTATAGGAATTCAAATAAAAAATATGTACATGATAGGTCATTAGTAGAATGCTACATATGCCCTCCCTGAGTAGTGAGCAGCCAACTTCCAATTTAAGTACCATTTCTTTTAAAATTTGACTTTTTTTTTCTAAGAGTCAGCCAAGAAAGCAAAAGATAAAGATGAAAGAGCAGTTTATTATGAAGGCAGGCTGGAGTTCATGTTGTCTTTGCCCAAGAAAATCAGGCCAGCCTAATCTATTGCATCCCAGAGGTGGCCTTTCATTGTGAAACCAGCTTGTGGTAACACCTCTTCTGCAGCCCTGAGGCAATTAAATAACTACCAATGGACCATCCCCCAATTACTTCTCAAGTGGTAAAACCAGCAGCAGAGCATGTGGTAACTCACCATATGTTGTCATTAAATGTAGGAACTCACACTTCTTGTGGCCATAAAAACTCTGTTTGCGAAGCAAGGATGCAATATCTACAATTGTCACCAACAGGAGATCAGGCCAGAATATACAGAAGATGAACCTTGCTTTCCACATTTATATTAATATATATGTCCTCATACCAACCCTTAGTTTATTTCAGATTCTGCAGGCTTCTCAGCTACCACATTTGTAACAGTGAGAAACAAATTTAGATCAAAAGAGACCGAAGGGCAAGACAGGAATCCAGGAGCATCACTGGACTAGAGTTTCCAGGTCCTGCTGTTTTCTTTCAAATAATGAAGTAAGTGAACATAAAAGAGGAGGCCAGGTTAAAAAACAGAAAGGAAGCTGGGCAAGAAGCAGCAATAAGACACCAGCTAAGAACGATCAGGCTTAGCTGTGACGGACCTGCTGAGTCTCGATCATTTTGAGGGAGGCTTCCTCCTATTGGTAAAACTTTAAAAAAAAAAGCCTTAAGAAAATAATCTCTCCAGTGCTCAGGAAGATTGCAGCATACTGGAGTGAAATGTTTCAAGATTCCATTGTAACTGATGGCAATATCCTTCAAACAAATGGTCTCAGCTGGAGGAGTGGAGCAGCCACACATTAACTGGACTTACTGTGCACAGCACCTCTCCTTAATTGTTCCAGGAGAGAGGACACAACTCAGCAAGAAGCTAAAGCTTATGAGAAGAATTATCTGACTTTCCTGCTCAAGAGTGGTAATGCTGAGAATATAGTGGATAAACTCTAACATTTTGAAAGAGAGTGGAGAAGAATTTGCTCAGAGGAAAGTGGTACCTGAAGCTGTGGAAATATTTGGTGTGTGGGAGAGGAAAATCTGGCCACACTGGATATTTGGTGTGTGGGAGAGGAAAACCTGGCCACACTGGGTCATCTCTTGCTACATTCTAGGATGCAACTCCGGAGGCCTGTGGGGAAGCCGGGGTGGCTCAGGATGACAATAGGCCCTGTGCTGTAGCCCTGCAATAAGTCTATCCTTCCACAAGCAGAAGGATATCTGCTATCCCTGTGGGGTGGGAGGAAGTGAAGAGAGACACCAAACTGACCTTCATGTCATGATCTGGGTGAATAAGCTTGAGAGTCTTCCATTTACTGTTTGACTTGCATTCTCTGAAAAAAAGAAGAGAACAAAGTGGCATTGTCCCATTACTGAGACCACATAACTTGTTTCAGTGTCCCCCTCTCTGTCCCTGCCTCTAACTACATTTATGGTGGGTCCTTGCTGAAGCTTACTAACATCACTATTTCTTATATACTATAATACAATTACAAAATAAAGAGCTACATCCCACACTCCCATCTGCCCTCCTCTCATTGTCTCCTATTCCCCACACCCTTACCTCTGTCTTCCCCTACATATGAAACAGACAAGTGATAGGATTCCTTTTATCAAACAACTTGCAGAGTATCACAGAAGGAAGGTCATTTCAGTCCGTTTTCTATATTTTTATAGCTACAATGTAATTATCATTGATGTTCAAAATGAATGTTTGCAGCACTACAAATTCTGTACCCTGAAGGCCTAAATTATATTCATTATAGTTGTGCTGCTATTCATTTTATTGCATTCAAATTTTTTACAATTCAAGTGTAACATATTCAGCAGTAGTAATAATGAAATAGAACCCCTCATTCTTCAAGAAAGCTTCCTGAATCAATTAACAACAGGAACAGGGGAGAACAATAATGGTCTGGGGTTCCTCTGGGAAGGTTGTTTTTGCAAACAGGATGGGTGCAGAGGAGCTCTTCTTAACATCTTCGTGGAGATGACATGAAAAGCAAATCCAGGATTCTTCCTTTGTCTGAATCTTTAATTGAAACACACACACACACACACACACACACACACACACACAAATAATAATTTAGAAAACACCACTCCAAAGGTCAATACACTGTATAATTATAAACCTCCATTCTTTCTGGCCTTATTTATTTTTGTGCTCACCCTCATGAGATATCGGCAGGTTGAGGAGTGAATCAGGGCATTTGAAAATAGATAAGTAAATGGAGGATTCACAAAATACTCCTTTGAAGATAATGGAAGAGAAATGTAAAGTTACTGATTACCTGGTTTGGATGATAAATGGAAACTGGATTTAATTACAAAGATAATAATAAGTATTGACATCAGAAAGCAGTGAAAATTTCATGCTAAGCCTAGTGCACAGAGCCATAGACCTGTTGTTTCTTTAAATAGGCTGGGCTATCAATTGAATTAAAACTTTTTCTCCCTAGACTTCCAAGCAAATTTATAATCACAAAATTAGTGCAATAATGACTGATTCAGCTTTTACTTTTTCTCTAAATCTCATGTATCTATGAGTACATAATGCAAAAGATCCCTTGAACTGTTCTGGAAGTCAGTATATGAATAAGTACACGTTTTTAGCTAATTCTACCAAGCAGACCTTACCATGAAGGAAGCAAATTAGAATTTTATAGGCAAATGCTTAATTGCTATTTAAAAGTCAAAAGCAAGATCTTCTTTTCTGTAATTTGCTACTGTTAGAAAAACTATAATGTGATACTTGAAATTTGACAATAGAATTTAAAAGAATGGTTGCAAATGCTAGTTGAGGGGCTAGAATCACAGCTCATATTCTCATTGCCTGTGGAATCTTCATAAACTTTCAAAGCAATGTTTACATGTAACTTATTATTGGTCGCAGAGTTCCTTAAAACACAGTTTTCACACATGGCTGGGACACTTGGTGAAATTGCAATCACCTCTGAAGTGAGATACCTGAAGTCAATGACCAGATTGACTGATCATGCCCTTGCCTGTCTTCATATTTGCAAGCAGGTGTAATGACAGTTGATACCACTTGTGTAGACAGCAATTTTCTGCTAAAAGCTTGCTGCCAAACAAGAGGCTTGTTGTCTTTCTCAGTTACCTTCTGTTTCTTTCCTGTGGAAGGGGAAGTCAAGACTTCAATAAAAGCTTAGAAATGATTAAAAACTGAATTGTCCTCAGGATGAATAGGCTAAAAGTATTAGGCAACTTAATAATTCACAGAAATAATAGTTTAGTAGATAGTACTAGTATAGATTTGAAAAACTTACAAATAAGGTATTGCTGAACGCTACTATTTATAAATAGGTATTCAATTTTCCAAAACTGAGGATTCTTAGGAATTGCATATGCCTTAAAACTACCCAAACCTGCTTTTCAAAGTATGGATTTAATGTAGCCAGCTCTCCAATATTTGTCCTAAAAGTAGCCAGGCAGAAATGTGACATTAAATGTCTCATCTTATTTTTGTTTTAAACATGTATTCATGTTAATGTGGTTGTAATACAGAAAACTATGACTACGGATTATTTTAAAATTCTGTCTATTCTCATTTGTGTTTACTAATGGTTCTATCATGTTTATAATCATTTTAACAGATAAAAATAAGTTAATTGCTGGGTGCAGTGGCTCACAACTGTAATCCCAGCACTTTGGGAGGCAGAGGCAGGAGAATCACCTGAGGTCAGGAGTTCAAGATCACCCTGGCCACCATGGTGAAACCTGTCTCTACTGAACATACAAAAAAGTAGCGGTGTGGTTGCAGCATGTACCTGTAAAACGAGCTACTGAGGAGGCTGAGGCAGGAAAATCGCTTGAACCTGGGAGGTGGAAGTTGCAATGAGGCGAAATCACCACACTACACTCCAAGCCTGGGTGACATAGTGAGACTTAGTTTCAAAAATAATAATAATAATAATAAGTTAATAAAAATATACCTGGCCAGGTGCTGTGGCTCCCGCCTGTAATCCCAGCACTTTGGGAGGCCAAGACAAGAGAATCTGTTGAGCCCAGGAATTCGAGACCAGCCTGGGCAACATGGCAAAACTCCATTTCTACTAAAAATACAAAAATTAGCTAGGTGTGGTGGTGCACACCTGTAGTCCCAGCTACTTGAGAGGCTGAGGTGGGATGATCACTTAAGCCTGGGAAAAAAAAATTTTTTTTGAGACAAGAGTCTTGCTCTGTCACCAGGCTGGAGGGCAGTGGCATGATCTTGACCCACTGCAACCTCCACTTCCCAGGTTTAAGCGATTCTCAGTCTGAGAAATTTCTAATGTCATGCTTTATGGGAATTCTAATCAGAAATTTAAAACTGGTTTCTGGTGTTTTCTTCAGAGCTCATTAATTGTTGTCCTAGAAAGGCTTCAACTACCTCTTAGCCCTTTCACTGCTCTGTAACTGTAGGTGGACACTTTAGCTATTGCAAAAAAAAAAAAAAAAAAAAAAAAGAAGTTCCACCCTAAAGGTGATAAGGCTCCAATGTGAGGTCACAGAATATTGGACATCCAAGCCAGAATAACTTCATTTACTAGCTATATGTTTGTAGGGATGACACTTAACTTCCCTTGACTGAGTTTCTCCATTTGTAAAATGGTACCAATATCTAGGTAAAAGCGTTTAGAAGAATAACTGGCATATAAAAACAGTAAGTGCTAGCTCTTATTTTATGACTAAATTAAGGAAAGGTTAACTTGCAAGAATGTATCCAGATTAGAATCATAGAAATGTAGAAATCATCTATAATGTCTATTATTGGAATATTTATAAGGATAGAATGTGTGGTAAGGCATGATTTGACAGGCCTGAAGATCCAGAAATTCACACGTAATGGAAAGTTTGTCTGCATCCAACCAAGAGCTGAAGAAACATTTTTTGAGACAGGGTGTCACTCTGATGGCACAACCACAGCTCACTGCAGCCTTGATCTCCCAGGCTTAAGCAATTCTCCTGCCTCAGTCCTCTGAGTAGCTGGGACCACAGGCATGTGCCAATATGTGAGGCTTTTTTTTTTTTTAACTTTTTGTAGAGAAGGGCTCTCCCAGGCTGGTCTTGAACTCTTGGGTTCAAGTGAGCCTCCTGCCTCAGCCTACCAAAGTACTAGAATTACATGCATGAGCCATTGCACTCAGCCAAAAACCTATAATTTTTTTTTAAGATTCTAGGTGCAAAGAATGTCTTCATTCTTAGGTGGAGATGAATACCAGTATTACTTCTACACAGTTAGTCTCTGAACTAATTTAATATCTTATGAATTACAAATAAACTTGATGAGTTAAAGAAAAGTTAAAAGCCAAATTACTATGAGCCTCCATTTTTAAAAATATCGAACCATACATATATTATTTTGTTGTATATTTATCTGTAGCAGATACATTTTATCAGTTGCCTTTAGCATCTATAAGTAATTAATAGAGATTCATGTCTTAAATGTTACACCTTGCCATAATTACAAATGTTCTCCACCTTGCTGTGTTTCCACTGTTTCTCTTGCCAAATGACCTCAATTTGTCAACACTAAAGAAAAACAGCCAGGTATAGGGTTGTACGTGCCTGTATTCTCAGCTACTCAGGAGGCTGAGGCAGAAGGATTGCTTGAGCCCAGGAGTTCTGGACTGTAGTACGCTATGCCAATCAGGTGACCGCACTAAGCTTAGCATCAATATGGTGACCTCCTTCGAGCAGGGACCACCAGGTTGCCTAAAGAGCAGTGAACTGGCCCAGGTCAGAAATGGAGCAGGTCAAAACTCCTGTGCTCCTATGAATAGCCATTGCACTCCAGCCTGGCAACATAGCAAGATCCCATCCCTAAAGGAAAAAAAAAGAAAAACATTAAAAAAAAATCCTTTTCCTAGGCTGTATTCTTGTTAATAAAGCACATTAAAATGTACCTTATGTATAAGAATGTGATATGCAGTTACTAGACATCACATTAATTTTAATAGATGAAAACAAAATAAAAGAAGCAAATAGGAAACTTCATACAATATTTTTTCTCATGTAACCAAATGTTTCAGTATTATTGTTGAGAACATTTGATCTAATCTTGTCCTTATCACATTTTGGATTCTAATGTATCAGTGGTGCTTTCAGAAATGAACATAAGCTCTTTCTTTTTACTCCTGTGCCTTGTACCATATAAATGATAAGCTGGTTCTCAAGAGAGGTTGCTATATTGCTTTTTCATCTTCCCTTCAGAATAAGAATATTTTAGGCATGAGTGTTGTGCTCCATCACCTTGAATAAATGATTAATAATTGTTCTTTACCAGTACAACTTCAATTATATATGATTACGGGTGTGTTTTGCAAACTTTAAAATCACAATGATGTGCTGGTTAAAGTTACAGTTTCTCTTTTTAATAAACCACCAACAGATTAAAAAGAAATATCTCAGTAGCTGCTGAATATTCTCCCACTCCTACAATTCAAGAGACATGATTTCTGAGAGCACAGTACGTTCAGAATGACTATCACATAGAACACCCTATGTGCAACTGGAGATTCTACATGTCAAATTTCATAATTTCAATGCTAATTTCTTTTTTATGCTTATTTTTATACACTATGTCCCATGCCCATCATTGCTAATTATATAAGCATTTGAGCCAAATCTTGACCTACAGATGTCAAGAAAAAGTTTATATCTGTAGAATTCTTAACAAGCAAAGTTGTTATTCTGAAAATCACTTATTTTTCCTTTATAAATATTTTATAGGACTTTTTATTTAAATAAATATAATTTTTAAAATAGGCCAGGCACAGTGGCTCATACCTGTAATCCCAACACTTTGGGAGGCTGAGGCGGGCGGATCACTTGAGCTCAGGAGTTCCAGACCAGCCTGTTCAATATGGTGAAACCTCCTCTTTACTAAATATACAAAAATTAGCAAGTTGTGGTGGCATGTGCCATCCCAGCTGCTCAGGAGGCTGAGGCAGAGAACTACTTGAACCTGAGAGGTGGAGATTGCAGTGAGACAAGATCGCCCCACTGCACTCCAGCCTGGGTGATGAAAAGGGACCCTGTCTCAATAAATAAATAAATACTTAATTAAATAATATGGTATATGTTGCTATGTAAATGTCCTAAACACTGTATTAAAATAATGTTAGAACATTAACATAAATGCATGCTAAAGGAAAAGTTACATATAATCTCAAATCTATGTTGTAAACATGGTTTTTGCTTGCCTACCACCTCTCTAGAGCATCATTCTCCTCCAGTTCTGAATCAATTTCCTTCTGATGTGGAGATTTCAAACCTGAGTTCAAGAGAGGCATGTAGCCAAAGTGATTAGTTCAGGCTGAGCCAATCAGAATAGATCCCAGGCTTATGCTGGAGTATTAAGAGTCTAAACTAGCAGGATATAAGGTCCTGCCTAAGAATAAAGTTCATCAAGAATAATGCAAGGCTGACTACTAGAAAAAGACAAATTGAATCTTGCACCATTATTTGATTCCCTGGATCCATCGCTGTCAAAATTCTGATAACCTCTGGACTTTTAGTCACATAAGAAAATAATTCTCATTTTTCCTTTAAGAGGTTTCAAGCTGGTTTCTACTGTTTGCAAGAAAAAGTGCTCTTGTTAATACAATGCATTACTCTAGCAATTAAAAAAGAAAATACCTAACACTCGACTTGGGTAAGGTTGTGATGAATCTGTTTCCCCACATACTCCAGGGGATTGTAAATCATTTTAAAGGTTTAGAAAGTAATATGAATATAATGAACTGCATATCATGTTCTAATATTTTGGTTAAGGATACAATATGACTGGTGACAAAATCAATTGCAGTGTTATATCTGTCCTCCAAAATTAAATGCAACCTTACTCTTAACTATTGGACAATGACTAAGTACTGTATATAATAATGTGTCAATATTATTTTACTTATCAAACCTCCAATTACAATGATTATGCAAAAAGAAAATATATGAAAAGAATCAAAACAATATTACATGTATCATAGTAATTACAGCTACATAAAGTGATATATACATAGAGGCAAGTGTTTTTCTTTTTTTTTTTTTTTTTTTGAGATGTAGTTTTGCTCTTGTTGCCCAGGCTGGAGTGCAATGGCATGATCTTGGCTCACTGCAACCTCCGCCTCCCGGGTTTAAGCGATTCTCCTGCCTTAGCCTTCCAAGTAGATGGGATTACAGGCATGCACCACCATGCCCAGCTAATTTTGTATTTTTAGTAGAGATAGGGTTTCTCCACATTAGTTAGTCTGGTCTTAAACTCCCGACCTTAGGTGATCCACCTGCCTTGGCCTCCCAAAGTGCTGGAATTACAGGTGTGAGCCACCACACCTGGCAAGGCAAGTGGTTTTAAACCCTGGATGCATATCAGAATCTCCTGAGGAGTGCTGTAAAAAATGTTGATGCTTCAGAAATTCTGATTTAACTGGTCTGGGTAGATCCCAGGCATTGGTATTTTTCTAAAGCTTACCAGGTGATACTAATATACAAGCATTAACAAAAGCTTAGAACTTTGAAAAAGCAACTCACAATAAATCAATAAATATTTCATTTTTACATATTTGTTTATTCACAACTTGGCATTCTAGCATATCCAAAAATGCACTTATTTGGCATATTCTTATATTCACAGGTTTTTCACATGCTGGCATTTCTTTCATCCGTGGTTAAACCTCAAAATCATAGTTTCTCTGGTGACTGGGGAAAAAAATGGTAGCTCATTTATACCCTTTAATAGAGCAAAGATAAGAATGAGGATTTGGGGGCATCTTTTCAGGCATAAATTAATTCATGAGTACACCAAGACATAGAATATCCCAGACTCTTGTTTTATTAATTTTAAGGGCCGGGCGTGGTGGCTCATGCCTACTTTGAGAGGCCGAGGCTGATCACCTGAGGTCAGGAGTTCAAGACCAGCCTGACCAACATGGAGAAGCCCCGACTCTACTAAAAATTCAAAATTAGCCAGGCGTGGTGGCACATGCCTATAATCCCAACTACTCAGGAGTTTGAGGCAAGAGACTCACTTGAACCCTTGTGGCAGAGGTTGTGGTGAGCTGAGATCGCCTCATTGCACTCCAGCCTGGGCAACAAGAGTGAAACTCCATCTCAAAAAATAACGATAATAAATTTTAATGATTCTGATATTACAGTTAAAATTTGCATTGTTTTTAGTAGGTTAGTCATTCTGGTGCCTCCATCTCTGTCTCCTTTACTTGGCCCTCTAAACGTTGGAGAAAGCCAGAGCTCAGGCCTGAGTTCTCCCCACACACTGACTACTTGGGTGATCCATGCAAATATGACTCGCAAATATTCATCTCAGGTCTGACCTCGCTCCTGAACTCCAAATATCCAACTGCCTTCTCAACATCTTCACTTCACTAATAAGCAGCTCCATCTTAACCAGAACCAAACTCTTTGTACCAATACTTGATCTTTCCCCAGTGTACTCTGTCTTAATAAATGATACAACCATTCACCTATCTGAACCAACCCTCAGTAACATCCGTAATTCTCAGTCTCAATCTATGTGCATGTCAGGCTATACCTTAAAAATAGATCTTGAGTTCAACTCACTTCCTATCAATTTCAGTGAACAAATGTATAAGACATCAGGAGCTCAAACAGGTTCCTATACACAGCTTCCTATTAACCACCCTACTTTTACTCTTGGCCCCATTGACTAAATTAGATCAGATAATTTCTCTCTCTACCTTATAACCCTTCAACGATTTTCTATCACAAACAAAATAAAATCCAAGTTTGCAACCCTGCTGGCCAGCCTCTGAGTACTCTGGCATCTGGCTGAACTCTCCAACTCCCTCTCTTAATACTCTCCCATCACACATTGAGCCCCAGGCTCACAGGCCCCTTTGATTTTCCTCAAAGATACCGGGCCTCAGGGCCTTTTCTGTTGCTGATCTTATGCCTTAGTTGCTGTAACCCAAGATCTTTATATGGCTCAGCCCATTTATACTTTTCTCCAGTGTCTGTTAAAAGCAACTTCTCAGAGAGTCCTTTCCTAAAAGCCTATTCTAAAGAGCTCTGCCCCTCATCACCCACAGCACTCCATCCCTTTATGATGTTTAATTTTCCTCATAGTACTTATCACTACCTGATATTTTACATGTATTTACTTATTATCTGACTTTCCCATAATCTCCGTGAACACAGGAGCTTGACCTGTTTTGTTTACTGAGGTATCCCCAAGCTTTAAAACAATGCTTGGGACACAGTAGGCAGTCAATAAATGTCTGTTGAATCATTGAATGAATGAATCAAGCAGAGAACAGTGAATCAAATGTTTTGTTTATCCCACATGGACTTAATATTTTAGAGCAGTTTTATGTTCACAACAAAATAAGCAAAAAGTGCAGAGATTTTCCATATACCTTTAGCCACAATACATGCATAGCCTCGCTCATTATCAACATCCCACAACAAAGAGGTACATTTGTCACAATTGATGAGACTACACCAACTCATCATTATCACCCAAAGCACGTAATTACATTAGAGTTCAATCTTAGTGTGCATTCTTTGGGTTTGGACAAATGTATAATGACATGTATTTACCATTACGGTATCACACAGAGGAGTTCCACTGTCTCAAAACTCCTTTGTGCTCCTATTCAGCCCTCCCTCCTCCTTAATTCCTGGCAACCATGAATCCTTCTACTGCCCCCATAGTTTTTCCCTTTCCAGAATGTCATACAGATGGATTAAGCAAGTGTTTTTTGTTTTGCTTTGTTTTTTCTACAGATGAACAACTTAGGTTACAGTGCTCTTCTAGCACTGGCTTGAGAATTTAAGAGTTGCTGACCCAGAATTGTAAATTTTATTTATTTATATGATAGCGATTAAAATAACTTATAATGACTGAGCACAGTGGCTCATTCCTATAATCCCAGCACTTTGGCAGGCCAAAGCAGGTGGATCACTTAAGGCCAGGAGTTTGAGACCAGCCTGGCCAACATGATGAAACCCTGTCTCTACTAAAAATACAAAAATTAGCTGGGTATAGTGGGTGTAGTGACCTATGCCTATAATCCCAGCTACTTGGGAAGCTGAAGCACAAGAATCACTTGAACCCCTGTGAGGCAGAGGTTGTAGTGAGCTGAGATGGCACCACTACACGCCAACCTGGGTGACAAAGAGTTGATCTTTTTTTCTCCTGTCAGCTCAGGTTATTGCCTTGATTTCAGAGAAGTTGTTATAAAAAACAATAATTTTATTTAAAATATTACTGACTATAGAGATGGTGGTCTCAGTATGTTGACCAGGCTAGTCTCAAATGTCTGATCTCAAGCAATATCCCCACCTTGGCCTCCCAAAATGCTGATATTACAGAGGTGAGCCACCACACCTTGGAGTGCTTGGAGAAGCTTGGAGAAGCTGTCAATACTTCACCTTGGAGGCTTGGAGAAGCTGTCGAAACTCAAGCTCATTTTACAGTAAGCAGTGTAGGCAGATAGTTCAATCAACTATGGTAGAACTAGGAAGGATTAAGTCTGTGGTCTTCTCTGGACAGGTTAGAAGCAACCTCATTTCTGTTACTTATAATTTTAGTGGCTCAGCCACTAACCGAAGACACTTTAACAACTTTAACTCATCTTCCCTCCTTTATATAGGTGTTATAACACTTATATCATAAGACTGTGTAAGTGTTAATGATAAGTGTTAATGATTTCATCACTATTGCAAAGTATTACATATGCCTCAGCTTCCAATTTATGTGTGTTTTGAGTGGACTAAGTGATACATTTTCATTAAGTTCAAATTCTCCCTCAATGCTTCTCATATAAATCTGAGTTAGGAATCTCACATTGGATCATTATGTAGTAAAAGCAACAAACAAGGAAATTGTTATTTAAACTTTGAAATTCAAATTATAATTGTCTTTTTTTTCTGGTCCTAAGTATGCCTGTGTCTGCTAGGGCTGTCATAACAAAGTATCACAGACTCGGTGCCTTAAACAAATTATTTTCTGGCCGGCACAGTGGCTCATGCCTATAATTCCAGCACTTTGAGAGGGAAGTTCAAAATAAGCCTGGGCAACATGGTGAGACCCCATCTCTATCAAAAAAAGAAAAAAAAAATTGGCCAGGTGTGGGGCATACACCTGCTCAGCTCCTCAGGAGGCTTATATGAGAGGATCCCTTGAGCCTGGGAGGTGGGGTTGCAGTGAGCTGTCATCAACCACTGCACCCCAGCCTGCGTGATAGAATGAGAACATATCTTAAAATTTTTTTTTTACTTCGAGTTATTTTCTCACAGTTCTGGAGGCTAGCAGTGTGAGATCAAGATTAGATAGGGTTGGTTTCTCCCAAGGCTTCTCTCCTTGGCTTGTAATGGCTATCTTCTCCCTGTGGCTTCACCTGGTCTTACTTCTGTATGTGTCTGTCCTAATTTCTTTTTCTTATAAGGATATCAGTAAAACTGGATTATGATTCACCCTAATGATCTCATTTTAATTAATTACCTCTATAACAATTCTGTCTCCAAATACAGTCACATTCTGAAGTACTAAGAGTTAGGACATGAACATATGAATTTTGGATGGACACAATTTAGCCCATTAAAATACCACATCATTTATATCTGACTACTTTTCTATAAAGCTGTAATAACTTATTGATACCTTAATACACTATATGAATGCTATCATAATTATAAGTCGGTGCAAAGAATTAAAAATGTTGGGAAAACACAATTATTGATACCCAAATTCACGTGAAAAGAGGTCTTCCCCACATTAAATAAAATAAAATGTCGAGTCATACATAGCTTAACAATAATGATGAATAGCATCATAGATAAATGAATTTCCTATAACTATTGCTCTGTTTCACCGGGAACAATATTTTTAAGAGAGTTTATTTGTAAACTGTCAGTGAAGAAATGCCAAGTGCCAAAAAAAACTATAAAAAGATGAAGTTATATTTTTGTACTTGAAAAATGGTGATGTTACATAATTTTTAAAGCTAGTTTCAAATTAACTTTAAAAATTAGTTGTAAAAATAATAAAATCTGAAAATGCAAAGGACATTAGTTCAATTTAAAAATTTATGTGGGTTTCAGAAATATTTTACTGGGTTTTGTTTAATTAACATTATTACTTTATAAGTCCTGAATCAACTTTTTTTTCAAGCTAATTTCAAGCTAATTTCAAGCTAATTGTCTTGCTATTAGCTGCCAATTTACAAATCATTTGACCCCTGAAACTATGTCCCCATTACTCCAGACTTAGGAATAATAGAACAAACGTTACCAATAGAACGTTAAGAGTTACAGATTTTAGTCCTAGGTTCCAGCCAGACTTACTCATTTAGTATTTAAACTTTTTTTAAAAATGGAAATATTTGGAGGAAAAAATACAATAAATTGAAGCAGGGTCTGTATTATAAACTTAAAAATAGGTTTTGTTTGGGATTAAATAAATTTGTTCAGGAGCTAGGCTCAAATATATTTTGAGTAGAAAATCATTTTAAAACAAAAACAGATTGTAGTACCAGCTGCTCTAATATGTTATTTGTTCCATAGCATGAAAGGACAAAGATCATCAGTTACGCATTTTCTTGCTTTTAGTGATTAATACAATATCTAGATAATAAACCAGATTTTCCTAGATCCCTTACGCTTTGCCACTACAAAATAATTATAGATAAAACTCCATAATTTCTAATGCACACGTAACTTCAATGTGAAGCAAGGACTTAAGAATTTTGAATGAAAAGTTTTAAGTGCTGTAGGAGTTACTGCTGTACAGTTTAATGTGTTTGCAACTAATAGCCAAAGAGATGAATTCTAAAGTGCAAGGCCTGAGTTATTCACCATAAAATGCCTTGTTTAATGCTTCTTTAATGAAATAAAATCGTTAACATAATGAAAATAAAGAGAAAGGTCAAGTCACTAAGGATAAGCCAGTTAACCTTATATCTTATTACATATAACAGCACAGAGTAAGAAACCAATCTTCATAAATTAAATTTATTTCATATTCCTAATGCTTATGAATAAATCATCTTCTGTAATTAAATAATGTGCACTGCTTTTCTGAAAAACTACTATTAGTGGTTAGAATTGGTTTGTGTTTTTCAGATTTGATATATATCTGCCAGGGAACTCCCGCTGGAGTCAAAGTGCTATGCTGTACCCTTGGGCACTTAGTGAATCTATCTGAGTATCTGAGAAACAATGGGAGAAAGAGAAGCTAATAAAGACTTGAGTAGTAAAACAGCTCAAGATAATTCTCTTACCTCCCTAAATTAGCCTGAAATCACATTTCATTTCACACAAAAGAAAGCAACAGGTAATTTCACTATACTGTTGTAACTCCCCTCACTATATTTTGTTTTCCAGAAATCAAATTCAGATGCTGTACATTGCAAAAGTATTTGTGGGTTTATGGACACATTTCCATAAGCACAAAATTAAAAGGCCAATTTCTTTGTCTTTTCCTCCCAAATTCTTTTTTTTTTTTTTTTGAGATGGAGTCTGGCTCTGTCATCCTGGCAGGAGTGCAGTGGCGCTATCTGGACTCACTGCAACCTCTGCCTCCCAGGTTCAAGTGATTCTCCCGGCTCAGCCTCTGAGTACCTGAGATTACAGGCGCATACCACCACACCTATCTAATTTTTTGTATTTTTAGTAGAAGAGTTTCGCCATGTTGACCAGGCCAGTCTCGAATTCCTGACCTCAAATAATCTGCCCACCTCGGCCTCCCAAAGTGCTGAGATTACAGGCATGAGCCACCACACCCAGCCTGCTCCCAAATTCTAAAATATATCTGCAAAAAATAAATTCAAAGCTACAGATAACATTGCTTTTTATCTTTTAGCAACATGCTTAAAACACATTTAAAAATAAACTTCTGAAATTTTGCTGATTTTCACCTAAGAAATACAGATATAAATTTAAGGTTTTTCTTTTATTCAATTTTTATTCTTTATCTGAATGGTTTGAGTCTGTTTTTGGAAACTAAAATAAATCAAAATGAAAAGGTAAGTATTTATTTTCTCCATATGAAATTTATCTCATTTCCCATTGTTTTCTAAACAATAGGACATTTCAAGTTAAAAAAGCAACTTTCACTGTGGACAAACGACCGGTAAGAGCAGCAGTCAGCTTTTTTTTTCTGCAGAAACCTTCACAAGTAATGATCTCACCCTGCAGACACACTCCCAAGCAGTCTCTAAAATGTTCGCTCTAACTTCGTTTCTCTTTTTCCTTTCAAGAGAGTTCATGAGAATACAAGTGAATGAGAATAAGAATGTCATCATAAAATAGCTCATCTTGAATATACTCTTCTTGTAAAGACAGTAAGTAACCTAGCCAGGCTTGGCAGCTCACACCCATAATCCCAGCACTTCGGGAGGCTAAGACAGGCAGATCACTTGAGTATAGGAGTTCAAAACCAGCCTTGGTGACATGGTGAAACCTTGTCTCTACAAAAATTATAAAAATTGGCCAGAGCCAAATGCGGTGGCTCATGCCTATAGTCCCAGCACTTTGGGAGGCCAAGGCCAACATTGTGAAATCCTGTCTCTACTAAAAAAAAAAAAAAATTAGTCAGGCATGGTGGTGCACACCTGTAAACCCAGCTACACAGGAGGCTGAGGCAGGAGAATCTCTTGAATCCAGGAGGCAGAGGTTGCAGTGAGCTGAGATCATGCCACTACACTCCAGCTTGGACAACAGAGGGAGACTCTGTCTCAAAAAAAAAATTAGCCGGGTGTGGTGGCACACACCTGCAGTCCCAGCTACTTGGGAGGCTGAGGCAGAAGGATTGTTTGAGCCTGCAAGATTGAGGCTACAGTGATCTGTGATTGTGCCACTGCACTTCAGTCTGGCCAATAGAGTGAGACCCTGTCTCAATTTTTAAAATAATAATTTAAAAAATGAAAAAGAAAGAAAAGTTACTGTTCCTCCAACTTTCATAATGTAATTACTACTGGTAAATAATTACTTATGATACATTGGTATATTGCAACCCTTTGGTGGAGAATCATATTTTGGATTTTTTTAAGATAAGATTTTCCTGCATATATTCAGTTTCAAAAACAAAATCTCATGATTCCTATTAGATATACCTATATTTTTCAGACTTGTACTTCAGAGCTATTAACGACAATTTTCCCATGTATAAGCTAAGAAAATACATCCAGTTGTACTTCCCAGATTCAAGCCTGAAACATTTATCTCATTGTCTTATTTTGGGTAATGTCTACCATATTCACAACAATCTCTTAAAATTAGTACATGACTTGAAACCAGTTATTTAAATAATTGGTTAAAATTATTTAAAAATCTGAAATGCTTGGATGGATTGAGTTCTTAAGATTAATATTTTTTAATCTACTTCCTGTCAGTCTTTTAAATCTAAAGCATAACTGACTGATGCTATGCTCTAATTAAAACACTATATGTTACAGTTGATTCAACAAAAGAATAAATGAAAATTTGCCTTCAATAAAATAAATCTCAGTCACATTCCAAATATCCATCCAAAGTATTTAATAAGAAACAAGTCTTTTATCTTTTGAGTCTAGCTAAGAAAGCACATTCACAAATGAGGGTTAGGCACCCAACATTTCATTTTTAAAAAAGGGTTACATTTGTAGCATTTACAAATGGATGCCTTAATTGCATGGAAATGATTGTTGTAAACTAAAAGTGACTCCATTAATCAAATGGTAGAAAAAGTTACTGAAAAATTAAAATCTAGCTGGGTGTGGTGGTGCACAATTGTAGTCCCAGATACTTAGGAGGTTGAGGTATCAGGATCCCTTGAGCCCAGGGCTTTTCAGCCTGGGCAACACAGTGAGACCTCATTTCAAAACAAATTTTGTTTTAAATCCTGCTAATCTTGCTAATAAATGCAAAAGAAGTCCCTACTAAGTGAAATAACTTCAAATGTAGAGCCAAAATATGGGCATCTTGCCTAAGGGAACATGTGACAAACACTGTCCTTCAGTGAGTTTAATGACACCAGTTGACAGTCGAACAAACCAACGGGAGAATAAAGAGTAAAACTATTCCAGATTAATGCATCTGATAATAAACAAATGGAACTTGCTGAACAATGCTTACAACATTGCATTCCACTTTCTCTCCCTCTCAATTACCTCAGGATAGATTATCATTTAATATTTGCCAAGTAAAACTAATTTGAGAAGAAATACTCAATGCACATTGTGAGCCACAATTATTTAAATAAAGAGTTTTATAAGAATGTGTGGAAAATTTTTCTGGAAAATATTTAGATAAATTCCTTTCTGGGCAAGTGATTTGTCTGCTTCCAAATCAATATTAGAGTTAAAAATATATAATTTATTTTTAAAGCAATTTATAAGAAAACTGATTACCACTTTTCAGCTTTTACAAAAAATTGTGACAGTTTTACAAAAAGTTTGGCTTATTGATATAGTGCGTGAAATTTTAGAGTTATATTTTAATGGATATGATGAACAGAATGTAGGAATCAACAGGAAAATGTAAGTAGCATAGCATTTGGAGAAATACCTAACGTAGATGATGGGGTGATGGATGCAGCAAACCACCAGGGCACACGTATATCTGTGTAACAAACCAGCATGTTCTGCACATGTACCCCAGAACTTAAAGTATAATAATAAAATAAATATTTTTTTTAAATGTAAGTAGCTTCACCAGATATAATCTGTATTCTTTTTGCTTGCTGCCATTCTGTGCTCATACCTGATTTTATAAATGAACAAGAAAAGCACTTTATCTTTTTTTTTTTTTTTTTTTTTTTTTTTGAGACGGAGTTTCGCTCTTGTTACCCAGGCTGGAGTGCAATGGCGCAATCTCGGCTCACCACAACCTCCGCCTCCTGGGTTCAGGCAATTCTCCTGCCTCAGCCTCCCCTCCTGAGTAGCTGGGATTACAGGCACGCGCCACTGTGCCCAGCTAATTTTTCTTTTTGTATTTTTAGTAGAGACGGGGTTTCACCATGTTGACCAGGATGGTCTCGATCTCTTGACCTTGTGATCCACCCACCTCGGCCTCCCAAAGTGCT